>CM017765.1:11621687-12026687 GCA_008009225.1 Acer yangbiense | reverse complement strand
GAAGATTTATGCATGTGGGGATGGGTTTAGAGAGATAAAGATATGATCTTTAAGCTTTCTCTCTCAAGTCTCTCTAAATATCTCTCTAGGGTTCTAATGATCAAAGACTTGTGTTCTGAACCAGAGATAAGGATGTATTTATAGAGACCAAAAACAGGGCAGGTGAAAATACAATTTTGCCCTTGAAACGCACCGATCGGCGGTTTAAGTCGGCGGCCAGGCCGCCGAAATGAACCGCCGAATGGCTCCCGTGTGGAACAGGGGAACTTCGGCGACTTCATTCGGCGGTATGGAAACCGCCGATCCCAACCGCCGTTTTGGACCCGAGAGATATATTTCAATCAGGTCTCATTCGGCGGTTTAGAACGGCGGCCAGGCCGCCGAACGTAACCGCCGATTCACCAAAAATGGTGAAACCAAGGAGAAGCCAAAGGCATCTCCACCGGCGATCATCGCGCAAATCAAAGCACATTACCGTGCACGCGCGGACGTTTCCGAACATCCTTAGGGAAACGAATTACTCCACACTAAAAGCTAACATACATGAAGTGCAAGTGTGGGTATTGAATGCATCCTAATGCCTAACATGTCATGGCATTATCATATAACAAGATGCAATCAATTCAACATGCAAGAAGAGATATTGAATAAATCAATAAAGCACAATGCACACAAAATATAAACACACCATACAAGAATAAGAGTTATGCATGTTGTGTGTGTGTGTGCAACTATATCTCTACAAGCCAATGTAAGCACTAGATATATACCTTTGGTGCTTGTCCTCTTGAGGTCTTGGAAAGGGTCTTGATCTTCAACAAACACCTAGACTACCCTTACAACCAAACCCCAACATGTGGTTTGACCACGAAATAAGCCAATCAATAATGGGAATCCTTACAATCGCCTTCTTTCATTCGGATTTGATGATGTCCACTTTTCAAGTCAATTTTAGAAAATACACAAGAACCATGCAATTCATCTAGCATATCATCTAAGTGAGGAATAGGATGATGATACTTTACCATTATATTGTTGATTGCTCGGCAATCAACACACATTCTCTACGTCCCATCCTTCTTAGGAACTAACAAAACCAGAACCGCACATGGACTCATGCTTTCCCTAACATACCCCTTTTCAAACTGAAAGTTCTCACGGTGTGTATGATATTAATCTAGAGGGGGGGGGGGGGGGGGGTGAATGGATTTTAAATATTTTACCCAATTTTTCGTGTATGTTTAAGATTACGAAAATACCCCTAATAGTCAATAAAATAAAGCAAGTGTAATATGGTGCGGAAAAATAAACAACACTTGATTTTTACGTGGAAACCCTCACGAGAAAAACCACAGGCTAATAAGCGAGCCACACTCGAACCTCAAATCCACTAAATGTGTAAAGCGATTACAACCTAATCCCGGTAGTAATCACACACCTACCTAATCCCGGTATAAGTGAACCTAGTCCAATTGCTTGCAAATTAAGCAATCTAATCCCGGTCACAACACAAGACATAATTCTCTAAGAAGAGATTAACACCATAAGTGAATATGTGAATATCCAAAATGCAACATAAAGCAAGGGAACCCTATATGCTTATCTAAGATGATGATTTTGCAATAAAAGCAATCCTAGATATTAAGAACTAAATGACATGTCAAATAGCTTAGCTAATCAAGATTAAGCAAAAACCTAATTAGCTATCACAATACAACACTTAATCAAATCAACACAACAATCTCTATCTTGAATATTAGAGTCTAATCTAAGAACAATCAAGTCATGAAAGAGATGCCATAATAAATAAAACACTAATTATATGTGATAATAGTGAAAAACTTACCAAGACAAGTGTGATGATGAAAGACCCATGCAAGCAAGCATCCTAGATATGCTAGAAGATGCTAGATGAATTTTGATGCATATGAATTTTGGTTTGAGTATTTAAATGAGCAAACTTGGTTGCTTTCTCTCTTAAAAATCTCTCTTTTAAAAGTAGGGTTCTTGATGATTAAAGAGTCACATTCATAACAAGAGAAAGTGATGTATTTATAGGCATGAAAAACAGAGCATGTGAAAAGACAAGTTTGCCCCTGAAATGCACCGATCGGTGGTTTCAATCGGTGGCCAGGCCACTGTTTACAACCGCCAAATGGCTCCCGAGAGAGGTAGGGGAACAACGGCGGTTTCAATCGGCGGTGACGAAACCGCTGAATTAACCGCTGAATCAAACCCGAGAGATTAAATCAATCAGGTATGAACAACGGTTTCGAACGGCAGTCGTGGCCACCGATCATAATCGCAGAATTGATCCAGAGGTCTCTGGACTCAAACGGCGGTTTCATTCGGTGGCTAGGCCACCGATCATAACCGCCGTTTCACCAAAAGAGGTGACATCAAAGGAGAAGCCAAGGGCATTCTCCGTAGGCGGTCTTCGCGTAAACCAAGCACACACTAGTGCATGCGCGGACGTTTTCGAGCAATATCAGGAAACAAATTACAAGGCACATAAGCACACACAAAATACAACATCAAAGTGCAAGTGTAAAATGTGACATATGAAGAGTATGCACATAAATGCAAGAATGCTAAGTGAGTGTGTGCAATCTAAATCTCTTCAAAGAAAGAACTAAGCACTAGAGATTATACCTTTGGCGTGCTTGTCCCTTGAGGTCTTGAAAGGGCCTTTGAGCTTGATTCTCAAACTCCTAAACTACCCTTACATAATAAACCCCAACATGTGGTTTGTCCATGAAATAAGTCAATCAAAGAATGGGAATCCTTACAATCTCCCCATTTGGCTATTTCGTGACAAAACCACCACTCACATTGATCCTCACAAACATAATTGAATCTACGGGATAATAAAGATATTCTACATTACAAAGAGATATAAGAATATAAAAAAGAAAAAAAAACTTCAAGTCTTCAATCTCTTGTAGAACTATGAACCCTTTAAAACAAAAGATTATACTTTCCAAAGCAAGAGTATGTGAGATGATCAAGTGAGAATAAAACAAGCATTTGCATTTAAGAATTTAAGCACAACATCATGCAATGTATGTGTATGCAATGCTCCCCCTCAACGGGTTACTCCCCCTAAATGAATATTCTCCCCAACATGCACAATTGCCACTACAATTTGTAACTCCCTTTACCACATTCTACTCCCCCTTTTTGTCATGATATAGGCAAAGGAGTAGTCCCCAACCGGGTTACTTCTAGCAAAGAGAGATAGAAGCATACAAGAAATTTGCATAAACATATAAGTCACTTTATGCATCTCAATTAATTGGAGAGAAACAAGGAGATTTATTTAAAGAAAATGTGTGAATCAAACATGCTTTGCATACAAGACATGTAGCATTCAAGTCCAAAATACAATGGTATTTGGCAAAGCAAATGACAAAGGTTTCTAATAAGAATTCAAATCAATCTCACCATTGTCATGGGAGAAGCAAGGATATAGAGATTTTATTGTTTTCAATATAAGAGCAACTATATCCAACTTTATAAGCGAAACATGGCATGAGCGACTTTGCACCCTATTTGATTTTTCCGGGTGAGAAACCCCGTATGATAGTAGCCATGTTTAACTAATAAAGAAAGAGAGACATTTGGAATTTAAATTCCTTTGAATGGATACAAGATCATTTATTCATTTTGAGTCTCATAAGCATTTTTCACACAAGTTTTTGCATTTTAAGAATATGCAATCATCAATTCATGCTTTTTCATTTTAGCATGTTATATGAATTTCATGCTTTTTCATTTGACATTAGCATGTTATAAAAGAATCATCATGTCA
Organism: Acer yangbiense; assembly: GCA_008009225.1. Lineage (NCBI taxonomy): Eukaryota > Viridiplantae > Streptophyta > Magnoliopsida > Sapindales > Sapindaceae > Acer > Acer yangbiense. Next base: position 12,022,876 of record CM017765.1, on the reverse strand, counting down.
TGGAGATAACTATAGGTCATTCAAATCATACTTCCTATGAACATCTCCTAGTCCAAAAATGCATGTTTGAACATAAATATGACATGGATTGTAAACAAGCATGGTTCACACTTTATTGAATTGAAAACATATATACATATGTGCAACCAAGTTTACTCAAGCAATTAAAAGAAGAAGCATAAGATATTTCAAATTTTTTTGCAAGTATCAAGAATGCAAAATAGCTCTCTTTGCTTGAGTTCCCCATATGGGGTCAATCACAAATCACATCACTCCACAAGACATATCCCAATAGATATACTAAGAGTTTTAAATCGAGTAGCATCTAAGGGTTTAGTAAATAAGTCCCAAGTTGATCATTAGTACCTACAAGTTCAAGTACTATGCATTTATTTTCAACAAGCTCTCTAATGAAATGATGGCGGATGTCAATATGCTTAGTTCTAGAATGTTGTACCAGATTCTTGGAAATATTAATGGCACTCATATTATCACAAAAGAGAGTGAGTGTACCTTGGTTGAATCCGTAGTCTACTAGCATTTGCTTCATACATAGGAGTTGTGTGCATCCACTCCCTGTGGTAATGTATTCGGCCTCGGCCGTGGACAAGGAAATCGAGTTTTACTTCTTGCAAAACAAAGACACCAAGTTGTTGCCTAGAAAGAAGCAATCACCCGATGTGCTCTTCCTATTATCACAATTTCCTGCCCAATCCGCATCACTAAAGCCTACAAGACTAGCATTAGTGTCAAAAGAGTACCAAATCCCATAGTTAGATGTCCCATTCACATAGCGAATGATTCTCTTAAGGAAAGAGAGATGGGACTCCTTAGGATCCGCTTGGTACCTAGCACACACACCCATACTAAAAAAGATATTGGGCCTACTTGCGGTCAAATAAAGCAAGCTACCTATCATGCCACGATATAACGCTTGTTCCACACTTTTACCACTAGCATCCTTGCTTAGCATCAAAGTGGTACTCATGGGTGTATTACAATGTTTGGCATTTTCAAGACCAAACTTCTTCACTAGGTTTTTGGTATATTTAGCTTGGGTTATAAAAATCCCATCATTTAGTTGCTTAATTTGCAAACCTAGGAAGTAACTAAGCTTACTAACAAGACTCATCTCAAATTCATGAGACATGACATCAACAAATTGTTGGACTTTGGTGTTGTTGGTTGAGCCAAATACAATGTCATCAACATAGATTTGAGCTATAAATAACTCATCTTTGTTTCTCTTGATGAACAAGGTCTTGTCAACACTACCTCTTGTGTAGTTATTATCAACAAGAAATTGAGTGAGGCACTCATACCAAGCCCTCGGTGCTTGTTTCAACCCATACAAGGCCTTTTTGAGGCGATAGACATGGTTGGGGTGGTATGCATCCATAAACCCCTTAGGTTGTTCAACAAACACTTCATCTTGCAAGAAGCCATTTAGGTAGGCACTCTTGACGTCCATTTGGTGTAATTTGAACTTGTGAATACACGAGATGGACAAGAGAAGCCTAATGGACTCTAAACGGGCAACGAGAGCAAATGTCTCCTCAAAGTCGATACCCTCAATTTGAGAGTACCCTTGTGGTACAAGTCTAGCCTTGTTCCGCACTATGTTGCCATCCTCATCGGATTTGTTCCTATAAATCCACTTAGTGCCTATAACATGTGTGCTTTTAGGCCTAGGAACTAGAGTCAAAACCTTATTCCTATTGAATTGGTTTAGCTCTTCTTGCATGGCAAGAACCCAAAATTCATCATTTAAGGCTTCGTCAACCTTTTTGGGTTCAATTTGAGAGGTGTAGCATGTGTAGCTAATTAGATTAGCTATTTGACGCCTAGTCCTAACACTCTCATTTACCTCTCCAATGATGTCATTCTTATCATGGAGTTGTTTAACCCATGGAGCGGGTTCTTTAGAGTTCAAGAGAGGAACTCTATCAATAGGTTGTGTGTCCTCATAATCACCATTGGACGTCCCAACATTGTATTAGGATTATGCTCAATAGCAAAGAGTGTAATCGTGTTTTTGACAATCTATTCATATTAATAATGTGATTTCTGGTTTAACAAATCTTATAGCATTTATAGTTTGAATATTATAATTGTCAAAAGTAAATAATCATAAGGTCAAAAGACTATGAGAAAAGAAGAATTGTTCGTACATCTGGATATGTATGTGGTAGACACAATTCTTTAGTTAGTCTTGAATAATGTTCACAACTTAAGTTAAAGGTTGGGCACCTTTATCTTGTTAAAGTTGTAGAATTCTTTTCCTAGCATTTGAGTGGGATCAAATGAGTTATGACGAGTCTAAAATCATCGGAGGGTCTTTGAGTAAAAGAATCTAGTGCACTGGGTGCATTGAACTGGATCACAATGAAATACTTTATCTAGAACCGTCAATAGATAATAGTCTTTTCATTATCAGGACAATCGGAGAGTCTATCTTAATCCTGAGATAAATGATGGACTTATGGTTGCAAGTGGTATCATTTGAGTTATCAATGAGTACGATTATATAACATAATCTATCCTCGATAGTTTGGTGATATTCATTTGTTAATCGATAGAGGACTTCATTTATAGATATGGATATCGTGGCTCCATTTATTAAATGAGAGTAGAATATCATCATATGGATGTTTTGAGGTATTGGATATTGAATCTTAACGTTAAGTTTTCGATAGAGTCTATTGAAACATGGCTTCTGGACAAGTCAAAATATCCAAGTTCAAAATGTGGTCATATGAGTAAATATGGTAACTTGGAGAGCTATAGGCGGTCTATGAGCTCTTGGCGATTACCGATATTCTTCACGAGGATACACCATCTCCTATAAGATTGTCTAGGGTATGAATGAGAATCTTTTACTTATTCCATCTTTATTTAAGAGTGCAATTTTAGTTCTTTAGTGGAATGAACTAAAATTAATAGATTGAACCTAAGTGAATCATTTGTTGATTGTGATTGGGTTATGTCTATTGGAGCTTAAATTTAGATAGGCCCGCCAAGATCCCCAATCCACACGGACTTGCATGGATCACTTGATATATTCTACCGGACCAATTTATGGGTCCATCTAGAATTGTATTTAATATATTAAGAATATAATTTGCACATTATTTATTTAATGGGCTGATCAATTATATTAATATATTAATGAAAGGCACGTGGGCTTGTTTCTTTTAGTAAGAATGGGTCTGGTTCACATGTGGGCCTTTTATTAAGGTCCAATGGATTTAATAAAATAGAAAAACAATATATAGATATATTAATATATATGGCACATGGCCGAGATATATATATGATATGATATTGTTTTATTTTTATTATTTGATTAAATGGAAATTAATTAATTGATTAATTAATTATTTAATTAAAAATCAAAATCTTTTTCTGACTAGGAAATATGTTTCTTAGTAGTATACTATTGTTGTAGTATAAATAAAATAAAAGACTTTATTTGGTAAGTAGATAAATAAGGGATTTATTTATCTAGTCAAATAAGGAAGTCTTTTATATAGTCACAAATACACTAAAGAGTTGGATTAGGGTTTGGAATCCTAAGAAAATCTACCTAGGGTCAGGATTTAAGTCCAAAGACACAAATCCTACATGGTAAAGGATTTTGGCCACAATATATAGATATATATTAAATGTATATATTATAAGGCATGCATAATTAATTTATATATATATATATAGGCGTGCAGGTTTAGTGCACTTTTATAGGCGTGCAGTACTTATAGATATATAATATATATGGCACGCCAGAAGATATATTAGATATATATAATATAAAAAATTATATAGATATATGCGGCTTGCAAGGTGAATTAGTTTTATAGAACTAATACTTGATTGGTGAAGAAGAATTAAAAAATAAAAAAACCCTAAGGTCTTTGGTTTGAGAGTTTTTTCTTTTGCTAGAGAAAAATAGAATCCAACTCTTAGACTAGTGTGATTTTCGGCCAAGAGGAATAGAGAGAAAAGTTTGTTCTTATTTTGATAGTGCACTAGTAACTTTTATATCAAAAGGTTTTGTGCACAATTTCGAATAAGGTTCACGCGAGTTTCGATCTAACGATTGTGAATTCAAAAGTGACCGGAACATTCTTTGTAGCCTCTTGGAATTTGTTGTGACTAACGAAAAAGAAAAAGTTTTGTTAATCCATCCTCAGGTACACAATTCAAAGAGAAGGGAGACCACGCTCCTAGGTGATTCACGTTCGTGATTGGATTGGAAGATCTTGCGGATTACCATCGACACAATGTCAATCGGATCACGCGACAAAGGTATGATATCTTTAGTATTATATGTTAATTAATTAGAGGGTTAAGGTTCAAATTATGGAAAAATTTTAAACTATACTAAACTCCTATTTTAGTCTCGCTTCCGCTGCTTGTACTACGGTATTTTTCCCTACACATTGGGAGTCTCCACAACCTTCTCCAAAGGAGAATTATCATCTAAAACTACCTCCTCCTCATGGTTACTAGACTTAAGCCTTTCATCATCAAAAACAACATTGGATGATTCCTGACACTTCGAGTCTTTAAATTAAAAACTCTATAGACTCTACTATTTAAGGCATAGCCAATAAAGATAACCTCATCACTCTTAGCATCAAATTTGCCAAGTTGATCACAGTCATTTTTGTCCGAAAATTGGATTTTTTGACAAAAACAATCAAAATACTAATTCAGACTAAAAACAATAAACCTCCTTAATTTTTGGCTAGTTTCCATTTTCACCCATTATTTATTGTATTTTCAAGATGGGTTTAGGCTTTTACACAAAAATTGTTTTGATTTTTAAACAAAAAGAGAAAATAAGACTCAAAAAGAGAAGATAAGTCTTCAAAGTCAATGAAGAAAACAAAGAACATCAAAGGATATTACTCGGTTTAGAAACCGAGTAATCTGTTTTTGTTTTTTCAAGTTGAAAGTTCATAAAATACTCGAGGTGTGTTCATCAATATAAAGCTAGAGGGGGGGTGAATAGATTTTATCTAATTATTACCCAATTTTCGCATGCATGTCAATTTTACGAAAATACCCCTAGCAAGTCAACAAAACATACAAGTGTAATAAGATGCGGAAATAGTAAAAGACACTTGATGTATACGTGGAAAACCCAACCACTGGGAAAAACCACGGGCTGTTAAGTGCGCCACACTCGGACCTCGAAATCCACTATATGAAAAGACGGTTACACCCTCAAGTGATTCTCGGACCCTCACCCTAGATAACCTCAGGCTATGGACACTACCAATCGCCACTCTTGGTTCAATCCCCAGTGATATCCCCTGATACACTACTCTTGGCGTGAGCACCCTCTAATCTACCACGCGGGCCTTTTATAGCGGCTCTAGTCCAATTTGCTTGAGGCCTAAGCACACTTAGCCCCAAGACTTCAATCTCTCAAAAGAGATGCACAACCCTATGTGAATATGTATGAATATTCAATTAATGCAATAAGAGCTAGGGTACTCTAAATGCTTACCTAGGATTATAAGATGACAATATAATCAATCCTAGATATCACATATAGCTATATGACATGGCATATAACTTTAGCTAAGTAAAGGATCACCAATCCTAGATACAAAGCTATCATATAAAACCCACAAACATTCAAAGGATTAACTAGTTGATTAAAAAACAATCTATCAACCTAGTTATCAATACATCACACAAGAATGTTCATGGCATAGCTTTTAGGCAATAATGACCTAATCAAATAAGCTATGAAAAATAATCTCAATCAATAAATGAGATCAATTAGCTAGATGGCATATGAACATTAAAGCCTAGCTAACAAATAAAAACCCAATCAACACATAATCTCAATCTTATATGTAGAAATTAATCTAAACACATATAAGTAAAATATGAGATAAAATTGATAAGTAGAAACACTAATTATGTAAGATAAAAGTGTTCAACAAATCATACCATGTGTGTTGAAGAAGTCCCATGCATTAGCATATGCTAGATGATCCTAGATGATGCTTAGATGAAGATTTATGCATGTGGGGATGGGTTTAGAGAGATAAAGATATGATCTTTAAGCTTTCTCTCTCAAGTCTCTCTAAATATCTCTCTAGGGTTCTTATGATCAAAGACTTGTGTTCTGAACCAGAGATAAGGATGTATTTATAGAGACCAAAAACAGGGCAGGTGAAAATACAATTTTGCCCTTGAAACGCACCGATCGGCGGTTTCATTCGGCGGCCAGGCCGCCGAAATGAACCGCCGAATGGCTCCCGTGTGGAACAGGGGAACTTCGGCGACTTCATTCGGCGGTTTGGAAACCGCCGATCCCAACCGCCGTTTTGGACCCGAGAGATATATTTCAATCAGGTCTCATTCGGCGGTTTCGAACGGCGGCAAGGCCGCCGAACGTAACCGCCGATTCACCAAAAATGGTGAAACCAAGGAGAAGCCAAAGGCATCTCCACCGGCGATCATCGCGCAAATCAAAGCACATTACCGTGCACGCGCGGACGTTTCCGAACATCCTTAGGGAAACGAATTACACCACACTAAAAGCTAACATACATGAAGTGCAAGTGTGGGTATTGAATGCATCCTAATGCCTAACATGTCATGGCATTATCATATAACAAGATGCAATCAATTCAACATGCAAGAAGAGATATTGAATAAATCAATAAAGCACAATGCACACAAAATATAAACACACCATACAAGAATAAGAGTTATGCATGTTGTGTGTGTGTGTGCAACTATATCTCTTCAAGCCAATGTAAGCACTAGATATATACCTTTGGTGCTTGTCCTCTTGAGGTCTTGGAAAGGGTCTTGATCTTCAACAAACACCTAGACTACCCTTACAACCAAACCCCAACATGTGGTTTGACCACGAAATAAGCCAATCAATAATGGGAATCCTTACACAAGTCACAATCACGTAGTAGAAACAAGAATATTAAGTGGATGATAAATTCGTGTAATACGTCTATTTATAGTATTTTGAAGATTAAATAAGATTAAATATGCTCAAAGATTTTCTTGTTATGTAGAAAACGAGTAAGATTTTCCCACACGGAAACTAATTAGACTATAAATGGACTAGGTCGTTACATACGGTGCAAGCATGACATGTATGTGATGCTGCTACCTTCTATCTAATCAAACATGTTGGGTCAGGGGATCTGCCAGGAATCGACGTGATCAATCGCTATAAGTACAATATGAAAAGTAACTCCTAACCGATTGAGGGGTCTCCCAAAACATTGTGATCTTACATACAAATGTGAGACTTGAATCTCTATCCCGAGTGTGAAAATAAAATACATAACTACTTGAATTATGATAATGCCATTCATACAGAATCATATATATATTTAAAATAGGACCCTATTCTTCCTCTCAACAACTCTATTTTGTTGAGGTGTCCTAGGAGCCGAAAACTCATGGGAGATGCCTAGACCATTACAATAGGTTTCAAAGTTGGCATTCTCAAAATCCCTCCCATGGTCACTTCTAATATGTTTTATGCTTTTAATGTTAGAGTTCATTTCATTTTGAATTTTATTACAAAGCATTTTAAACTTATCAAAAGTTTCGGATTTTTCTCTAAGAAAATATGTCCATGTGAACCTAGAGAAATCATCAACACAAATAAAGATGTATCTCTTTCCACCTAAACTCTCGGTTTGCATAGGACCCATTAGATCCATGTGGAGAAGCTCTAGGGGCTCCTTGGTGGAGAGATACTTGCCCTTTTTGTGCATGCTTTTGGTTTGTTTTCCTTGTTGACAAGGTCCACAAACACCATTGGCTTTCTTCCCAAGCTTAGGGAGGCCACGTACACAATTGAACTTTCCAAGGGTTCGTAAATCTTGAAAGTTCATGTGGCCAAGTCTTTTATGCCACAACTCAATTTGCTCATCCATGGACACATTGTTTAGGACTATACTAGCTTCAAGACAATAGCAATTGTCGCTAGATCTCATACCTTTCAATACGGTTTGTCCATTGGGCTTTAGAATAGAGCAATCATTTTTACTAAAAATGACGGAATATACTTCATCACTAAGATGAGAAATGCTTATCAAATTGGCTTTCAAGCCATCAACAAACAAAGCATTAGATAAGGATGGTAATTTGGGAACGGAAATGGTTCCTTTCCCTACAACTTTCTTTTTGGATCCATCACCAAAAGTGACATATCCTCCTTCTTCCATAGCAAGAGTCCCGAAGAAACTCTTGTTTCCCGTCATGTGCCTAGAGCACCCACTATCTAAATACCAAAAATTAGAAGAATTTGCCTTCAAGGCTATTTGAGCAACATGGCAAATGTAAGGATTCCCATTCTTTGATTGGCTTATTTCGTGGACAAACCACATGTTGGGGTTTATTGTGTAAGGTTAGTTTAGGAGTTTGAGAATCATGCTCAAAGGCCCTTTCAAGACCTCAAGGGATAAGCACGTCAAAGGTATAATCTCTAGTGCTTAGTTCTTTCTTTGAAGAGATTTAGATTGCACACACTCACTTAGCATTCTTGCATTTGTGTGCATACTCTTCACATGTCACATGTCACATTTCACACTTGCACTTTGATGTTGTATTTTGTGTGTGCTTATGTGCCTCGTAATTCGTTTCCCGATATTGCTTGAAAATGTCCGCGCATGCACTAGTATGTGCTTGGTTTGCTCGAAGACCGCCTATGGAGAATGCCCTTGGCTTCTCCTTTGATTTCACCTCTTTTGGTGAAACGGCGGTTATGATCGGTGGCCTGGCTGTTGAATGAAACCGCCATTTGAGTCCAGAGACCTCTAGATCAATTCTACGATTATGATCAGTGGCCACGACCGCCATTCGAAATCGTCAATCATACCTAATTGATTTAATTTCTTGGGTTTGATTTTGCGGTTAATTCAGCGGTTTCGAAACCACCGATTGAAATCGCCGATGATGCTCTGTTCTTCTCAGGCTAAATTCGACGGTTGTAATCGACGGCCTGGCCACCGATTGAAACCGCCGATCGGTGCATTTCAAGGGCAAACTTGTCTTTTCACATGCTCTATTTTTTATGCCTATAAATACATCACTTTCTCTTGTTCTGAATGTGACTCTTTAATCATCAAGAACTCTACTTTTAAAAGATAGATTTTTAAGAGAGAAAGCAACCAAGTTTGCTCATTTAAACACTCAAACCAAAATTCATATGCATCAAAATTCATCTAGCATCTTCTAGCATATCTAGGATGCTTGCTTGCTTGCATGGGTCTTTCATCATCACACTTGTCTTGGTAAGTTTTTCACTATTATCACATATAATTAGTGTTTTATTTACTATGGCATCTCTTTCATTACTTGATTGTTCTTAGATTAGATTCTAATATTCATGATAGAGATTGTTGTATTGATTTGATTGAGTGTTGTATTGTGATAGATATCTAGGTTTTCATAATCTATGATTATATAAGCTATTTAACATGTCATTTAGTTCTTAATATCTAGGATTCTTTTTATTGCAAAATCATCATCTTAGATAAGCATATAGAGTTTCCTTGCTCTATGTTGCATTTTGGATATTCACATATTCACTTAGGGTGTTAATCTTTTCTTAGAGAATTAAGTCTTGTGTTGTGACCGGGATTAGGTTGCTTAATTCGCAAGCAATCGGACTAGGTTCACTCATACCGGGATTAGGTAGGTGTGTGATTACTTCCGGGATTAGGTTGTAATTTTATCACATTTAGTGGGTTCGAGGTTCGTGTGTAGCTCACAAAACAGCCCGTAGTTTTTCCCTTGAGGGTTTCCACATAAACATCAAGTGTGATTTACATTCCGCACCATATTACAATTGTATGTCAATTTGACTAGTTAAGGGTATTTTTGTAAAATTGACTTGTATGCGAAAATTGGGTAATAACGATTAAAATCTATTCACCCCCCTCTAGATTAATATTGAACACACCGTGAGAACTTTCAATTGGTATTAGAGCGGGTTCCTAGATATACTTAGGTGATCCTTGCTTATTTTGGTGTGTTTTTGCATTTGTGTGATTTTTGTTCATTCATACATTTTGCATACATTTCATTTCATTCATATTTTACAATGAGTGGAAACGGTGGCAACAACGAGGGGGCTTATAGCACGAGACCTCCTCTTCTCACCAGATTGAACTATTCCCAATGGAAAGGGAAGATGGAATCCTACATATGTCAAATTCACGACCGTGCGTGGATGGCGGTGGAAGATGGATATGATCTACCCATGATGACTCCTATGGGTGGAGGAGTAGAAGTATTGAAGCCTAAGGCGCAATGGAACGCGCAAGAGTTTAAGGCTTCAAAGTGGAATAGGAAGGCGATGCACGCCATCCTTTGTGCAATGGATGAAAATCAGTATAAGCTAATTCAGAATACTCAAATCGTGAAAGTAGCTTGGGACATCTTACAAGTTGCACATGAAGGAACCGAGGTGGTGAAGGAATCCAAGCTTCAAGTCCTCCAAACTCAATTCGAGTTACTTAGGATGGGAGAGGATGAATGCTTTAATGATTTCGAAATCAAATTAATGGATATCGTTAATCAAAGTCACCAACTCGGAGACCCGTATTCGGATAGGAGAGTTAAGCAGAAAATTATGAGGTCTCTTCCCGATAGGTTTGAATATAAGGTAATGGCTTTAAAAGAAAATAGTGGATATAAGGATATGAAGCCGAGTGAGGTGATTGGGAGACTTCTAGCTTATGAGTCTAGGAAGGGTCCTATCTCCACACCTCTTAAAAAGCAAAAAAGAATTGCTTTGAAAGTCTCCAAGGATGAAAATGAGGCAAAGAAGAATGACTTGGATGAAGACCTTGCATTATTTGTGAAGAGATTCAAGAGGGTCATGAAGTTCGGGAAAAAGGACTTTGGTTCCAAAGGTTAAAACTTCAAGAAAAAGGGTTCTTACAACAAGTTTGAGCCTAAGAAAGAGAAGACCGAAAGGAAAGGGGTCTGATACTTTGAGTGTGATGGGATAGGTCACTTTGCTCTCGAATGTACAAATCACAATGAGAAGAAAAAGGGAAAAGTGATGCCCGCCACTTGGAGTGAAAGTAATGATGACTCCAATGAGGGAGATGAGTCTTCGGATGATGAGAAGCTCATGGCTAACCTCCTAGCTTTTGCCTTCTCCCAAAAAAGCAAAAGTGCTAATGAAAGAGAGGAAGAGAGTTAAAAGGAAAATGACTCAAGTGAAGAAGAAAGTGATTCCTCTTCTAATTCCATAAATGGATTTGTGGAGAAAAAGGTGCTTGCTAAATACCATGCCGAGTTTAAGGATTTAGCAATCAAGAGCACGAGAAGGATTCAAAGATTAAGAGAAGAAAATCTTGAACTTTCATCTCATAATGACCACTTAAGTGAACAAGTGGAAAGACTCAAGAAAATTGAAGATAAGCTAAGTATGGAGTTAGACTTATCTAAGAGGAAGGAAGAAGGGCTTAAGAGAGAGCTTGAAGAAGTAAAAGAGTCTATGACTAGGATGGACTCTAGCACCAAGAAGCTTGACCATATACTTGGTGTTGGAAAGAGTCCGTGTGACAAGAGGGGTCTTGGGTATGAAGATGGCAAGAAGATCTCAACCTCTAACAATACCGTGTTTGTCAAGAGCTTGGGGAACGAAGAAGCTTCATTCGTGCAAACTCCTAGGAAGAAGTTAGAACTAGGACAATGTTCAAAGAATGCACAAGTGAAGTTGGTGCCAAGAAGACAACCTCTAGCTCAACCCTCTAGGGTCCCTCAAGCCAACATTCCTCCACTATTGGCTCACAAAGGAAAGAGACCAATCATGCAACCTCAAGCTAGGAAGCAAGTTAGACCGGTTTAACAACGAAGATGGATTGAACCCACTCAACCACAAAGACATGGACAAACTCCCATGCATGCACAAGGACAAGGCATGATTCCTTATTTTATTCCTATATGTCATTTTTGTGGATTTGATGGTCATATTAGACCAAATTGCTTTCGATATATTAAAATGTGTAGAACACGAAGCATGATTGAAAAGAGAAAAAATAGAGCTAAGATGCATGTTCCTAGGAATGATGAAATTGATGTGCATGATCCTAGGATAACTAGAGCCCTTGTACCAAAGACCACTAAGAAAGCTAATATTGTTTTTAGGTGGATTAGAAAGAATGAAAATGTTTGCCATGTTGCTCAAATATCCTTGAAGGCAAATTCTTCTAATTTTTGGTATTTGGATAGTGGGTGCTCTAGGCACATGACGGGAAACAAGAGTTTCTTCGAGACTCTTGCTATGGAGGAAGGAGGATATGTCACTTTTGGTAATGGATCCAAAAAGAAAGTTGTAGGGAAAGGAACCATTTTCATTCCCGGTTTACCCTCATTATCTAATGCTTTGTTTGTTGATGGCTTGAAAGTCAATTTAATAAGCATTTCTCATCTTAGTGATGAAGGATATTCCATCATATTTAGTAAAAATGATTGCTCTATCTTAAAGCCCGATGGACAAACCTTGTTGAAAGGAATGAGATCTAGTGACAATTGTTATTGTCTTGAAGCTAGAATAGTCTCAAACAATGTGTACATGGATGAGCAAATAGAGTTGTGGCATGAAAGACTTGGCCATATGAACTTTAGGGATTTACGAACCCTTGGAAAGTTCAATTGTGTGCGTGGCCTCCCTAACATTGGGAAGAAAGACAATGGTGTTTGTGGACCTTGCCAACAAGGAAAACAAACCAAAAGCATGCACAAAATGGGCAAGTATCTCTCCACCAAGGAGCCCCTAGAGCTTCTCCACATGGATCTAATGGGTCCTATGCAAACCGAGAGTTTAGGTGGAAAGAGATACATTTTTGTTTGTGTAGATGATTTCTCTAGGTTCACATGGACATATTTTCTTAGAGAAAAATCTGAAACTTTTGATAAGTTTAAAATGCTTTGTACTAAAATACAAAATGAAATGAATTCTAACATTAAGAGCATTAAACGGATTAGAAGTGACCATAAGAGGGAATTTGAGAATGCCTCTTTTGAAAGTTATTACAATAGCTTAGGCATCTCCCATGAGTTTTCGGCTCCTAGGACACCTCAACAAAATGGAGTTATTGAGAAGAAGAATAGGGTCCTTCAAGAGATGGCCCGTGTGTTGTTACTTAGTAACAATGTTCCTAGGAACCTATGGGCCGAAGCCGTTAATACGGCTTGCTATACAGGGAATAAAGTTTTCCTAAGGCCCGGATCTAGAAATACCTCATATTAGCTATGGAAAGGTAAAAGGCCAAATGTTAGCTATTTTCACTCATTTGGAAGCAAATGCTACATTTTAAATGACCGTGATCAACTTGGCAAATTTGATGCTAAAAGTGATGAGGGTATCTTTATTGGCTATGCCTTAAATAGTAGAGCCTATAAAGTTTTTAATTTAAAGACTCTAAGTGTCATGGAATCATCCAATGTTGTATTTGATGATGAAAGGCTTAAGTCTAATAACCATGATGATGAGGTAGTTTTAGATGATGATTCTCCTTTGGAGAAGGTTGTGGAGACTCCCAATGTTGGGACGTCCAATGGTGATTATGAGGACACATAACCTATTGACAGAGTTCCTCTCTTGAACTCTAAAGAACCCGCTCCATGGGTTAGACAACTCTATGATAAGAATGAAATCGTTGGAGAGGTAAATGAGGGTGTTAGGACTAGAAGTCAAATAGCTAATCTAATTAGCTACACATGCTACACTTCTTAAATTGAACCCAAAAAGGTTGATGAAGCCTTAAATGATGAATTTTGGGTTCTTGCCATGCAAGAAGAGCTAAACCAATTCGATAGGAATAAGGTTTGGACTCCAGTTCTTAGCCTAAAAGCACACATGTTATAGGCACTAAGTGGATTTATAAGAATAAATCCGATGAGGATGGCAACATAGTGCGGAACAAGGCTAGACTTATAGTATAAGGGTACTCTCAAATTCAGGGTATCGACTTTAAGGAGACATTTGCTCCCGTTGCCCGTTTAGAGTCCATTAGGCTTCTCTTGTCCATCTCGTGTATTCACAAGTTCAAATTACACCAAATGGACGTCAAGAGTGCCTTCCTAAATGGTTTCTTGCAAGAGGAAGTGTTTGTTGAACAACCCAAGGGGTTTGTAGATGCACACCACCCCAACCATATCTATCACCTCAAAAAGGCTTTGTATGGGTTGAAACAAGCACCGAGGGCTTGGTATGAGCGCCTCACTCAATTTCTTGTTGACAATGACTACACAAGAGGTAATGTTGACAAGACCTTGTTCATCAAGAGAAACAAAGATGAGTTATTTATAGCTCAAATCTATGTTGATGACATTGTATTTGGCTCAACCAACAACACCAAAGTCCAACAATTTGTTGATGTCATGTCTCATGAATTTGAGATGAGTCTTGTTGGTGAGCTTAGTTACTTCCTAGGTTTGCAAATTAGGCAATTAGATGATGGGATCTTCATTACCCAAGCCAAATATGCCAAAAACCTAGTGAATAAGTTTGGTCTTGAAAATGCCAAACATTGTAATACACCCATGAGTACAACTTTGAAGCTAAGCAAGAATGCTAGTGGTAAAAGTGTGGAACAAACGTTATATCATGGCATGATAGGTAGCTTGCTTTATTTGACAGTAAGTAGGCCCGATATCTCTTTTAGTGTGGGTGTGTGTGCTAGGTACTAAGCGGATCCTAAGGAGTCCCATCTCTCTTCTGTAAAGAGAATCATTCGCTATGTGAATGAGACTTCCAACTATGAGATTTGGTACTCTTTTGACACTAATGCTAGTCTTGTAGGCTTTAGTGATGCAGATTGGGTAGGAAATTGTGATGATAGGAAGAGCACATCGGGCGGTTGCTTCTTTCTAGGCAACAACTTGGTGTCTTGGTTTTGCAAGAAGCAAAACTGAATTTCCTTGTCCACGGCCGAGGCAGAGTACGAGTACACAGCCGTAGGGAGTGGATGCACACAACTCCTATGGATGAAGCAAATGCTAGTCGACTACGGATTCAACCAAGGTACTCTAACCCTCTTTTGTGACAATATGAGTGCTATTAATATTTCCAAGAATCTGGTACAACACTCTAGAACGAAGCATATTGACATCCGCCATCATTTCATTAGAGAGCTTGTTGAAAATAAATGCATAGTACTTGAACATGTAGGTACTAATGATCAACTTGCAGACTTATTTACTAAACCCTTAGATGCTACTCGATTTAAAACACTTAGTAGATCTATTGGGATATGTCTTGTGGAGTGATGTGGCCCCATATGGGGAACTCTAGCAAAGAGAGCTATTTTGCATTTTTGTCACTTGCAAAAATTTTGAATATCTTATGCCTCTTCTTTTAATTGCTTGAGTAAACTTGGTTGCACATATGTATATATGTTCTCAATTCAATAAGTGTGAACCTTGCTTGTTTACAATCCATGTCATATTTATGTTCAAACATGCATTTTTGGACTAGGAGATTTACATAGGAAGTATGATTTGAATGACCTATAGTTATCTCCATGACATGATGATTCTTTTATAACATGCTAATGTCAAAAGAAAAAGCATGAAATTCGTATAACATGCTCAAATGAAAAAGCATGAATTGATGATTGCAATATAAATGCAAAACTTGTGTGAAAAAGACTTATGAGACTCAAAATGAATAAAGGATCTTGTATCCGTTCAAAGGACCTAAAAAATCCAAATGTCTATCTTTCTTTATTGGTTGAACATGGCTACTATCATACAGATATCTTATCCGGAAAAATCAAATAGGGTGCAAAGTTGCTCATGCCATGTTTCGCTTATAAAGTTGGATATAGTTGCTCTTAAATTAAAATCAACGAAATCTCTATATCTTTGTGTTTCTCATGACAATGGTGAAATTGGTTTGAATTCTTATTAGAAGCCTTTGTCATTTGCTTTGCCAAATACCATTATATTTTGGACTTGAATGATACATGTCTTGTATGCAAAGCATGTTTGATTCACACATTTTCTTTCAAATAAATCTCCTTGTTTCTCTTCAATTAATTGGGATGCATAAAGTGACTTATATTATTATGCAAATATCTTGCATGCTACTATCTCCCTTTGCCAAGAGTGACCCGGTTGGGGACTACTCCTTTGCCTATATCATGACAAAAAGGGGGAGTAGATTGTGGTAAGGGGAGTTGCAAATTGTAGTGGCAATTGTGCATGTTGGGGAGAATATTCATTGAGGGGGAGTAACCCGTTGAGGGGGAGCATTGCATACACATACATTGCATGATGTTGTGCCTAAATTCTTAAATTCAAATGCTTGTTTTATTCTCACTTGATCATCTCACATACTCTTGCTTTGGAAAGTATAATCTTTTGTTTTGAAGGGTTGATAGTTCTACAAGAGATTGAAGACTTGAAGTTTTCTTTTATATATTCTAATATCTCTTTGTAATATAGAATATCTTTATTATCCCATAGATTCAATTATGTTTGTGAGGATCAATGTGAGTGGTGGTTTTGTCATGAAATAGCCAAAGGGAGAGATTGTAAGGATTCCCATTCTTTGATTGGCTTATTTCGTGGACAAACCACATGTTGGGGTTTATTGTGTAAGGGTAGTTTAGGAGTTTGAGAATCATGCTTAAAGGCCCTTTCAAGACCTCAAGGGACAAGCACGTCAAATGTATAATCTCTAGTGCTTAGTTCTTTCTTTGAAGAGATTTAGATTGCACACACTCACTTAGCATTCTTACATTTGTGTGCATACTCTTCACATGTCACATTTCACACTTGCACTTTGATGTTGTATTTTGTGTGTGCTTATGTGCCTTGTAATTCGTTTCCCGATATTGCTCGGAAATGTCCGCGCATGCACTAGTATGTGCTTGGTTTGCGCGAAGACCGCCTATAGAGAATGCCCTTGGCTTCTCCTTTGATTTCACCTCTTTTGGTGAAACGGCGGTTATGATCGGTGGCTTGGTCGCCGAATGAAACCGCCGTTTTAGTCCAGAGACCTCTGGATCAATTCTGCGGTTATGATCAGTGGTCACGACCGCCGTTCGAAACCGCCGATCTTACCTAATTGATTTAATTTCTCGGGTTTGATTCTGCGGTTAATTAGGCGGTTTTGAAACCGCCGATTGAAACCGCCGATGATGCTCTGTTCTTCTCGGGCTAAATTCGACGGTTATAATCGGCGGCCAGGCCGCCGATTGAAACCGCCGATCGGTGCGTTTCAGGGGCAAACTTTTCTTTTCACATGCTCTGTTTTTCATGCCTATAAATACATCACCTTCTCTTGTTCTGAATGTGACTCTTTAATCATCAAGAACCCTACTTTTAAAAGAGAGATTTTTAAGAGAGAAAGCAACCAAGTTTGCTCATTTAAACACTCAAACCAAAATTCATATGCATCAAAATTCATCTAGCATCTTTAGTATATCTAGGATGCTTGCTTGCATGGGTCTTTCATCATCATACTTGTCTTGGTAAGTTTTTCACTATTATCACATATAATTAGTGTTTTATTTATTATGGCATCTCTTTCATTACTTGATTGTAGTGGTGTAAATATGTGCCTGGCTTGATGGGCCTCGGCACGGCCGGCACACCAAGGATGGCGGGCCGTTCCAGGCACGGCCTGTATGAATCGCGGGCTAGGCCTGGCATGGCCCACATTCTTGGCACGGCCCAGGTAGAAGTTTGAGGCCCGGCCTGCCAGGCCGGCGGGCTTGGCCCGCCAGGCCGACCGTTCTGTTAATTTTTAATTTTTAATTTTTTTAATTATTTTTTTGTTTTTACCGTTTAACCTTATATTTTTTATTATTATTTTTGAAAATTTTGACCGTTTAAAATTTTGACCGTTGCTGATGTCAGCAAACGGTCAAAATTTTCAAACTTGGTCAAAAAATTACACTTTACCCCATCATCTCTTCTATTTTATATTTTTACCCTCATTTCAATTTTTTCTATAAATACCCCCACTCATTTCATTTTCCATACACTTTCTCTCAAATCTCAATCTCTATTCTCTCATTCTCTCTACATTCTCCAACTCTCCATTACTCTCTCTAATCTATATTTCTCATTTTCTCATTTTCTCTACACCTTCATAGTTTAAATTTTTAATAATTCCATTCTTACTCTCTCTCTCTCTCTCTATTCTCTACATAACTAATCTATTACTCTAATACTCTACTATTCTAAATTTCTACTAATATTATTCTCTAATTTCTCCACCAAAGCTCAAAGCCTCAAAGGTATGTTTTTCCTTTAAATGTTATTAATTAGTTTTATGTTTTAGTTTATAAAATTTATATTTATAGTTAATAATTAATATATTTATGCTTAGTTATTAATTTTGATAATTCTTATGTTTTATGTATATTTTATATTTATTTATGGCTTTATGCTTAGTGTATTTATGAGTTAATATTTTTATGCTTTGTTTTGTTATAAATTTTAATATTTAATCTTAGAATCTTAGATTTTAGTAAATTTATCATTTTATAAATTTATGTCTAGTAATTAATTTTAATATTTGTATATTTTTATCTATGCTTAGTAATCTTACTATCTTAGTATATTTTGTTTAGTTAGTAAATTGTTGATTTTATGTTTAGTAATATATTTAAATATTTTTATGATATTTATGATTTTATATTTAGTAATTAATTTTAATATATTTAAGCTTAGTATATTTATGATTCAATGCTTACTAATTAATTTAAATACTTTTATGCTTAGTACTTTAGTAGTTAGTATATTAGTATATTTATCAATTTATGATTTTATGTTTAGTAATGAATTTAAATATTTTTATGCTTAATATATTATTATATTTGTGATTAAATGCTTAGTAATGAATTTAAATATTTTTTATGTTTAGTATATTTATGATTAAATGCTTAGTAATTAATTTAAATATGTTTATGCTTATTGCTTAGTATATTTATGCTTTTATATTTTTATGTTTAGTAATATATTTTAATATTTGTATGATTTTATGATTTTATGTTTAGTAATTAATTTTAATATGTTAATGCTTAGTATATTTAAGATTTTATGTTTAGTAATTAATTTTAATATGTTAATGCTTAGTATATATTTATGATTTTATGTTTAGCAATTATTTTAATATTTATATGATTTTATGATTTTATGTTTAGTAATTAATTTTAATATGTTAAATGTTAATGCTTAGTATATTTATGATTTTATGTTTAGTAATTAATTTTAATATTTTTTATGATATTTATGATTTTATGTTTTGTAATTAATTTTAATATGTTAAATGTTAATGCTTAGTATATTTATGATTTTATGTTTAGTAATTAATTTTAATATTTTTATGATATTTATGAGTTTATGTTTAGTTAATAACTTAATATTTTAATATTTGTATGATATTATGATTTTATGTTTAGTAATTAATTTTAATATGTTAAATGTTAATGCTTAGTATATTTATGATTTTATGTTTAGTAATTATTTTAATATTTGTATGATTTTATGATTTTATGTTTAGTAATTAATTTTAATATATTAAATGTTAATGCTTAGTATATTTATGATTTTATGTTTAGTAATTATTTTAATATTTGTATGATTTTATGATTTTATGTTTAGTAATTAATTTTAATATGTTAAATGTTAATGCTTAGTATATTTATGATTTTATGTTTAGTAATTAATTTTAATACTTTTATGATATTTATGATTTTATATTTAGTAATTATTTTAATATTTGTATGATTTTATGATTTTATGTTTAGTAAATGCTTAGTATATTTATGATTTTATGTTTAGTAATTAATTTTAATATTTGTATGATATTTATGATTTTATGTTTAGTAATTAATTTTAATATTTTTATGATTTTATGATTTTATGATTTTATGTTTAGTAATTAATTTTAATATATTAAATGTTAATGCTTAGTATATTTAAGATTTTATGTTTAGTAATTAATTTTAATATGTTAATGCTTAGTATATATTTATGATTTTATGTTTAGTAATTATTTTAATATTTGTATGATTTGTATGATTTTATGTTTAGTAATTAATTTTAATATTTTTATGATATTTATGATTTTATGTTTGTGTTGTAAATCGATTGAAGAACAAAGAATAATAGATAAAAGAGATGAGAGATAGACTAGAGAGAGAAGAGATTAACTATTGCAATTTCATATTGAACTTCAACTGATACTTATAAATAAGGAAGAATAAAATGAGAGAGTGATCAGAGAAGAGAGAACACGTGTGAGAGAGAGAGAGAGAGAGAGAGAGAGAGCTTTTCTCTTTTTATTGATATCAACTCATTAACCTCAAACAATTACAATAGAAGCCATATATATAGGTAATCAATTGCTTAGTGATGAAGCTTACAATAAAGGCTTGGTGGGGAAGCCAACAATAGAGGCTTGGTGGGGAAGCCATAAAATTACAACAATCCCCCTTGGATTTCCCACCACTCGTATTTTTAATTTTCTAAGAAAAACCCGGTGGGACAAAAATCTCAGAAAAAATATACACAAAGATCTTCTAGATCTTGTGGTGTTGGACGTCCTCATAACTGTCTCGTTAAAAACCTTGTCAGGAAAACCCAGTGAGACAAAACCTGATCGAAGGGAAAAAGAGTACAGTGCATATAAGTCCAAAATTAATGTTTTCTTCAGAGCTTTGCTCATATTTATACTTTGATTTCCACCACTTATATTTTAATTTGCTAGGAAAAACTCAGTGGGACAAAAACCTTAGCAAAAATATATACAATGATCTTCTGGATCAAATGGTGTGGATGTGTTCAGAACTGCCTCATTAAAACCTTTCCGGTAAAACCCAATGGGACAAAATCTGGTAGAAGGAAAAAGAATATAGTACACATATGTACATTCAAAAATTTACTCCCCCTGATTGAACGCTCCCCTGAATGAAACTTCAATATCACTCATGTAATTTACAAAGCCGACGCATGCCAATTCCATATACTAGTTTCTCAAAAGTTCATATAGGCAATGCTTTGGTAAACAGATCTGCCAGATTATTTGTAGACCATATTTGTTTAACATCAATTTGTCCGCTCTGTTGAAGTTCATGAGTATAGAAGAATTTAGGAGAAATATGTTTGGTTCTATCTCCTTTGATATAGCCTTTGAAAAGAATATTAAATACTCGAGGTGTGTTCTATAATATAAAGCTAGAGGGGGGGGTGAATAGATTTTATCTAATTATTACCCAATTTTCGCATGCATGTCAATTTTATGAAAATACCCCTAGCAAGTCAACAATACATACAAGTGTAATAAGATGCGGAAATAATAAATGACACTTGATGTTTACGTGGAAAACCCAACCACTGGGAAAAACCACGGGCTGTATAGTGCGCCACACTCGGAACTCGAAATCACTAATTGAAATGAAGTTTACAATCTATGTAGACCTCGTCTAACACTCCGGTCTGTAACCCCTCACTTCTACCCAGCGGGTCTTTATTAGCAACCCTATTCCAATTTGCTTGATCCTCGAAGTCACTACTTGTAATGATGTTTACAGCCTAATCCCGGTCTATAACCCACCACTACTACCCAGCGGGCCTGTAATAGCAACCCTAGACCAAGACTTCAATCTCTCAAAAGAGATGCACAACCCTATGTGAATATGTATGAATATTCAATTAATGCAATAAGAGCTAGGGTACTCTAAATGCTTATCTAGGATGATGATATATTCAATTTAAATCAACCCTAGATATCAATTGCTAAATGACATGTCAAATAGCATAGATAATCATAGATTATAAAAACCTAGATATCTATCAAAAACAACACTCAATCAATTCATCACAAATAATCTCTTTTCTTGTATTTAGCATATGATCTAAAACATACAAGTAATTTAAAAGAGATGGCTTGGTATTTAAAATACTACAATAAGATGAAATTAATCAAAATCTTACCAAGCAAGTTGTGATGATGCAAACCCATACATGGATGCACTCTATATAGACATAGGAGATGCAATATGAAATTTGATGCAAAAGAGGTTTGATTTGAGTGGTTAAAGTTGAGTTCTTGATTTGATTTTCTCTCAAAATCTATCTTTCAAGATTAGGGTTCTTAAGAGTCAAAGAACTTCATCAGATAATGAGAAAGTGTGATATTTATAGACATCAAGAACATGGCAAGTGAAAAGACAATTTTGTCCCTGAAATCGCACTATCGGCGGTTTCATTCGGCGGCCAGGCCGCCGAATGGCTCCCGAGTGGAATAGGGGAACTTCGGCGACTTCGTTCGGCGGTTTCTAAACCGCCGATCCCAATCGCCATTTTGGACCCGAGAGATATATTTCAATCAGGTCTCATTCGGCGGTTTCGAACGGCGGCCAGGCCACCGAACGTAACCGTCGTTTCACCAAAAATGGTGAAACCAATGAGAAGCCAAAGTCAACTCCACCGGCGATCAACGCGCAAAACAAAGCACATCAATGTGCACGCGCGGACGTTTCCGAACAACCTTCGGGAAACGAATTACTCCACACTAAAAACTAACATACATGAAGTGCAAGTGTGGGTATTGAATGCATCCTAATGCCTATCATGTCATGGCATTTCATATAACAAGATGCAATCAATTTAATGCAAGAAGAGACATTGAATAAACAATAAAGCACAATGCACACAAAATATAAACACAACATTCAAGAATAAGAGTTATGCATGTTGTGTGTGTGTGCAACTATATCTCTTCAAGCCAAAGTAAGCACAAGATATACCTTTGGTGCTTGTCCTCTTGAGGTCTTGGAAAGGGTCTTTGATCTTCAACCTTAATGACCTAGACTACCCTTACAACCAAACCCCAACATGTGGTTTGACCACGAAATAAGCCAATCAACAAAAGGGAATCCTTACAGCCTCCTCTAATTGAACAATACAAGCTGTAGTATCTTCAAATATTGGTGTCCGCATTCCTATAGATAATGAAAATCTACATGTATTTTGAATATGATAAATAACTGACCTTAGCCACACACATTCTCAGCATGTTTCATGAAGTGCAAGGATCTCAGAATGATTAGAGGATATAGCAACAAGAGTTTGCTTTGTGGAGCGACAGGAGATTGCTGTGCCATTATAGGTAAAAATATATCTCGTTTGTGAACAAGCTTTATGGGGATCAAATAGATACCCGGCATCAGCATATATAACCAAATAAACCTGAAAAATTGTTAGATTTTGAATAATATAATCATAAATCTCTCGTTCCACGAAGATAACGAAAAAGATGTTTAATCTCATTCCAATGTTTCCGAGTTGGTGCTGAATTGAATCTAGCAAGCAAATTGACTGAAAATGCGATATTTGGTCTAGTACATTGAGTCAGATATAATAAAGCACCAATTGCATTAAGATATGGTACTTCAAGACCAAGTATCTTTTCATCATCTTCTGTTGGTTGGAATGGATCTTTCTTAGAATCGAGAGTTCTTACAATTATAGGGGTACTTAATGGATGAGCATTGTTCATATTAAATCTTTTCAACATATGTTGATTGATGGATAAATATTCCGTTTGATTTATGCTCAATCTCCAGGCTGAGACAATATCTTATCTTTCTCATTTCTTTATGAAGACACATGGGTGTATAATATAATTATTATACCCTTATTTTATCAGATATTTACTGAGACGGTTATGCCACATCCGTCCAGATTGTTTTTGATCCATATAAGGATTTTTGTAGGTTCATCAAATACAGATTACGAGATCTCGGTTTACATGCTTCTAGCATTTTAAATCCTTCTGGGATTATAAATATCTGCACTGAGTGAACCACATTGATAAATGATTACTACGTCTAGAGGACGTATTTTAAGCCTTTCAGAGGCAACCAAATTTATCAAAAATTCATAACGTAATCATATTCATCTGTAGTGAATACCGAGTTTCTATAAGAAACCTTGTACTACGAGTCGTGCCTTATATCTCATGATCTCATTTTTCTCATTACGTTTTCGTATGAAGACCTTTTAGTATCCAACTAGTTTGACATCTTCAGGTATCTGGAGAACTATTGGTCTAAATAATTTATGTTTGGCTTATGAAGTCAATTCTTCTTGAATTGCTTATTTTCATTTAGGCCAATCATGCCTTTTGTATACAATCATTGATTTATGAATATCAAAATTATCATTTATAATTTCAGTAGCGCTACTGTGTATAAAAATATATCATCAATGATTGTTTCTTTATGATTCCACATTTCTCTCATATGATTTATAGAAATTTTCTCAATTTCAATATACTTGAATCTCTATTGAGATTTCTTTCATTTCAATAGATTTAGTCACTTTAGGGACTTTGTGTCTCTTTAGATATATCTAACTCTTATAGAGTTGATTTAGAGAAAGTGGATTTATTCATAACTCGAGTCTTGTTTACATTAGGATCATGATAAATTATTTTCCTCTTTTGGGAACAATACATTTCAAAATAAAAGGTTTACAAACTTATGATATGCATCAGATGATTTATTTGTTGCATTTTACTCAGATCGTTCTTCAGGAACAATCACCCGGCCGGGGTTTATGAGATAGCAACTTATAAAATTTTGTCACTTTTAATATATCAAGTAACTGATTAATAATTATCTGATGATCAATTATCTCAAAAATGAGCATGTCTATAACCAATTACAAATTGTAATGGTAAACAATGATGATAAGCAGTGGGCCAGAGATGAATAGAATGTCTCCATATAGAAATTGGCAATTGTATTGAAATAATAAAGTTCTCGCAATTACCTGGAGACACTTGATAAGTGACTTTGCTAATCCATTCTGAATATGAACATATGGAACTAGATGTTCAATATTAATCCCAACTGATCTGTAATATTCATCAAATGTCTTGAAAGTAAATTCATCAGCATTATCAAGGCGTATTGACTTAATCGGATGATCGGGAAAATGTGCCCGAAGCCTGATAATCTATGCAAGTAATCTTGCAAAATCAACATTGCGTGTTGGTAATAAGCAAATGTGTGACCATCTGATGGATGCATCAACTAGAACCATAAAATAGTGGAACGGTCCACTTGGTGGATGAATAGGTCCACATATGTCCCCTTGAATCCTTTGTAGAAATGACGGGGATTCAAAGCCAACCTTAGAGTGGGATGGTTTTATTACTAATTTCTCTTGTGAACATACAGTACATAAATTTTCATGGGATAAAATAATCTTCTGGTTCTTTAATAGATGTCCGTGAGGATTTTTAATAATTCTACGCATCATTGTAGATCCTGGGTGACCAAGATGGTCATACCAAAGCATAAATATTTTTGGATCTGAGAACTTCTGGTTCATAACTGTATAAACTTCTACACCTCTTATAAGAGTATAATATAATCTAGATGATAAAACACGTAGCTTTTCCACAACGAGTTTCTGGCCTGAGTCATGAGAGGTAATGCACAGATACTCAATATTCTCATCATTTATAGTTTCTAGGTGATATCCATTACACCGTATATTTTTGAAACTAAGCAGATTTCTTATGGATCTGCTTGAATATAAAGCATCATTGATACATATTTTAGTATTATTTGGTAACAATATCATGGCTCTACCAGAGCCTTCTATTAGATCTGCTAGACCTGAAATTGTATTAACATTTGCTTTGAGCACGGTTAAATGCAGAAAGTATTTATGATTCCGCAGAATCGTATGTGTCGTTACACTATCGGCTAGACATATATCTCTTGTATCTTGCTTTTCAATATCACCCAATTTACCGTTTAAAAACATATCTATTCTCAAAGAAAAATAAAGTGCATATTAGACAAAGTGATCAAAAGTATAAACATATAGATATGAAAATATATCACTTCATAAACACAAAATCATGAATCATATGATTTTTCGAACTTCCGGTTCGACCATGAACTGCAGGTTCATAAAATTCAGAAAACTTCAGGTTCTAAATAGAAATTACAAATTGACTTTCTAGATGAAAGAATTGTAACTTGATTCAATTCAGAATTTCTGGTTCTAATAGACTTTGACATAAAAGTTTTAATATCACAATTTAAATTGAATTCAGAGCTTCAAGTCTGATTAGAACTTCATGTTCAAAACTTGAGAACTTCAAGTTCAGATTCAATACTTCGTATTCAAAATTAGAACTTCAGGTTCTATATAGAATTCGAATTTTGGAATTTCAGTATGACATTCATGTACTGAAACAAATTATAGCACGGTGTATATAAAACTATCTAGAGGGGGGGGGGGGGGGGGGGGGGGGGGGGGGGGAAGAACGAGCATAAAGTATCTGGTGAGGGAGGTCTCTAGATGGAAGAGATGTACATCAGGTGGAATGTCGATTTCGTTGTTGAGTAGGCGTGGCCGATGTATTAATACACCAAGGAGTCCTGTCGCGGGGTTTCTCCGACGGCAATGCAACGGCCGATCCCAAGCGATATCATCATGAATCTTGATGAGATTAATGATCTACACTAATTCATAGTGTTATCATGTTCGAGTTGTGGGGTGTTTACTATGTCATGAGTCACGAGTTGAGTGTTACACAACGTTAAAGTTGTGGTTTCCCCAAATTCGTGTATAATTTCGTCAAGTTGAAGATTGTTTTTATTGTTTTATATGATGCTATTTTGCAACAGCCAATGCAGGGTTAAAGTTGAATGTTGGTTTGAACTCTTAAGTTTTCTGTTATGAATTCTTTGGAATGAAACTATCTTTCTGGTATATTGTTAGTTATGAATTATTAGTAAGGTTCAATAGTTGAATGATGTGTTGACTTTCCATTTTTTATAAAAAGTAATGAGAATTATTTAGGAATATCACGGAGGTATTACGTTATTATGACAAATTTCTTCATGAATTATTTTACCTTAAAATACTTGAAGCCAATATTTACTGATCACTGTAAGTGGGTAGAATGAGGAAGTAAACAATGCTATTTCACACTTTTTTTCACTTTAACTTTATTCTCGATAGAGATGCAGATTCACCTATCTAAATTTTAGCACATTTTTCAAAGATTTTTTTTAATGGCACAATGAAAAATCAATTTTAAATATCATAAAACTATTTGTATCTTTTATTTGTTTGAGGAAATATGTTTGTCCACGTCCAAAGCACGGGTACTGACTATTATCTGTTCAGACAACCGTTTCAATTTTTAATAAATGTAACCTTTTACAAAAAATTGGAATGTGTTGTTTTTATTTTTGGAGGAATACAATTTAATAAATACGTAAGATTATTATTTAATTATATTTTAGAGAAGACGAATACCACACCTCTACATAGCAATCTTTTCGATTCTCACACCACTCTAGTAACACAAAAATATTGTGCAAGTAAAGCATAATTAAAATGAATATAAATAACTAATTACTAGGTTTATTATTCCCCCCCTCACCCCCCCGCCCCCCATGTAATTCGTTCCTCGAAGTGTCTCATCGCCGAGACATAAAATTTAAATTTGAATTATTTAACACTTGACAGTTTATCATCTTAACCTGATTTAAAAACAATTGGAATTTTTTACATGCCACGTGTTTTTTATTTAATTTTTTCCAAAAAAATACAAAAAACAATATAACAATCAATTAGCATTAATAAAGCTGTTCTTCTCCCAAAGTATCGTTTTTTAAAAGGGTTGTTTTAATTAAGCCACCTGGGATAAAAAAATAAACATGTAGCAAAAATCGAGAGCTTTTTTTAAATGAAGAGGTGTACACGTGTCAAGCAATGAATGGGAAAGGTAAATGGGGAAGGCAAATGGGCAAGATAGATAGCATTCTCCATCTCTAAAATAGAGAACTATAAGGGAATATTCCTCCCATAACTCCATCTCTAAAAATATTTCACGCCCACCACACTGTCTATCCTTATCTCTATCTCTATCCCTATTTCTTTGTATCTTAAAATAACTTATATTTTCATTATTCTTTATTTTAATGTTTTATGTTATTGTA
Organism: Acer yangbiense; assembly: GCA_008009225.1. Classification (NCBI taxonomy): domain Eukaryota; kingdom Viridiplantae; phylum Streptophyta; class Magnoliopsida; order Sapindales; family Sapindaceae; genus Acer; species Acer yangbiense. Next base: position 11,994,857 of record CM017765.1, on the reverse strand, counting down.
ATTTTTTAATATTATATTTATCATTTAATATACTATGTTTCAGTTTTTTATTTTATTACTAACTTATAATTATCAATTTGTAATAAGAATTGCCCAATGATAAGTATGGTAAATAAAAATTATTAATTAATATTCAATATTGGACTCATTTTAAAGATTTAGATGAGACATTTCTAATGGTATATTTTTTAGGTTAATAAAGTATAAATTAAATTTTATTACACATTAATTGAATTTAATGCAAAAGTTAAAAGGATATACAGAATAAAAAAAATTAAAAAGTGGTTTAGACTTTAGAGGATGGGAATGGTTCTCTAAATTCAAGAATGGATTGGAGGTTCTCCTATTTTTTTTCTTCGAAACAACAATTTAGAAGGTGGGTGGGAGCAACTAATCCTCCAAAATCCTCTAAAAATTGTCTTCGAAACATGATTTTAGAGGATGGGTGGTACTTAATGACTAGATGGGACGTTTTCAAGTGAGATCCGCCTTTTGTTCGTGTATTGCTTACTCTACCCTGTACAAATCGTGTATTGGAGCAAATTCCAATGTCAATGACGAAAGTTATTTATATGGAAAATAATTGGGTTCTGACCAGTCAGTACCAAAGGCAGTGACCCCCGAATGGTGTATTACCACATGGCTAGCAATCTTCAACAAAACTGACACGTGGCAACACCTAAGTGGAGGGGTCACTCCATTGGGTACTGACTGGTCATTAGCTATGTACACTGTCCCTTTAATTTTTTTAAGACACTTTTCTGAGTTGAACACGTGTTGGCATTGTTGCAACTACAATTTGAACCCCTGAATACAACCGTTGTTCTCCAACGGCTATATTTACGGCAATATAAACCTGGTGTCTGTAAATTGGATGTTCATGTTCTTACACAACTTATATTCTGCTACTCTCCTCAATCGTACATTGTATTGGTTCCCTATCTGTTTCCCATTAAACAATCACACACAATTCTCTTACATTCAACAACCATGGAAAGAAGTTCAGGCTCAGCAAGCAACATTAATGGTGGCTTGGGAATGTTCAGGAACAAATCATGCAGATGTGGGAAGAAGGCTACTGTGAAAATATATGAATCGAAAGATAATCTAGGTAAGCTGTATTTTATTTGTGCGCAATGACAATGCAAATTTTTTAGTTGGTGGGAGCCTGATTGTGCAAATTGACAGGGACGTTTCCTAAGCACCGCTGAAGGTGGTAGAGATTCTACATCTAATGGTCGACATCCTACATCTACCGACGAAGAAGTGGAAATGCTACATGCAAACATGCACAACCTGGAAACATATTTAAATGGACGAATGTAGAATTTGGAAACTAGTGTAAGTGGCATAAAGATGTTGACGCTAGTTAATACGTTATGCTTTGGTGTGTCAATATGTCTTTTTGTTATAACTTTGATGCAAATGGACATGAATATTTCACATAAAGTAGTTGTAGCAATTTACAGAAAATAAGTGGAACTTGCATTATTTCTGAACATGGTGTGGGTATTTGCCTCTTAACAAGTATACTCCCCCCCTATTTTAAACACTAAAACATTCGTAATCGTTGTACACTCCGATACAGGGCTCCAAACATTGCCACGTCTCAGGGTTTTGAATTGTGACATTGTTTTATAAATAGTATTATACATATAAATCGAAAATGGGGGTGACCGGCCCAAAACATTGAATTATTTCCTTTGTTAATAGCACATATTAAAAATGCGGATTCAAATAAGCTGTCAAATTTTGGTGTCCCAATTTGTGTCCAACCAACCAAATTGGTACATGTGTGCACGTATATAGAAGCACTTGAAAAAAAATAATTAAATGTGCACACATGTCCCAAATTGTTTGGTTGGACACAAATTGGAACACCAAAATTTGACAGCCGATTTGAGTCCAAAAAATGCAACTAGAACTTCGTGAAACCTGAAAAATCCCCTTTTGATTTTTATGAACCTTATTATCAACTATCAAGCCTTTTTAGATTTACACATGGTCCCTTGCCATAGTGGTGGGCCTTCATTTGGGAACCCCCCACCAACAAGGTCCAAGACCTAGTGTGTGCATAGAATTATGCAAATTTTCCTTGGCCCATTAGATTTCTTTTCTACGCCAACGCCCATACGCCTACATAATTGCGATAGGCAGTTGACGGTTTTCTGTTGTATTTCTCGATGTGTGTAACTGTGAATGTTGATTTTGACGGCAAACGTCATGAGCATCTCCAATGCTAATATGCATTTTTGAGTTTCTAAATAGTGCCACTTCAGCATTTCTATTTATGATGTGGCAAAAAAAAATTAGAGAAATGCATATTCACATCTCCAATGCAATTATCTAAAGTCAAATATGCATCCATTTTATATCCAATCATAATAAAACAATTATTACACTCTCTCTCTTCTTTTATTTTACAATTAAATGAGGTTTAATTTTATTGGTTGAAAGAGTTGAAAGCTTTAATCTTATTGGTGGAAATGGCCAAAAAAAAGTTAGAGAATATGGAGTTGGGTTTCTAATTCTAGAAACACTCCTAGAAAGAGTCCATTTTTGCTCACCCCCCTTCAAAGGGGGTAAGCATTACCCCCCTCCCCAACACATGACATGTGTCTAAGGAAGGGGTATTTTTGTCTAAACACATGACAGTTTTTGGACAAAAATACCCTTTCCTTGACACATGTCAAGTGTTGGGGAGGGGAGTAATGCTCACCCCCCTTCAAGGGAGGTGAGCAAAAGTAATCTCTCCTAGAAATGCTGACTAGGATTTCTAACTCTTTCCACCAATAAGATTAAAGCTTTCAACTTTTTCCACCAATAAGATTAAATCTCATTTAATTGTAAAAATAAAGAGGAGAGAGAGAGTGTAATAATTGTTTTATTATGATTGGACATAAAATGGATGCATATTTGACTTTAGATAATTGCATTGGAGATGTGAATTTATGTATTTCTTTAAAAAAAATTCAAAAGTGGGCCCATAATAAATAGAAATGCTGATGTGACACTATTTAGAAACTCAAAAATGCATATTTGCATTGGAGATGCTCTAGTCAGCATTTCTAGGAGAGTTTCTTTCATTAGAAACCCAACTCCATATTCTCTAACTTTTTTTTGGCCACATCATCTCCATATTCAACATAGATAATAGCATTGGAGAGAGTTTTTATAACATTTTTAATATCTATCCTATGTGGCACTCCATTTTCTCCAAATGCATAAAAGCATTGGAGATGCTCACGTTACTATGAATTAAGGACTGTATAGGGAACCCAACCATTGAGTTCATCAACCAACCGTTGAGCTCATCAATAACCGTGTTTGGAATGCCAATCTGTAAGTCGGTATTCTGTGGGTAGGATCTTGATAACATAAGGGTGTGAGTGTAATTTACCCTAACACTTAATCACCGCTAATTGTTGCCATCTCAATGATATTTCTTTTACACATGTACAGGTCAACGATAATACACGAAAAATAGCCTAAAAAAACGTAACACGATGAGATATCTGACGTCATTGCAACTGAGCACTGTGGATACCGATGAAGTTCAACTATGTTGACCTTCTTTAGAATGAAAGCATCTCCAAGGGGCTCCCTAAATGGCCTTCTTAGCTAAAATAAGGAGCAATTAAGAGCATCTCCAAGGGGCTCCCTAAATGAGCTCCTTAGCTAAAATAGGGAGCCAATTTAACTTTTTTGCACTCCAAGGGGCTCCCTAAATGGCTCCCTATTTTAGAGAGCCTCTTGGTGGCTCTCCAAATGTAGGGAGCTCCCTATCTTCTCTTTCCTAACTTTTTAATATTTTTAAATTCAATTTTGTATTTTTATTTATTAAAAGTTTGAAGGTTGTTGACAATTTGTCAACTGATTTTTTACACGGAGAGTTGTGAACGGCAACTTTTGTTTTTTACATGGAGAGTTGTCAACGTCAACTTTTATTTTTTACATAGAGAGTGCAACTTTTGTTTTTTACATGGAGAGTTGTCAACAGCAACTTTTATTTTTTACATGGAGAGTGCAACTTTTGTTTTTTATTTTAAATGTAAAAAATAATAAAATATTAATGATTAGCTGACTTCATGAAAGGTGGCTCCCTAAAATAACTTTCTAGCTAAAATAGCTAAAATTTAACTGAAATTTAGGGAGCGTGGTTGGAGATGCTACACTCCAAATGGCTCCCTATTTTAGAGAGCCTCTTGATGGCTCTCCAAATGCAGAGAGCTCCCTATCTTCTCTCTCTTATGTTTTTAATATTTTTAAATTGATTTTGTAATAAAAAAAATGATATCATGAGAGCTTGGTTATTAAATACAATTTAAAACAAAAGTTTAGCAAAAATTTAGGGAGCATGGTTGGAGTGATCTCATGAATAGTTGCTAGCTAAAATAACATTTGAGCTAAAATATAAAAATTTAGGGAGCATGGTTGGATATGTACGGCTTATCTGGACAACCACTTAGCCGATTTGAATCCTTCATTTAAAAGGTGAGACAAACTCTAGATACACTCAAACAGTCAAAAACCCATTCCAGATATGGCCAAATTTTCCATGACAAATGACCTGACAACCGTTATTCTGTTCATTTGCAGCTTGAAAGTCCTTTCTGCTGAGCCAAGTTGTCCTGTTGTCCTCAACAGCTTTGATGAAGTCCCAAGGTGGCGGTCCGAAATTTGTTTCTATGGAGCTGCAATGGTTGTCAATGGTGGGTCTTCTGTTCAGCTCACAACCTCGGATCCATCAAGTTCTGGGCGACTGATGTACAAAAAACCCATTAAGCTCGTGGAAGGTAATCCTCCGACATTTCCTTCTTTCTCTACGATTTTCTCTTTTTCAATGTCCAACCAGAGTGGTGATGGTTTGGCTTTTTTTATGGTTCCGAAGGGTTATCGTTTTACCGATGTGGGTAACAGCTCATTTGGTCTCTCTAAGATGGGTTTGCACAAAACCAAGTTTAGGGTGGTGGTTGTTGAATTTGACACCTCTTTAGATATCGAGTGTGGTGATTTGAATGGAAATCACGTCGGCATTGACGTTGACAGTCTATTATCTGTTATATTATGCAATATTTCATCTCAGAATATGTTCCTTAACAGTGGTAAGAAATTGGATTCATGGATTGATTATAATGCTAGTGCAAAGAGTTTAGAGGTTAGGTTGTGTCATTCTGGTAATATAAAACATGTGAATCCTCTCCTCTCTTACTCAATTGACTTGTCGAAAATATGGCCTGACACCGACGTGTTTGTGGGATTGACCTCTTCAAATGGCAACACTACGCAGACGTGTTCTATCTATTTGTGGACCTTTAAGTCCATGTTTTTGCCACATTGGATGCATTCACAGCCACTGGATCCTAATAAATTTTCCACTGACACGAAAATCTCCCAGGTAACATCTCCCAAGCCTACTGATACCAAGGGGGAGGACCGCTGGTTGGAGAGGTTTTGTTGCTCAAATTGGATGATTTGCTCAAAGTTGTAGCTGGGTTAGAGACGCCAGGTTTTATGCACTCTTAATTAGAAGTTAGAGCATGGGATTCACCGTGATATCAGCAATTAAAAAAAAAACAGACTTTTCATAGCAGTTGATCACTAGCAAAAACACAACGGAACATTAACACACTACGCTAACTGGTACAAAGACCCTTAAGGCCTTAATTACCCATAATTACAACACAAAACATGAAAGTCAAGGATCAACTCATAAAAACCTAATCCATATATATAATACATATAAGTTGAACTAAGTACTGTTCATCGGAACTGTCTGCGGAGCCTTTTTAATAACAGCCATTGGATTGTATTTGTGGTCCACCTACATGGACAAGCGTAACGTGGTCCAGCAAGAGGGGTGTGTCCATACAGTGGATCGTGTAGAGCACAAGTAGTTCAACTTATATGTATTATATATATGGATTAGGTTTTTATGAGTTGATCCTTGACTTTCATGTTTTGTGTTGTAATTATGGGTAATTAAGGCCTTAAGGGTCTTTGTACCAGTTAGCGTAGTGTGTTAATGTTCCGTTGTGTTTTTGCTAGTGATCAACTGCTATGAAAAGTCTGTTTTTTTTTTTAATTGCTGATATCACGGTGAATCCCATGCTCTAACTTCTAATTAAGAGTGCATAAAACCTGGCGTCTCCAACCCAGCTACAACTTTGAGCAAATCATCCAATTTGAGCAACAAAACCTCTCCAACCAGCAGTCCTCCAATGCGGCGAATTGGCTGCATATGAACAGTGCAGTGCAATCCCCCATGACTGGCGCAACAGTGCTAAAGTACTCAAACAATTCACAATATGGGAAAACCCTCAAGTTTAACTGAATCAGAGTTCAACCATTATATTGTATGAAATATTTGTCATCGTATTGTTTTATTGTATCCCTTATTTTATGGTTTTCCGAATTACGAGATATACCCGTAACCAATTAAATGTTTCCAATCGTATGGTTTTAAATATGAAAGCTTCTTTTTTACTTTTTTTTTTCATTATTATATATCCCATATATATATATCAAAACCTTTTTATTCAACTAGAATTATGTGTATACTACATAACATTTAGAAATTGTTATTTACAGAAAATCACTTAATTGATTACACTAACGGGGTTTGGGGTGTTTGTTAATGAGCAGCTTGATCAATTTCAAACATTTATTAACATGTTGCAATATTATGTATATTATGGGGTCAAATTTTAATTGTTCTGAGACATTTGATAAATAGGAACACAGATAATATTGTAGGGAATATTCGGTTAAGGGTAACATAGGTTTTAATGGGTTGGATTTGGAAAATGAGATAAGTGTATGCTAATAGTCCCACCAATTTACTTCAAAACTTCCACAAAATTAAGGATTAGGGTTGAACCACAAAAGCGTATTTCCCTCCCCTACCTGTTCAACAAACTAGAGTACATCAGCAAATAACCCAATGAAATCTTCATAAGCCTTACGGATTTCGACATTGACGGGAAGTCCGTCATTGACGGGAAACCCGTCATTGACGGGAAACCCATCCACTCCCATATTGCATGACCATCATTGCTTGACCATCATTGCTTGTACAATATTGAATAAATTAAAAAGACTTTAATGTGCACACTTTGACACAAATGGGGTCCGTCGTGAGAGGAAATCTGGCATGGGATTGCGACATTAAGAGACCGTGAAACCATCCAATGAGATTGCACCGTTTATATGGGGAACATAAAAATAATTATATAATTTTAATTGCTGCAATGTCATTGGATTGTCTCATGTTCTCACCACGTGCCAGTCCCACGCAATATTTTCTCCGGTCCTAGATTTGACAATTAAATCTGGGGTTACGAAATCAGATTGTACTATCCATTTTAAGATTTCTGTAAGGGAGTTCATGCGAGGAGAAAACCTTGGATGCACGGGGTGCACTGCACTCTAACCAATGTTTGCATGCCACCTGACCGGAAAGAGTATATCTTGCCACATGGCATGTACCCATTGGATGGGTGTAATGCACCGGTTGCATGCATTAATCTCTATCCAACGAGTAACGATATTGTGCATTTACATTGAACCATTACAACTATTTGCGTACCAATATTGACGAATGCTAGACATGGCCGGTCAGATTCCAAATTATACTTAAGATTGTTAATAGTGAAGAAACATCTAATCAGCATGGGGAAGGTGAATGAATTATAATGGGTGACCAGTGCATGATATGACCATGGGGCCACCTGTGTGTGGATAGGTGGGGGGCTCAAGCCCACCGTACCCCCCGTTACAAAAAAATCCATAGGTTAATAATCGGAAAAAAAAAAAACAAACACCACCCTAATTTTAATTACAGAAGAATAATTCATATCTTATTCAATGTTAAAATTCGAACACATTTTACATTGAATAGTTTTTGTAACAGAAGAACATTTATGTCTGTTCATTGTACAAATTTAGTTGAATATTTTAAAAAACATATTCATCATAATATTATATTATTATGCTCAGGTGATATTTTATGCCTTGAAATTATTTACGTCGTGTTGATATGTTGTGGTTTTTGTTATATTTAGGTGAAGCCGTAAAGGTAAGACTTAGGCGTACGTAATGGGATTAAAAAAAGCGTATTTCAGTTTATTAGAACTCAATGTGTGTTCAGACATTGGAAAACACCCAAACAGCTGATACTCTGCTCCTTGATAATATTTGCTAAGACTTGATTTCACCGTCATTCCTAATATTTTTACCGCCATTTCATACAATACCACAACCACCGTATTCGGTTAAAGATTTTCCGGTGTGCATACTTGACCGTTTGGATTGTTTCTGAAATGGTTATGTTGATAGTGAACTATGATGGAGTCTGGGAAGATGTTGATTTCAACCCAAAAACTATTTTCTTGTTGGCTGTGACACCGAAGGATACACTGAAAACATTGTCGGATAAGATATGCGAACGGTTTGGGTTGAACTGCGATGCAGTCGATATGAAGTTCAGTACCTTACTTTCAGGCACCGTTGTTGAAATGAGTTTTGACGCTGATTTTCAAATCTTCATTTCGCATAACAAAAAAAATCCTAAATGTTACGTTTCGGTGTTTCACAATCCTGTACCGGGACATATCACAGAGGTACTCAGCCAGAATAAAGATTCAACTGTAAAACCTCCGGTTGATCAAAATCAACCCAACGGTCGACCTATTTACATCAGCACGCCATTGTCAACGGTTAATCAGTCGGTAACGCCACAGCTAAAGAAGAAGGCAAAACATACAATTACCCCAAGCGGTTGTTCACCGGTAACATGTATATCCGATTCTCCCAGCACAAATTTTATTCCGAACCAAACACCCAGTGATGAGTCCTTGTCGCATATATCAATCAAGCGGTTGCTTTTTGACAATATGCCACTGGTCAGAGGTTCCAACACATTTTCAAGCGGACCCAACCGAATGGGTGTTAATGATAGCGTACATCCTTTGGAGTCTTGCGGAGGTCGATCTAAAAATAATGCAAAGGATGTTCAGTCAGAGTCAAATTATTCTACAATCTATGATGTCAATTGTACGAATGTACACACTGCTGAAGATGATGCCATAGGTTGTGGAACACATTGCAGGGCATCATCGGTTCCCAGGAATGAACAGGAAACACATCGACAGCCTTTACAGCATTATCAGATACATGTTGCATATAGAGAGGTCCATCCCATGCCTGGTCCTAACACGAATAACATTTCTGTATCATGTATTACAAACAATGTACCATTTGCTGACCAGGATAACACCACTTACGTTCACACCCCTCCTGATCATAATCTGTCTAGGCATAAAGTGCAAGGGTTTGACCATGTCTGTTTTGAAAATGTAAAAGAATGCAGCGCATTCAAATCCCAATCGGACCACACATCCATTCATAAAGGCAAGATATTCAAACACAAGGATGAAATGAAGAAGGTGTTGGGTGTGTACGCAATGGAAAACCATTTCTGGTACAAGGTTACACGGTCGACCACAACGCGGTATGAGGCATCGTGTACCGACCTCAATTGTCAATGGTTGGTACGGGCAGTGAAGAAGCACCATGCAACTCACTGGTACGTCAATGTATATCGAGATACACACACATGCAAAGTCCAAAACTATGGTCTTCACTTTAACCAAGTCAGTGCCTATGTCGTTGGGGAACTGTATGCCCTAAAATTCGCAGTTCCGGGATGCAAAATCTGAGCTAAAGATATCATAGCGGAAATGGGGTCTCAGCACGGGGTGCACCTTTTGTATAACAAAGCTAACCGGGCCAGACTCCATGCTCTGAAAATACAGTACGGGGATCCGTTGAAGTCTTTTGGAACGTTGCCAGCGTACTTTTACATGCTTAAGCAAGCCAATCCCGGTACCCTAACAAACATCGAGACAGACTTGAAAGACCGGTTCAAGTATGGCTTCATGGCAATCGGGGTTTGTCTACAAGGGTTTATCCGTGTTATCAGACCCGTCGTTTCCATCGATGCAACCCACTTGACGGGATCTGTCAAAGGGGTGCTACTTATAGCCTCGGCCAAAGATGGAGACTAAAAAATATACCCATTGGCATTTGGTTTCGCAGCCTCAGAATGTAAGGGATCCTGGACATGGTTCCTTTCTGAATTGAAGAAGGGGATTGGTTCTCCTCAGGATCTAGTCATCGTTTCAGATCATCACAAAGGCATTATATCAGCGATGAAAAAGGTTTTCCCATATGCACAGCACGCATTCTGTGTCTTCCACATTGCACAGAAATTTAGACGCTCATCCAAGAATCGAAGTCTTGCAAGAGAATTCTTTTACAATGCATGTTACAAACACCGTCGCGATGAGTGTGATATTGACCTTCAATAGATGGCTGCTTGCAACCAGAGGTACTACAACGATGTCATGAAAATTGGGGTAGATAAGTTCACAAATGCTTACTGCCTCAAAAATAGGTACCAGATGATGTCTACCCAATTAGCCGAGTCTATGAACTCAGCTCTTCTAGATCTCCGGAAGCTGCCTATCACAGCCATTACAGAGCAGATTCGGGATATGATACAGAGGTGGTTCCACAAATGTCGTACTATTGCAGAACGTCTTAGGTCTGATCTGACTCCAGCAGCCGACAATCACATACTTGAAGGGGTTGAACCTTCTTATAAATGCATCCTTCGTCATATCTCATACCACAGGTACAACGTCACTGAAAATCAAATTAATTCCATTGTCGATATTCAAGCAAAGACATGTGCCTGTCGCGAGTGGGATCTTCAAAAATTACCTTGTCGACATGCCCTTGCTTGCGCCAGGTATGTAATCAAAGTATACTGTCGTCAGTTCGTCATTTGCCATATCCATATTTAGGGGTCTGACATCCAATAATTAATTTTTTTACCAGATACGCATCAATTTCGGTTCCTGAACTGTGCTCCGACTACTACAGATCTGGTTGGTTGCGAGAGGCATATCGGGGAGAAATCAACCCGGTTCCATATGCACAGAACTGGGTCGTACCCGATCATGTTCGGAATGTAGTTGTTCGTCCTTGGAAGGTGCGTTTTCTACCAGGAAGACTGAAAAAGTCAAGGTACCATTCATGCGTCGAGAAGGCTAAGCAAAAGAAGTGTTCTAAGTGCGGCCTAAAGGGACACAACAGGAGGAGCTGTAGGAAAACATCGTATGATACTGCTAACAAAACCAAGCGTCCTCGCGGTTGCAGTGTATGCCACAAAGAGGGACACAACAGACAAACGTGCCAAGAAAGGCCATCCACTGACCTAACCTCTGACGCTTCGGCTGACACCGACACCGACACCGACAACGACTCATAAAATTTTCCCAATGTATTGTTCTGCCATACAATCGTGTATAAATGTAATATTTGCTTTCCATCTATTCGTGTAATCTTATGTTCAGTCCAAGGTCGATTTCTCCCTGATCGTGTAAGATGTGACGTCCTAGTTTTATATCCATATAATCGTGTATTAAATTGAAGGAGGATTTTCCATCTAACAGTATGAAGTTGAAGGTCATTTCAAGCGGACCAGGGGAATTGTAATCGGGTGCGGCACTTTAACAAAATAAAATCTCAATATTCATCATCTTAGAAAAATGCTTCCAAATTAATTAAGATCATAGATTCGTAGCAAAATAGTTTGTCTTACATAAAATAAAATAAATACAACACTTACTCGGTTGAATTAAATAATGTTACGTTGAATGTATGAAATATTTGAAAAAAATTAATATATATACAATACAGTTACCTGTAGGTAATAAAGTATGAAATAATGGAAATTAAATTTTAAAAATGGATCTTGGCTTGAAACTACCAGCGCCTTGTTGTTAACGTTTGTGTTACAGCACGATAGGCTAGATTAGAATGTCTTTTTTTTTTTTTTTTGAAAGATAAAATGGATCGTTTTTGTTTCATATTTTCGTGGCCAATAGAATTATGGAAACAAAAATTACCAGTTAATTGTAATTTGAGCAAAATTCATAAGTAGCCCAGAATTTATGGTGCTTTGCAAAACTGTTACATCTCAATAAGTTTTCTTTTTTTATCCAAGAGAAATATTTCTTGGACAAGTATACCCTAACAGCAATTCCAACGTGGCACTTAATTACTTTGCATTTTGCAATCTGAAAACAAAAAATACATAAAACAGAAATGATGGTTAATGTATCGTGTAAGGATAATTACTTTCCAACGTGTAATTGCATTACTAATGGTTCAACATGAAACTGGTCAATGATTACACGGTAAATTTTGGGTCAAATGAGGGAATTTTGCCTTGTTTATATTATTAACTAATAATATAGGGACAACATAATATGATCATTGGTTACCTTTGTATATATATCGCTTTGTATGTACATATCTTTTTTTAATGGGTTCACCTTTTAATTATAATTATAATAGAACTTTTGTTTTTAATGGTTGGGTGGGCCACCGGAACCCAAATGGTGACATTCGCCTCTGAAGGTCAGCCCAAATCCCCGCCACCGGGAAACGTTGAAGTGAAGGCCCATAAAGCCAATTGAAAATCGTGTCTTAACTACAAGTTTAATATCCATATAACCGTGTATTAATTTGAAGGAAGATTTGTAAATTGTCTGCTTATAATAGTAAAATGAAGTTGAGTTTTTTTATAATTTTAACCTATATGTTTTGAGAGGCATGTATTTTATTTAAAAATATATATTTTACCTGATTTTTTGTACTTATCGCATAACAAGTACTGACACATGGAAGTCTCATTAATGAAGTGGTTGCCAGCGAGGTAAGAAGAACAAAATCCATTTTATCGTGAATATTTTCCATCTACTCGTTTGAGGTTCACAGTAATTTCATTGTCTGCTTGTAATAGGACCGAAGTTCAGCTTTTTATATATTTAAACTTCATAGTTGGAGGTAGGTATTTTAAAAATAAATAAATAAATAAATAAAAAGCTCCTACCCTTTGACGAATATAGTATAATATAATATGCACGAGTTTTACACGTGAAATATACAAGGAAATTAATCGGTATTCAAATATGACAAACACCGGTATATTTCATAACCAGGTTAATGACATAAACATCAAACATTGTGTTAATTAACATTCCTCAGGTAAGCTGTTTGTAAAAATTTCATACGCGATATCCTGCCTATGCCTCTGTATATCCGTTTCAACGGTCTTCACGCATTTCAAACCTCTGAGAAGGGAACGTATCATCAACAAGACATAGACTCCATTACTTTTCAGACTTAATTGTTTTGGAACTTGTTTTTCATTCATCCGACGAGCCTTCATAGGAGTGCTATCATATGTTTGCCTCCCCGTTCTGTTAAAAAAACCTGCCTGCAAGCAATTAACCGGGAACAAACGTCGGAGTGGTAGAATCTGCTGGCAGATCAATGTACCGCCTTGGGGTACCCAGTGTGCCTTGGGATCATATACCTAGATCTCCCATAACAAAAGATCAACGACGCAAACAACCCTGTGGCCGTCTTCAACCTTACAGGGGACCACCACCTGTAAACGAAAAATTCTACACTCAAATATTTATAACCAAATCAAGCTGGAACCCATGTCTGCGCACCAGAACATTACTAACCTTGTCACAGGAATCCCATGGACTGCCCCAGTCTGGTCGACGGCCGTCACAATATTGTTTCCATTCCGGACGAACGACGAAGTCTTTGACGTTGAAAGGTCGTACTAAACGTCCATGTAAATTCGACTGCCAGCCTGCCCACACCTTTGCCAGTTCGTCCTACACATCACATTTGCATTTTATCCGAGTGCACAATTCCAAACAGATAAACATATCCTCTAAGTTAACGCTGTACTTACAAAAAAGTTGAAATCAACGATGCCCATTCTATCCTGGAACTTGTAAGGGCTGGTCTTACTCCCTCTCATCTTGTTTAACAAATTCAGGTAGGCATCAACGTGTGTGTCCAACAGAAGGCTATGATTGTCCTCTAATGATATGAAAAAATCCTGTGTCTGCATCACCTCCAGTCCAACGTTACGGCTGCACCCAACACATTAAAAGAATGATATTACTGTTAATTGATTGTATACGGGCGATGTAATCTAAAATGCATAGTTAGTAATCATCTTACTATATTTGTTTCGAATCAAGCTTGAAATGCGCGTACGCCTCCTCGCTGGGGCCGGTGGAAAGATTTCCTCTACCTAACGGGTTGCTGTAGGGACTGCGTACCCATAACTCCCTTTGACGCTGCCTTGCTAAAGCGGTTTCATCTAATACCTGGTGGCTCGAAGCATGTATGTCATCGGTATGCACTTCAATTACAGGTGGATCCCAGTTCGGAAGTGGTCAGAGATTATCGCAGATAGTCTCCGTTTTCATTGATTTGTCGATGCATAAGTCGATTCCTCTCCCGATGAACATGGAGCTGGCCCAGACATTCGTTCTGAACTTTTTTCATCAACTCCAAGGGTCGGAGATACTATCTGTGACATTCTCCTTAACCGACATGGTGTTTTGCAACCGGTATGTTTTACTCTGTTACGTGGACATGGAGGTGGAGGTGAACCAGTAGGAATTTCAACATCTGAGTCTGACCTAATCACCATAGATGGATGTGAATGTGAATGTGATAGTGACACTGGATATGAAGGCGGACTCTTTATTACAGTAGATGATACCTTAGACGCATCAGGTATGTCCTCATCCTCGCCCTTTTTTTCACTGCCCCCTTCATTCGAAACTGGAGACGACTGTGTATTTTGGGATGCCAGCAACGTCGCACATGTTTGATCCTCAGACGGATCATCATGACCAGATTGTCTGACCGCTACTGGACGAGGCAGATATTGGGACGAAGGTTCTTGCCACAACACTAATGCAAGCAAGGACTCATCTTCTTTCGGTATGTCCTCATCCTTGCCATTTATTTGCAAATTCCCTTCATCGGAAACTGGACATGACTCTGTATTTTGTGCTGCCAGCAACATCGGACATGATTGATCCTCAGACGGATAATCTGGGCCTGAATGTCTTCCTACCACTGGACAAGGATGATCGTGCGCCGAAGGATCTTGCGACAACACTAACGGAAGCAAGGATTCATCTTCTTTCGGTATCTCCTCCTCCTAGCAACCGGTATCTGTCTTCCCTTCATCAGAAACTGGACATGAATCTTTATTTTGTGGTGCAACCAACAGCAGACATGTTTCTCGGTTGCTAAAAGGACTTGCTGAAGCCAGCAACCATTGAGTTACATCGGGGGTCCTCTGGTCTAGGTACTCTTGGATGTACTAGACCTGGTATACCAAACAGAGACAATATACCTGCTTCTCGGGGCCACAGGTATAACGGCATCTGAGAAAATAACTTGTCAACCCCAAACTGTGATCGCAAAGCCAACGAAGGGGTTGCTGCCACCTCCAGACCACCTGCCCGTTCCATGGACGATAAATCCTCGTACAACACTAAAGGAAGGTTTGATTCATCAAGGTACGATATGTCATCAACACAGACATGTTTTTCATAATGCAGTTGATCATCATTGACCCTGTCATAAACGCATCCACTATCATCCTACCAACCTTGGTCGTCTTGCCTTTCATTATCGTCGCCCTCTTCATAACCGGCTCCGTCATTGTAGGTAGCCTTATCGCCACCCAAGCCTTCTTCCGCGTGCTCTCCACTCCCCACACGCTGCGGCTGATCTCCTGAATTATCGTCCCCTACATTTCCCTTGGGGATGACAGTGTCACAGTGTTACATTTCCGAATATATAATGATCATTATTTAAATAAAATAAAGAACACTTGATACACAGGTGACATGTGTGGATATATACGTACTTGAAACCCCAGCATCCGTCGTAGCCCTTCGATCTCCCACCTCAAACCCTCATTGACTATATTGCGTACATGGTCCACCCCTATTTCCTCATGGACGATACTGCGTACGCGTTTTTCTGGGCAAATGTTCATTACTCTCTCACTTTTGAGGATACCATTGGAGATGCTCTAACCCTTTTGTCCCATATGTTGAACGTTTATTCTATCACGATAATAGTTGAAAAGATAAAGAGTTGAAAAGACATTAGACACAATTTGTAATCGGTAAACTAATAACAGTGTCAAACAACGGATTTTGTGTTGCAGGTAACCTGAACACAAAATGGGTAAATGGCTTCAATTTCCTGTTTAAATAATAAAGTTTTAACTCATTTTCGTGGTAAATGGATGCGTTAAGACACTTGAAACGCATGCGTCGCGTGATTTGGTTCGTCTTCCCCATGTGATGGGGAAACTCATACAAGAACTTCACTAGGGATGCAGAAATTTATCTACAACATTTCATTTGCAAACCACTGCACCAAATTCAAAGATAAAAACATAGAAAACACAAGGTGAAGATTTTCGTTTACATATTCCAAACTTAAAAACATCACATCCCAACTTGCAATATACAGTAGCTGAACCCACTAGTATCGATTTCCATATGTAAAATTTGATAAGGTAAAGACAAACAGCCTACATGTGTTCGTTTATAGTACTTTTAATGACCTAATGGGGAGGATCAGACGGTGATAAAGGACGACCCATCTCCCTCTCAAAGTTCGCGATCAGTCTCTGTGTGTCATCAATTACCTGGATGAATTTTGTCCATAACAAAACCACGTCTATGTTTAAATGCCCAGAAAAGTGAGTTCGCACTTCCTCCAATTCACTGAATACTTGTAGAATCGCGTCAAGAAAGGAGTATATTCGATCTCGGCTGACCGCTGCTTCGCCTTGAAAATTCCTATCCATTCTGAAAAACGAATATGTGCACAACCGTGGGTTTAGTGTTGTGAATGTATTTGAACTTTAAAGTTGGGTTAGAATTTAGAATTTATAAATCGAGACTTTTGAAGTTCTCAAGTTTTTTGAAATTGTAAGTTCATTAGTTATTAATTAAGTGCATGCATTGATATAATTAAGGCATTTTTGAAATTGTAAATTCATTATTAAGTGGAGCTGTGAAACTCTATTAGTATATATAGTATATAAATATATATTATTATATGATGATTATTTATTAATTAAGTGCATGCATTGATATAATTAAGGCTTTTTTGAAATAGTAAGTTCATTAGTTATTAATTAAGTGCATGCATTGATATAATTAAGGCTTTTTTTGAAATTGTAAATTCATTATTAAGTGGAGCTGTGAAACTCTATCATTATATATATATATATATATATATATATGCGGAAATCGGTCCCGATCCTATCAGTGCATCCTGATATAACTTTATCAGGATATTGAATGTGAGCCACTCATTTATAATAGTGATTTGACAAGTGCATACATACCAAGTCAAAGTATATAAAACGAGTGGCTAACATTCAATATCCTTATATAATTCTATCAGGGTACACTGATAGGATAATTTCCGATGCGGAAATTATCCTCGGAAATTATCCTATCAGTGCATCCTGATAGAATTATATAAGGATATTGAATGTGAGCCACTCGTTTTACATACTTTGACTTGGTATGTATGCACTTGTCAAATCACTATTATAAATGAGTGGCTCACATTCAATATTCTGATAAAGTTATATCAGGATGCATTGATAGGATCGGGACCGTATATATATGATATGATATGATTGCGTTGGGAGTATAAGGATTTGATGCCGCAATTTAAATTGATTAACAATTTATTCAAGTATTCAACCATCCATTCCTGTTTTACAAGGCTACACGCCTACACGAAGAGGTAATGAGTGTATTTGACTATTTGTAGACCGTCATTGCGCCATAAAAGCGTGGCCATTGGTGTTTGGGTTGTCAAAATCCCTCTGGGCCATCACATCAAACGTCATTATGCTCTACAAAGCAAGCAAAATCAATTTTGTCAGCATCAAATTAGATTCGGTATGTTAACCCCTTTCTGATTAAGGCACGAACATAGAAAGGTTAAAACAAAGCATTAGGATATTACTCGATCGACCCTCGAGATTGAACGACAGAAAATGACTGATTTCGAACATGAAACCGGATTCAACACATCTGGTTCGAAACTAATCATAGTATGTAATGTGTATGTCTCTATGTCACCCGTGGCCATGAGACCGTACAATGAGAGTGTGCCACATATTCTGTACATACTGTCCCAATGTATATGTGGCGCACTCTCATTGGACGGTCCCATGGCCACGTGTATGGGACCGTCCCAGCCAAGATT
Source organism: Acer yangbiense (assembly GCA_008009225.1). Lineage (NCBI taxonomy): Eukaryota > Viridiplantae > Streptophyta > Magnoliopsida > Sapindales > Sapindaceae > Acer > Acer yangbiense. The sequence continues at coordinate 11,976,641 of CM017765.1, read as the reverse complement.
TTCTCCACCCGGAGAGGGTTGGTTACAATATAATTAAGGTTTACTATTTTGTACACCGATATCGTGTTATGCGTTCTGCAAATGTTGCAATGATTTATTACACTGCATGTGTTACATATTGAGTTGGGTAAATTGCGTAAAAGAACATCTTAATGAAAGTGATAATGACAATTGTTTGAATGTGATGAAAATTCATTTGCGACATTTTCGGTAACCCAATAACAGATATACAGATGTAAGTATTCATTTCATTTACTCACAGTGGGGATTCAAACGACCGAACACCAACTTTTAAGTATGGGATAATGTATGGGATATATTGTATGAATGAAAAATTAAAATAAATAATTTGAATGGTATAACGTGCAATGGTTGTTCTTTGTAATGTGCACCATGTATATTCAATTCGAAAACTTCATCAGAAAATTAATATATAATAGCTTTCTGAACATAACCCTTACAAGATCCATACATTATTTTCATTACTAGTGGCTCATAGTGAACTATTTTCATACTCCAACATATCTACCAAAAATTCTACAGATACACTAGCATCAATGGAATGCTTTGGATGCTCCAAACCTTCTCCACGCAATTGACCACGTCGTCACCTAGTGCTTTCATCAGAAATATCAATGTCTCATCCACCGAACATCATAGTGATGGATGTCTCTGTTCGCCACTTGAACAAGAAAGGGGTTCGCTATGAATACGCACTTTTTGGCCATAGTTTTATACCGTGGCCTCCCTGGAGGTCTTCTTCCTTTCCAAGAAATAGGAACCGCAGTATCTTCCAACGACAATTTATGCTCCATTACCTGCCCAATCGAAGAAACCTAACTCAATATTCAAAGGTAAAACAAACAATCTAAACTGGAACCAAAAGTAAAACACGGGTGGAGGGTGATTGGGAAGAGATGTAGCATGGAAGCAAACACTTTACACTACGTGAGGAAGGAAGCATGTTGACTAGAGGAAAACAAAACTGTTGGGTTTGAAGAACGGAAGCAGGAGATTCAAGGGCGGATTTACAATAAACACAGGTGGAACTATATAAGGAGGGTGTGAGGGTGTGAGACTGAGAGTGAGGAAGATAATATTTCAAGGGTGATTGGGAACTAGGAAGAGGGGAAGACACTATTTCAAGGGTGAAACCCCAAATATTGAAAACAAAAGTTAAAAGGTGTTAATTATAAAAAGGACTCAAATCAACTGTCAACATTTTAATTTATAAATTTTATCATCATAAAAATTATACCATTAGAAGGGTCTCATCCAAGTAAGGACGGATACTCCATTTGGTGGAGGTAACTCGTATCGAACTCCTATCCAGTTCGGATACTCTCCAGATACTCCAGGATACGTATCCGATAGGCCAAATGGCGTATCCGTTGACTTTTTCATAAGTTTGACTGGCGGATACTTGGCGGATACTTGACGGATACTTGGCGGATACGTTTGGGGTAATATTATAATTATTTTAGTATAAAATGGGGTCAAATTATAATTTCAAAATATTATGGGTCAAAATGATATTGTAAGGAAATTTTGTCTTTGATTCCATTGACATGGAGAATGCCGGGATACTTGAGATTGGTAAACCTTTCTCTTGATGAACCAGAGTTAGATGCCTAATTATTTAGATCATCTAACAATGTGAATGATGACAATGAAGTTAATTAAGAATTTAAAATATGTTTTATGAGTTTTTTTTTAAATGTATTATTTGGATTTTATAATATGTTATGGTTTATGTGACGTATGGTTTATTTGGATTTTGTATTTTGTTCGACTTATGTAACATGTTTTATTTGGATCCTGTAATATGTTAGATTATTATGACTTATGTAGTTGTGTTATCAGTCTTTTTATTGTCAGTTCATCCTGACAATAAATATATCAGGACGAAGAATGTTGACCACAGATTATGAAGAAGTTTTGACAAGTGCATACACTTTGAGTCAAAATATGTAAATCTAGTGGTCCACATTATTCGTTCTGATATATTTATTGTTAGGACAAACTGATAATAGAAAATCTAGTTATGTTATGTAGTTATGTGACATGTTTTATTTGGATTATGAATATGTTTTGATTTTGAATGAATTATCAAATATGTTTTTAAATATAATGGCTTTTAAATATAAATATATATTATTTTAATTGACGTATCGTGCCGTATCCGTATCCTCGTATCGTGCCGTATCTGTATCTCGTATCCGTATCCGTATCCGTTCTACCTAGGTCTCATCTAGATCTTTAAAATGAGATTAATATTGAATACTTAATAATAACATATTATTATTTCTAACTTGAAAAAATTGGAGGGTGATTAGATTTGTTGGGGGGGGGAATTTCAGTGCTTTCATTAAAATACTATAACTCTATTTCTAATTGAAGAGTCTTTTGGAGTGGCTCATTTTTTTTCACTCTTCAAATTGACACATAGGTAAGCAAATAGACATTTGAAGAGTGAAAATATAATCTTTTGAAGATGCTCTAAATATTTCTTATTTTTAATTATTTAAGATCATTGATTAAGGGTACCCTTATGTTATTATAAGTCTTGTTTTATTTTATTCAAATTGACACATAGGTAAGCAAATAGACTAAGGATTAGTGAAAATATAATCTTTGAAGATGCTCTAAATATTTCTTATTTAATTATTTAAGATCATTGACTAAGGGTACCCTTATGTTATTATAAGTCTTGTTTTATTTGATTAAGACGGTGCCCTCTTGATGAAATTTTTTTTTCCGTTTTATTTTGGGTTTTTTCTTAAAATGAATATATAATGCAAAACACAACATCGTCTAGAAAGATGAAATGATGGATACGGGTAAGAAGGCTTAACCAACCCATTTTGTTAAGAATCTTAACATTTCATGAACTAATCATATATTAATATAATTGAAAAAAAGGTAAGTACAATCCTCATGTGTCCGACGACTGATTGGCTACCCTAAGATATAGTTAACACCTGAAACGGAGTTAAGATTGAGTGGATGAAAATACCCTTCGTTAACTTCAATACATTAAAACCAAGCATCGTGATGAAAGCTAAAAAAATGAATATGTGCACGGATCATTGAAACAAGATGTAGGACTTGTTTGATCAGTTTGACGGAAGGGATGACGGTCCTGGAGGAGAACCGAACTCTACATCGAGCTCTGCTAAAAGCCAGTGTGCCTCTTCAGTGACTTCGAATAATTGTAAACGTAACCAAGCAATGTCCATCAGACAATCGCCGTAAACTTGGTGTCTCCCCGCCGGAGCATTGCTTGTACATTTTGTGATAACATCTCTGACCACTTTCATTTTTCTGATGACATCTCTGAGTGCTTCGACTTTCCGGATGTGTGTCGACATGGCAGCGAGAACTGGGTAAATTTTATCATTATCCCCATTGCTGTCCACTTCACCTACGGTCGCCATAGTATGGTCGTTAGTTTTGATACACTTGCTTTCCATCGTTGGTTTTGATATTTATAATAGCAATGAAGGCATTACCGTTCGAAGGTGTTGATTACTAGACAGTCGCGGCCCTTAAATTTTTTTTTAATTTTTTGAAGATCAGTCGCGCCCCTTCCAATGTGGTTGGACCCTCCCTTGGGAGCCTCCACCACGACGGTTCAACACCCGGTGTGTACATGTGTATATATATATTATTTGTCCCCCTTGGCCATTAATTCCAAGTGTGGGTGTTGTCCCACCGATTGTGGGTGCTCTCTCGCCGGCCGGCGATTATGGGAGCTGCAGTCCGGGCTGCTCTAGTACAGCCTAATTTTGCCGGTCCCAGCAGTTGTTGTATATTTAAAAATAAAATATAAAATAAACCAAATAAATACCCATTGTACTCCACATGAAAGTGTAATAGTAAAAGCATCTACAATGTAAAAATGCATTTTTGAGTTTCTAAATAGTGCCACATCAGCATTTCTATTTATTATGGGCCCACTTTTGAATTTTTTTTAAAGAAATGCAGATTCACATCTCCAAAGCAATTATCTAAAGTCAAATATGCATCCCTTTTATGTCCAATCATAATAAAACAATTATTACACTCTCTCTCCTCTTTAATTTTACAATTAAATGAGATTTAATCTTGTTGGTGGAAAGAGTTGAAAGCTTTAATATTATTGGTGGAAATAATTAGAAATCCTAGTCAGCATATCTAGGACGGTTTCTAGAATTAGAAACCCAACTCCATATAACTTTTTTTTTGGCCACATCATCTCCATATTGAATTTAGATAATAGCTTCGGAGAGTTTTTCTAACTTTTTTAATATATATCCTATGTGGCACTCCATTTTCTCCAAATGCGTAATAGCATGGGAGATGCTCTATATCTCATATTAAAAATACTCGATAAACACGAAGAAGTTAAAGTAAGACCATTTTCGATAACCTTGTAGGCTATAATTCCCCCTGTTATATTAAAACTTAAATAAGTTACTAAATATTATCCTAATCCAAAAATGTTTAATTAAACTGAATGCATCCACTCTGTAAAACAGTAAGAACAGTTCCTTGATGTGACCACCCAATGGATAGTAATAATGAAAATGCGATGGACTGGGTCGGCACATCCATCGAGTACAAACGTCAGGATCAGTTCTTCGGTCAGTGTGAATAGGGAACCGAATCGATTTTCCGTCATCGACTGATTTCAATTGAACTGATTGGTTGACAGGTTTCTGCTAGGGGCAACATCATTACATGATAGTAATACTGTGGATGATGACACGATGAGAATTAAACTAGAAGATTACACTATCCACTCCCAAAGGACGTACATTATGGCGGACCCACGTGGAGACCAGGTGGGGCCCGTGCCCTACCTCAAAAAAAATTATTCTGTTTACATTGTATATATACATTAATTAAAAATCGTTAACAACAAGTTGTTGGTGGTATGGCGGGTGGTGGATCTTAATTTTAGGCTTAGGTTCTTGGTTCGAGTCTCATCTCAAGGGTACTTTTGTTAATTCAATTTTTTGTTCTAAAATATTTTTTATGTGCCTTTTTTAATTCAAGTTTATCTTCCAATTTTTTATGTCTTATTTATTTTATCATCTTTTCTGATTCATTTTCTCTATTCCGTCGTTGTCAATTTCTTAACTACCATTACTATGTGTTTATTTAATTCAATTTTATTTTATATTAAATTATATATTATTATTTTCGATTTTTACTATCTCCAATAGTTTTAATTTGACATAACTAACATGCTCAATCAATAAACCTTAAAATATCAGATTTTACTATATTGAATTAAAATGGTCAATCTATTACTATGATTCTTTTTTTCTTTTTTTTTTATCCTTAGTATTTTTCTTTATTTTATAGTTGTAATTTATTTAAAATCAATAAATCAATAATTTACCAATAGTTTGAAGAATAAAAAATTAAAAAACGTGTCTAGTAATAGTTATTAATAAATAATTTTTGTATAAATTTAAATTGAATTCATTATAATGCAAAACAAAATTTCTTATTATAAATTTAGATTGTAATTTATTCTTTTAATTTTTTTCATTATTTATGTTGTTTTTCTTGTTATTATTTTTTGTTGTAAATATTTTTTCTTGTTATTATTTAATTTTAAATATGTTTTCTTGTTTTTATTTTCTTTTGAATGTAAGATTATTTAATTCATTTGAGTAAGTGTTCTATTTATTTAATTTTATCTATAAAAATAAAAAATACAAAAATAAAATATTTAAAAAAAACTATTTTACTATGATGTTAAATTTTTCAAACGTTTATCATATAATTGTGATTTTAATTTATTCAAATACCCTAAGAGTGTAAAATTCCTGGGTCCGCCACAGCATACCAGTATACCACACATCTTTACAGGCAAATATAAACATCAGTAGATTAGATATGTTCAAAAGATACCATCGCGAATAAAGATCAGGAGTGCACATCACCTCTTAGCAAAGCTGGTAGTGCACCTCTTCCACATATGTGGTTTAGTTTCAGATTTTAGAAGCAGGTGTGGGGAGTTTTTCTGCCCGGGTTTTGGGAAGCAGTTATCTACTGTTATGGGAGTAGATATCTGGGCCGCACATGTATTGTTTGATCTCGGTAAATCCTGACAGTCCTAATGTACTATTTAAAAATAAATAATAATATTAAGAAGATGGGTTTATTATGTAGGCAACAATTTCAGATTGCAAGCCAATATCGACAAAATACATTGGCCACGTAGGCACTGCAGAATTAACTCGGAAACATGAACTTAATATATGTTATTTATGTACGGGTATTGGATGGGTTTTTTCACACGCAAAAATGAAGTTCAAAATTATAGTTCTCTCCAGATTCCGGGAGCTTCCGTCTCCCCGGTGTGGGAGCTATAGTTTGAGCTGCATATGTAGAGCCCATTCTGGCCGGTCTCGGCAGTTGTTGTATTATAAAAAATAAAATAAAATAAAATATAAAATAAAATAATTTAGACGAGGAAAATTTTGACAATTAGTTCTATTTTAATCTGGAGAGCTTTTTTGACAATCCAATTTTTTATTCTACCACATTTTTTTCTATGAAATCTCCATTCCCATAATTAAAATTTAGAAAAATTCTAAAGACGGTTAATGTTGTTACAATAATTTATTTTTTATCTTATTTGAATTAAATTATTAAGTAAATAAATTATCTCTCCTAAATAAATAATTAGATATCATATTACATATGAAATACTCTCCTTAATTTTTAATTACCATATTAACCTCTATATCCTCCAATAAATATCTGTATTTATCTATCTCCATTCTTTATGAAGCAACACAAAAAGCCCATGTGTATGTATATAAATAAATAAATAATTTTAAATAAATGAATAAAAAAACAGAAAACACAAGTACCTAGTTTTTAAAATAAAATATTTAAAAAATTCAAAATATGAAAATCGTTTTTGTTACTTGTAGGTATGTGATTGCATAGAGAACCTTAATTCTTTAATTAGTCGTAGAAAATCTGAGTTTAATCGAATATAGTCGAAACAATTCAAGCTTTCATACATCTTTATTTTAATTTAATTTAATACAGAATAATTGATTAATAAATATTACTAGACATGATATTGACTTTGTTATTATTCTAAGTAAAGTAAATTAGTGATTTAATGAATATAAATAAATTAAACATATAAAATAAAGAAAAATAGTAAGGATAAAATAAAATGAATCATATTAATAAAAGGACTATTTTAATACATAGTAGGAAATTTGAGATTTAATGGTTTATTGATGTGATATGTTTGGTATGGCAAACAAAAACTATTACAAATAATATAAGTTTAAAATAATAATAAATTATTTAATATAAATTCAAACAAAATTAAGTAACCATAATTCGTGGGTAGCTAAGAAGTTGTATTGTATTAGGTTTAAAAAGTTATAATTACTATAGAATTCATATATTTTATTATATGTATCTACAATGTTCAAGAATTATATACATGTATTTACATGCCCGTAGAATTCTCCATACAAATCACAACATTATTGAATTTTATTTTTGTTTCTATGGAAGGTTCTACGTTGACCAAATTCAGTGCATTCCAATCATAAATCGAAAATGGGGCGTGTTCGGGCAGGTTTGGCAAAATCCAAACCCAAACCCGCGAAATTTTATGTCTACCAAACCCACCCGTGAACCCTCGAAAATAAACGGGTTCGGGTTCGGGTTTGGGTGTTAGGACACCCAAACCCGCCCATGAACCCGTGAACCCGCGAACCCATCAATTTTTTTTTTAAAGAAATTATTTCTATATTATTTTCCCCTATTTAAATATATGTAATATTATAATTTTAAAGAATAAAAACACTTAATATATTGAAATGTTTACATTTTATTCTCTATATAATTAAAAAGTTTTTATTGGGGTTTAAATTTATAATATTTTAAATAAGAAAATATTATATAAATTTTATTGTTCGCGGGTATGCGGGTTCGGTTATAGAATTTTTTCCAAATCTATACCTGAACCAGAACTCATGACGGATACGATTTTCAAACCCAAACCCTCATCAAGCAGGTTGGGTTTGGGCGGGTCCTATGAGCTCGGGTTTAATTGCCATCCATAATTCCAATTGTATTAGATTAACCGTCAACTAAGGGATCCCTCACTTCAAGTTCTGTCCATACCTTCATGAAATCACATCGATTTATATGATAAGTTCATTCTAATATAAACTGAAAAATATATATAAACGTGTCCTAAAGTAATCTAGAGGGGGGGGGGGGGGGGGGGAATAGATTATATTCAATTCTTTTAACCAATTTTCATTATTAGTCAATTTTACGAAAAATCCCCAACCAAGATACAAAGCGGAAAATAAAGGACACACAATATTTACGTGGAAACCCACACGGGGAAAAACCACGGGCTGATGAGTGCGCCACACCTGAACCTCAATCCACTAATTGTAATGGCAATTACAACCTAGGTTGACCATGTCAAATCACACACGGTTACTAATCTACCACTACTACCCGCATGCCTTCAAGAGTGAATCTAGTCCATGCTTGCAAAACTATCACAATAGTAATTGCAAGACTTGACTCTAAAAGAAGAGATAAAACAACCTAATGTGAATATGTGAAATACTCAAGATGCTAAAAATGCAAGGTTAGACATTCAAGCTTATCTAGGCATGGATGAACATGTTAGATATTTCTAGATATCATTTTGCTAGATGACATGCATATAGTATAACCAAATAAGCAACCAAAATCCTACATGCTCTATCTAGCACAATACAACTCACAAACCACAATAAAAGCAATCTTGAAACTAAGTCAAGTCATAAAGATGCAATCTTGAATCAATTCAAGTGATAAAAAAACTATCTTGTAAAACAAGAACATATAGATATGAGAATGATGTTCTAGATACAAGTCATGTGAGCAATAATAAAAACCCTAAATGAAATCAACCTGGAATCATGCTAGATGATGTATGAAAGATGCAAGATGAAGGGTTTTTGTGATTTGGAACCTTAAAGATGGAGTCTTGATGCCTTGGAGTGGAAGATGCTCAAGAAGCTCTCAAATGTGTAGTTTTTTGCTCTAAAAACCGAGCCAAGGCAAACAAGACACATATATATGTGATCCAAATGAAGTGTTGTCGTTTTGAAAAAAAATGCCTGAAAGCGCGATATCGGCGGTTTCATTCGGCGGTCAGGCCGCCGAATTAGACCGTAGAAAACCAACCGTCTCGACTCAAACACTAGATCAGCGGTTTGGTTCGGCGGTCAGGCCGCCGAACACAACCGCACATTTCCAGATGATATTTTGGAATCATTCGGCGGTCGAGAATATGACCGCCGATCAAACCGCACATTAGGGACAGAAACCACCAGGTCAAAACGGCGGTTTCATTCGGCGGTCAGGCCGCCGTTTGAAACCATACAATTCCAATCATGATACTGGAATGATTCGACGGTCAAATTTATGGCCGCCGATTCAATCGCAGAAAATGGAACAGAATTCCATTTTCATTCGGCGGTTTCATTCGGCGGTCTGGCCGCCGAATTCAACCGTCGTTTCCCCAAACTTGGAGAAATCAAAGGAGAAACCAAGGCTTTCTCCGAAAGCGGTCTTCACGCTTAACAAGCACACCATCGTACATGCGTGGACATTTCCGAATCATCTCGGAAACGAATTACAACACACTAAAGAAAAGTAAGCATGAAGTGAAAGAGTGATAAGTGGCATGTGAATGCAATCTAATGCCTATCATGACATGGGAAATCAAACTAAGATGCAAACACATTAATAATTACACACAACCAACAAGAATAAGATCATGCATGGATTTTTGAGTGTGTGCAACTACATCTCTTCAAAATAGAGTTAAGTCAAGAGAACTACCTTCCTTGAAGCTCTTGATCACACAATGAGGTTTTCTTCCATTCTAAGCTACCCTTACATATAGAACCCCATTGTGATTTTGTCAATGAAATATGCCAATCAAAAGTGAGGCACTTACAATCTCCCCCTTTGGCTATTTCGTGACAAAATAACCACTCACATAGCATCCTCACAAAACAAAAAAACTTGGTGAACAAAAATTTTCTACATTACAATAAAGCTCCTAGTCTAAGTCTTTGAGTATCTTCAAGTCAAATCCAAGCTTGTAGAAAATTCCAACCTACACACAATCAACAAGAAATATACCTTCCAAGAACAAGTGTGTGAGAGATGCCAATGACAAAAAGAAATGCAATTTCAAAAAGGAATCAATCATGCAATGCAATGCAACTCCCCCTAAATGCAATTATCTCCCAACATGGGTTACTCACACTCAACTCCCCCTAAATGCAATGCCTAGAAGCACAAATTCTCCCCAAACCTTACTCCCCCTTTTTGTCATGAGATAGGCAAAGGGAGTCTCCCTAAAAAGGTAAGCATGAGCAAAGAGAGCTTGTAGCACAAGCACATATGCGTAATCATATAAGCGATTTTATGCACCTCAATCAAGTAAGAGAGATTCAAGGAGTTTTATTTTAAAAAAAATGTGTGACAAGGATGCTTCGCATGCAAGACATGTTGCATTCAAGATCAAAAGCAATGGTATTTGGCAAAGCAAACAACAAAGGTTTCCTAAAAGAAGTCAAACCAATTTCACCCTTTGTCATGGAAAAAGCAAGGATATAGAGATTTAGCATTTCATATTTTAAAGAGCAACTATATCCAACTTTATAAGCAAAACAAGACATGAGTGACTTTGCACCCTATTTGATTTTTCCGGGTAAGATACCCGTATAATAGTAGCCTTGTTCTACAAATAAAGAAAGAGAGACTTTGGATTTGAGTCTTAATAATGCTTTTGCACACAAATTTTCATTCAACATTTGTAACCAAATAATTCGCATTTTGCATTTCATGCTTTTCAATTTGAGCATGTCATTAAAAAGAATCATCATGTCATGGAGATCAATTAAAGGTCATTCAAAAAGTACTTCCAAGGTACATCTCCTATTCCAAAAATGCATGTTTGAGCAAAAATATGACATGGATTGCAAGCAAGTCAATGTATCACACTTATTAAAAAAAACATATAAGTATGTACAACCAATCATCTCAAGCAATTAATTAAGAGGCATAAAATAAATCAATGTAGCACAATGCATGATCATGCAACTTTGCTCTCTTTACTTGAGCTCCCCATATGGGGTCAAGACAAACCAAATCAAACCAAGTCACAAATCCCAATAGACTTGCTAAGGTTCCCAAATCTAACGGTGTCTAAAGGCTTTGTGAATAAATCCGCTAGTTGGTCATTTGTTCCCACATGTTCCAATGCAATGGTTTTGCTCTCAACTAGCTCTCTTATGAAATGGTGTCTAATGTCAATGTGCTTTGTCCTAGAATGTTGGACGGGATTCTTAGAAATGTTAATGGCACTCATGTTATCACAAAATAAAGTAAGAGTACCTTGCTCCAAGCCATAATCGGCTAGCATTTGTTCCATCCACATCAATTGAGTGCAAGCACTACCGGCGGCAATGTATTCCACCTTGGCAGTGGATAGGGAAATAGAGTTTTGTTTCTTGCAAAACCAAGAAACCAAATTGTTTCCAACGAAGAAGCAACCACCCGATATACTCTTCCTATCATCACTATTTCCCGCCCAATCGGCATCACTAAATCCAACTAGACTTGGATTAGTGTCAAATGAGTACCAAATCCCATGATTTGAGGTACCATTCACAAACCGAATGATCCTCTTCACCGCACCAAGGTGAGATTCTTTGGGATTAGCTTGGTACCTAGCACAAACACCCACACTAAAACAAATATCGGGCCTACTTGCGGTCAAGTAAAGCAAGCTACCTATCATGCCACGATATAGACTTTGATCAACATCCTTTCCACTTACATCTTTGCTAAGTTTCAAGGTGGTGCTCATGGGTGTGTCATAATGTTTGGCATTCTCAAGACCAAACTTTTTCACTAGGCTTTTTGCATACTTAGCTTGGGATATGAAAATCCCATCATGCATTTGCTTGATTTGCAAGCCTAGGAAGTAATTTAGTTCACCAACCATGCTCATTTCAAACTCATGAGACATGACATCAACAAATTGTCTAACTTTGGATTGGTTGGTGGAACCAAATACAATGTCATCAACATAAATTTGAGCTATGAATAGCTCATCTTTAGTACACTTGATGAACAAAGTCTTATCAACACTACCTCTAGAGTAGCCGTTGTCAACAAGATAAAGAGTGAGGCGCTCATACCAAGCTCTCGGTGTTTGTTTCAACCCATATAGAGCCTTCTTGAGGCGATAGACATGAGAGGGGTGGTGTGGATCCACAAACCCCTTGGGTTGCTCAACAAACACTTCCTCATGCAATAAGCCATTGAGGAAGGCACTCTTGACATCCATTTGGTGTAACTTGAACTTGTACACACAAGAAATTGACAAGAGAAGCCTTATGGACTCAAGACGGGCAACGGGAGCAAAAGTCTCCTCAAAGTCAATACCCTCAATTTGAGAGTATCCTTGTGCAACAAGCCTTGCCTTATTTTGTACAATGTTGCCATCCTCATCGGATTTGTTCCTAAACACCCATTTAGTGCCTATGACATTGGTGTTTCTAGGTCTAGGAACAAGAGTCCAAACCTCATTTCTCTCAAATTGGTTTAGCTCTTCTTGCATGGCAAGAACCCAAAACTCATCTTCCAAGGCTTCATTAACCTTTTTGGGTTCTATTTGAGAGGTGTAACAAGTGTAGCTAATTTGATTAGCTATTTGACGCCTAGTCCTAACACCCTCTATAACCTCTCCATTGATATCATCCTTATCATGGAGTTTTCTAACCCAAGGAGCGGGTTCATTAGAGTCCATGGGAGGAACTCTATTAAGAGGCAAATCATCCTTTTCATCTTGGTTTGACTTCACACCACTTGAAGTCTCACACTTTCCTTAAAAGGAAGGTCATCATTCTCACAAACATCCTCTTCATGGTCATTTTGTTTAGGCCTACAATCATCAAAGACCACATTTGAAGATTCCATCACACTTCGAGTCTTTAGATTAAAAACTCTATAGGCCTTGCTATTAAGTGCATACCCAATGAAAATACCTTCATCACTCTTGGCATTAAACTTACCAAGTTGATCTCGGTCATTTAGTATATAGCACTTGCTTCCAAAGATGTGGAAGTAGCTCACATTGGGTTTTCTACCCTTCCATAATTCATAGGATGTTTGTTTAGTCCTGGGCCTAAGGAAGACTCTATTCCCTATGTAACAAGCCGTATTAATGGCTTCGGCCCAAAGATTCCTAGGGACTTTGTTACTAATCAATATGACACAGGCCATCTCTTGGAGGACTCTATTCTTCCTCTCAACAACACTGAAACAAATTATAGCACGGTGTGTATAAAGCTATCTAGAGGGGGGGGGGGGGGGGGGGGGGGGGGGGGTGAATAGATTTTACGCTTTTTACCCAATTTTTCGTGTTAATCAAAATTACGAAAATGCCCTCAAGATAATATAACCAAGCAATTGTAATATGGTGCGGAAATTAAAACAACACTTGGTTTTTACGTGGAAACCCTCACGGGAAAAACCACGGGCTATGTAAGTAAGCCACACTCGAACCTCGAATCCACTAAATGTGCAAACGATTACAACCTAATCCCGGAAGTAATCACACACCTACCTAATCCCGGTATGAGTGAACCTAGTCCAATTTGCTTGCGTTCTAAGTAACCTAATCCCGGATGCTACACACAAGACTTACTTTCTCTTTGAAGAGAATACAACCCTAAGTGAATATATGTGAATATCCAAAATGCAACATAGAGCAAGGGAAACCCTATATGCTTATCTAAGATGATTAATATGCAATTAAGTATAATCCTAGATATCAAAACTAAATGACATGTCAATTAGTTTAGCTAATCAATATTAAGCACAAAACCTAATATGCAAGCACAATATAAAATCTCAAACATACATCATACTCATCTCAATATTGTATCTAAAGCATACAAAATAACAAACAAGTAATTAATTGAGATTGCTAGATAAGAGAAACACAAAACATGTAAGATATTAGTGAAAAGCTTACCAAGCAAAGTATGATGAAGATTCCATGCTAGATGACATCTAGATGATCTAAGATGATGCTAGATGATGATTGATGATCATGAAAAAGTGTTTGAGAATCAAGAATGGAGTTCTTGGAATTTTTCTTCTCTTTGAAAAATATCCTAAGTATGAATTCTGAATATGAACTCTCTTAATTGACCTAAAGTCAAAGTGGCATATATATAGGGGGCCAAATCAAAGTGTGGTCGTTTAAGTAAGTTTCAAAGAAACGCGCCAATCGGCGGTTTCAATCGGCGGCCAGGCCGCCGTTAATGACCGCCGAATTGAGCTCGTGAAGAACAGAGCATAAACGGCGGTTCATTCGGCGGTTTCGTGACCGCCGATACCAACCGCCGAAACAGAACAAAGAGATCAAAATCAACCAGGTATGAACGGCGGTTTCGAACGGCGGTTTCATGCCCGCCGTTTCAACCGCCGAAATAGACTGAGAGATAAATCAATCAGGTCTTGAATCGGCGGTTTCGAACGGCGGTCTTGACCGCCGATCTTAACCGCAGAAATGCTTCAGACCAATCTGGACTGAAACGGCGGTTTCATTCGGCGGCCAGGCCGCCGATAATAACCGCCGATCACCTAGATAGGTGAAAACCAAGGAGAAGCCAAGGGCATTCTCCATAGGCGGTCCTCACGCTAAACCAAGCACATTCTCGTGCATGCGCGGACGTTTCCGAAAGTTATCGGGAAACGAATTAACACAACAACAAGACACAATAACACACAACAAAATATAATAAATAAGTGCAAGTGTGAATTGTGACAAACGAAGAGAATGCACACATATGCAATGAATGTTTAGTGTGTGTGTGCAACTAATCTCTTCAAAGAAAAGTAAGCACATAGAAATTTACCTTCGGTGCTTATGAACACGAGGTCTTGAAAGGGCTTCGAACAAGAAGACCGATACTTAGGCTACCCTTACAAAGAACCCCCACATATGGTTTGATCATGAAATAAGCCAATTAAAAACAACGGGAATCCTTACAATCTCCCCCTTTGGCTATTTCGTGACAAAACCATCACTCACAATGATTCCTCACAAAAAATAGAAACTACGGGACTATAATGATATTCTACATTACAAAGAGATAAGCTAATGCAACTTGAAGTCTTCAATCCTCTTGTAGAATAATCAATCCCTGAAAAGAGTTTCTAACATTTCTAATACAAGAAAAGTGTGAGATTAATCATGTGAGAATAATACCAAGCATTTGCATTTTTAGAATTTAGGCACAACATTACCAAATGTATGCAATGTATGATAAATGCAATGCTCCCCCTCAACGGGTTACTCCCCCTCAATGTATGTTCTCCCCAAAGTGTACAATAGCTTCTATATTTTGCACCTCCCCTTACCATATCCTACTCCCCTTTTTGTCATGATATAGGCAAAGGAGTAGTCCCCAACCGGGTCACTCATAGCAACGAGAGATAGAAGCATGCAAGACTTGCATATACATATAAGTCACTTAATGCACTTCAATTAATTTGAGAGAAACAAGGAGATTTATTTTGAGAAAATGTGTGAATCCAACATGCTTTGCATACAAGACATATAGCATTCAAGTCCAAAATACAATGGTATTTGGCAAAGCAAATGACAAAGGTTTCTAATAAGAATTCAAACCAATTTCACCAATGTCATGGGAAAAGCAAGGATATAGAGATTATTGATTTCAATTTAAGAGCAACTATATCCAACTTTATAAGCGAAACATGGCATGAGCGACTTTGCACCCTATTTGATTTTTCCGGATAAAATTATCCGTATGATAGTAACCATGTTCAACTAATAAAGAAAGAGAGACATTTGGAATGTAAATTCCTTTGAATGGATACAAGATCCTTTATTCATTTTGAGTCTCATAAGTTTTCACACAAGTTTTGCATTTTTAAGAATATGCAATCATCAATTCATGTGAGCATGTTATATGAATTTCATGCTTTTTCATTTGTCATTAGCATGTTATTAAAGAATCATCATGTCATGGAGATAATCATAGGTCATTCAAATCATACTTCCAATGTAATTCTCCTAGTCCAAAAATGCATGTTTGAACATAAATATGACATGGATTGTAGACAAGCAAGGTTCACACTTATGGAATTTTAAAACATATATACATATGTACAACCAAGCTTACTCAAGCAATTAAAAGAAGAGGCATAAGATATTTCAAATTTTTTGCAAGATACAAGAATGCAAAATAGCTCTCTTTGCTTGAGTTCCCCATATGGGGTCAATCATAGAACATCACTCCACAAGACATACCCCAATAGATCTACTAAGAGTTTTAAATCGAGTAGCATCTAAGGGTTTAGTAAATAGGTCCGCAAGTTGATCATTAGTACCTACATGTTCAAGTACTATGCATTTATTTTCAACAAGCTCTCTAATGAAGTGATGGCGGATGTCAATATGCTTAGTTCTAGAATGTTGCACCGGATTCTTGGAAATATTAATGGCACTCATGTTATCACAAAAGAGAGTGAGAGTACCTTGGTTGAATCCGTAATCCACTAGCATTTGCTTCATCCACATAAGTTGAGTGCATCCACTCCCCGCGGCTATGTACTCGGCTTCCGCCGTGGACAAGGAAATCGAGTTTTGCTTCTTGCAAAACCAAGACACCAAGTTGTTGCCTAGAAAGAAGCAACCGCCCGATGTGCTCTTCCTATCATCACAATTTCCTGCCCAATCCGCATCACTATATCCTACAAGACTAGGATTAGTGTCAAATGAGTACCAAATCCCATAGTTGGAAGTCCCATTCACAAAGCGAATGACTCTCTTAACCGAAGAGAGATGGGACTCCTTGGGATCGGATTGGTACCTAGCACAAACTCCTACACTAAATGATATATCGGGCCTACTTGCGGTCAAATAGAGCAAGCTCCCTATCATGCCACGATATAAGGTTTGGTCCACACTTTTACCGCTAGCATCCTTGCTTAGCTTCAAAGTGGTGCTCATAGGAGTGTCACAATGTTTGGCTTTTTCAAGACCAAACTTCTTCACAAGGTTTTTGGCATATTTGGCTTGGGTTATGAAGATCCCATTATCAAGTTGCCTAATTTGCAAACCTAGGAAGTAATTAAGCTCACCAACAAGACTCATCTCAAATTCATGAGACATAACATCAACAAATTGTTGGACCTTGGTGTTGTTGGTGGAGCCAAACACTATGTCATCGACATATATTTGAGCTATGAAAAGCTCATCATTGTCTCTCTTGATGAATAGTGTCTTGTCAACACTACCTCTTGTGTAGTTATTGTCAACAAGAAATTGAGTGAGGCGCTCATACCAAGCCCTCGGTGCTTGTTTCAACCCATATAGTGCCTTCTTGAGGCGATAGACATGGTTGGGGTGGTGTGCATCCACAAACCCCTTGGGTTGTTCAACAAACACTTCCTCTTGCAAGAAGCCATTGAGGAAGGCACTCTTGACGTCCATTTGGTGCAATTTGAACTTGTGCACACAAGAGATGGACAAGAGAAGCCTAATGGACTCTAAGCGGGCAACGGGAGCAAATGTCTCCTCAAAGTCGATACCCTCAATTTGAGAGTACCCTTGTGCTACAAGTCTAGCCTTGTTCCGCACTATGTTGCCATCCTCATCGGATTTGTTCCTAAATATCCATTTAGTGCCTATGACATTAGTGGTCTTAGGCCTAGGAACTAGAGTCCAAACCTCATTCCTTTCGAATTGGTTTAGCTCTTCTTGCATGGCAAGAACCCAAAATTCATCATGTAAGGCTTCTTCAACCTTTTTGGGTTCAATTTGAGAGGTGTAGCAAGTATAGCTAATAAGATTAGCAAGTTGACGTCTAGTCCTAACACCCTCATTTACCTCTCCAATGATATCTTCTTTATCATGGAGTTTCCTAACCCATGGAGCGGGTTCTTTAGAGTCCAAGAGAGGAACTCTAGTAATGGGTTGTGTGACTTCATTAGATGTCCCAACATTGGGAGTCACCACAACCCTCTCCAAAGGAGAGTCATCCTCTAGAACATCCTCCTCCTCATGGTTATTAGACTTGAGCCTAGTATCATCAATGACCACATTTGATGATTCCATGACGGTTCGAGTCTTCAAGTTGAAAACTCTATAGGCTTTACTATTCAAGGCGTAGCCAATAAAGATACCCTCATCACTCTTAGCATCAAACTTGCCAAGTTGATCACGGTCATTTAAAATGTAGCATTTGCTTCCAAATGTGTGGAAGTAGCTAACATTTGGCTTCCTACCCTTCCATAGCTCATAGGAGGTGTTTCTAGAACCGGGCCTTAGGAACACACGATTTCCTATATAGCAAGCCGTATTGATAGCTTCGGCCCATAGGTTCCTAGGGACATTGTTGCTAAGCAACATCACTCGGGCCATCTCTTGGAGGACCCTATTCTTCCTCTCAACAACTCCATTTTGTTGAGGTGTCCTAGGAGCCGAAAACTCATGGGAGATGCCTAAGCTATCACAAAAGCTTTCAAAAGAGGCATTCTCAAACTCTCTCCCATGGTCACTTCTAATCCGTTTAATGCTTCTAATGTTAGATTTCATTTCATTTTGTAATTTAGTACAAAGCATTTTAAACTTATCAAAAGTTTCGGATTTTTCTCTAAGAAAGTATGTCCATGTAAATCTAGAGAAATCATCAACACATACAAAAATGTATCTCTTTCCACCCAAACTTTCGGTTTGCATGGGACCCATGAGGTCCATGTGGAGAAGCTCAAGAGGCTCCTTGGTGGTGAGATACTTACCCTTTTTGTGCATGCTTTTAGTTTGCTTTCCTTGTTGGCAAGGTCCACAAACACCATTGGCTTTCTTCCCAAGCTTAGGGAGGCCACGCACACACTCGAACTTTCCAAGGGTCCGTAGATCCCTAAAGTTCATGTGGCCAAGTCTTTCATGCCACAACTCAATTTGCTCATCCATGGACACATTGTTTGAGACTATTCTAGCTTCAAGACAATAGCAATTGTCGCTAGATCTCATACCTTTCAATAAGGTTTGTCCATCGGGCTTTAGGATTGAGCAATCATCTTTACAAAACAAGACGGAATATCCTTCATCACTTAGATGTGAAATGCTTATTAAATTGGCTTTCAAGCCATCAACAAATAAAGCATCGGATAAGGAGGGTAATCCGGGAACGGAAATGGTTCCTTTCCCTACAACTTTCTTTTTGGATCCATCACCAAAAGTGACATATCCACCTTCCTCCATAACAAGAGTCTCGAAGAAACTCTTGTTTCCCGTCATGTGCCTAGAGCACCCACTATCTAGATACCAAAAATTAGAAGAATTTGCCTTCAAGGCTATTTGAGCAACATGGCAAACAATGTCATTCTTTCTAATCCACCTAGAAACAATCTTAGCTTTCTTAGTGGTCTTTGGTATATGGGCTCTAGATGTCCTAGGATCATGCATAATAATATTATCATTCCTAGGAACATGCATCATGGCTCTTTTCTTTTTCTTCTCAATCATGCTTTGTTTTCTACACATTTTAATATATTGAAAGCAATTTGGTCTAATATGACCATCACAACCACAAAAGTGACAAATAGGGATGAAATAAGAAATCATACCTTGCCTTTGTCTTTGTGGATGAAAGGGTTCAATCCTTCTTCGTTGTTGAACCGGTCTTGGTTGCTTCCTAGCTTGAGGTTGCATGATAGGTCTCTTTCCTTTGTGAGCCATTTGAGGAGGAATGTTGGCTTGAGAGACCCTAGGGGGTTGAGCTTGAGGTTTCCTTCTTGGACCCATCTTCACTTGTGCATTAGAGCATTGTCCTACTTCTAATTTCTTTCTAGGAGCTTGCACAAATGAAGTTTCTTCTTTCTTCAAGCTCTTGACAAACACGGTCTTGTTAGAGGTAGAGATCTTCTTGTCATCTTCATACCCAAGACCCCTCTTGTCACATGGACTCTTTCCAACACCAAGCATATGGTCAAGCTTCTTGGTGCTAGAATCCATCATAGTCATAGAATTTCTAACTTCTTCAAGCTCACTCTTTAGACTTTCTTCATTCCTCCTAGATAAAGCTAACTCCTCTCTTAGCTTATCTTCTATCTTCTTGAATTTTTCCACTTGTTCACCTAAGTGGTCATTATGAGATGCAAGCTCAAGATTTTCTTCTCTCAACATCTTGATCTTTCTTGTGCTCTTGATTGCTAAATCATTAAACTCGGCATGGCATTTAGCAAGCACCTTTTTCTCCACAAAACTACTTATGGAGTTAGATGAGGAATCACTTTCTTCTTCACTTGAGTCATTTTCCTCTTGACTCATTTCCTCTTTCTCACTACCACTTTTGCTCTTATGTGAGGAGGCAAAAGCTAGGAGGTTAGCCATGAGCTCTTTTTCACTTGAAGACTCATCTTCCTCATTGGAGTCATCACTACTCCCACTCCAAGTGGCGGCCATCACTTTGCTCTTCTTCTTATCATTGTGATTAGCACATTCGGGGGCAAAGTGACCAATCCCACCACATTCAAAGCATCGGACCCCTTTCCTTTCGGTCCTCTCTTGTCTAGGCTCAAACTTCTTGAAGGAACTCTTTTTCTTCAAATCTTGTCCTCTTGACCCAAATCCCTTCTTCTTCTTGAACCCCATAACCTTGTTGAACCTTTTCACAAATAAGGCAAGGTCTTCATCCGATTCATGCTTTGCCTCCTTTGCATCCTTAGATGCTTTCAAAGCTATTCCTTTAGACTTCTTAGGAGGAGTAGTGGTGCTAGGAGCCTTCCTAGACTCATATGCAAGGAGACGCCCAATCACCTCACTTGGCTTCATATCCATGTAGCCACTATTTTCTTCTATGGCCGTCACCTTGGATTCAAACCTATCGGGGAGAGATCTCATAATTTTTTGCTTGACTCTCCTATCCGAATACGGGTCTCCGAGTTGATGGCTTTGATTTACAATGTCCATCAATTTGATTTCGAAGTCATTGAAGCATTCATCCTCTCCCATCCTTAGAAGCTCAAACTGAGTTTGGAGGACTTGAAGCTTGGACTCCTTCACCACCTCGGTTCCCTCATGTGCAACTAGAAGGATGTCCCATGCCACTTTGGCAATCTGAGTATTCTGAATAAGCTTGTACTGATTCTCATCCATAGCACACATAATGGCATGCATAGCCTTCCTATTCCACTTAGAAGCCTCAAACTCTTGCGCGTTCCATTGCGCCTTAGGCTTCAAAACATCTTGTCCTCCACCATCGGGAGTCATCATAGGGAGATCATATCCGTCTTCCACCGCCATCCATGCACGGTCATGAATTTGGCATATGTAGGATTCCATCTTCCCTTTCCATTGGGAATAGTTCAATCCGGTAAGAAGTGGAGGCCTTGTGCTAGAAGCTCCTTCGTGGCCACCACCATTTCCACCGTTTCCACTCATAGTGTTTATGAATGAATGAAATGAATGCAAATGTATGAATGATCAAAAATCACACAAAATGCAAAACACACCAAAATAAGCAAGGATCACCTATGTATGTCTAGGAACCCGCTCTGATACCAATTGAAACAAATTATAGCATGGTGTGTATAAAGCTATCTAGAGGGGGGGTGAATAGATTTTATGCTTTTTACCCAATTTTTCGTGTTAATCAAAATTACGAAAATGCCCTCAAGATAATATAACCAAGCAATTGTAATATGGTGCGGAAATTAAAACAACACTTGGTTTTTACGTGGAAACCCTCACGGGAAAAACCACGGGCTATGTAAGTAAGCCACACTCGAACATCGAATCCACTAAATGTGTAAACGATTACAACCTAATCCCGGAAGTAATCACACACCTACCTAATCCCGGTATGAGTGAACCTAGTCCAATTTGCTTGCGTTCTAAGCAACCTAATCCCGGATGCTACACACAAGACTTACTTTCTCTTTGAAGAGAATACAACCCTAAGTGAATATATGTGAATATCCAAAATGCAACATAGAGCAAGGGAAACCCTATATGCTTATCTAAGATGATTAATATGCAATTAAGTATAATCCTAGATATCAAAACTAAATGACATGTCAATTAGTTTAGCTAATCAATATTAAGCACAAAACCTAATATGCAAGCACAATATAAAATCTCAAACATACATCATACTCATCTCAATATTGTATCTAAAGCATACAAAATAACAAACAAGTAATTAATTGAGATTGCTAGATAAGAGAAACACAAAACATGTAAGATATTAGTGAAAAGCTTACCAAGCAAAGTATGATGAAGATTCCATGCTAGATGACATCTAGATGATCTAAGATGATGCTAGATGATGATTGATGATCATGAAAAAGTGTTTGAGAATCAAGAATGGAGTTCTTGGAATTTTCTTCTCTTTGAAAAATATCCTAAGTATGAATTCTGAATATGAACTCTCTTAATTGACCTAAAGTCAAAGTGGCATATATATAGGGGGCCAAATCAAAGTGTGGTCGTTTAAGTAAGTTTCAAAGAAACGCGCCAATCGGCGGTTTCAATCGGCGGCCAGGCCGCCGTTAATGACCGCCGAATTGAGCTCGTGAAGAACAGAGCATAAACGGCGGTTCATTCGGCGGTTTCGTGACCGCCGATACCAACCGCCGAAACAGAACAGAGAGATCAAAATCAACCAGGTATGAACGGCGGTTTCGAACGGCGGTTTCATGCCCGCCGTTTCAACCGCCGAAATAGACTGAGAGATAAATCAATCAGGTCTTGAATCGGCGGTTTCGAACGGCGGTCGTGACCGCCGATCTTAATCGCAGAAATGCTTCAGACCGATCTGGACTGAAACGGCGGTTTCATTCGGCGGCCAGGCCGCCGATAATAACCGCCGATCACCTAGATAGGTGAAAACCAAGGAGAAGCCAAGGGCATTCTCCATAGGCGGTCCTCACGCTAAACCAAGCACATTCTCGTGCATGCGCGGACGTTTCCGAAAGTTATCGGGAAACGAATTAACACAACAACAAGACACAATAACACACAACAAAATATAATAAATAAGTGCAAGTGTGAATTGTGACAAACGAAAAGAATGCACACATATGCAATGAATGTTTAGTGTGTGTGTGCAACTAATCTCTTCAAAGAAAAGTAAGCACATAGAAATTTACCTTCGGTGCTTATCAACACGAGGTCTTCAAAGGGCTTCGAACAAGAAGACCGATACTTAGGCTACCCTTACAAAGAACCCCCACATATGGTTTGATCACGAAATAAGCCAATTAAAAACAACAGGAATCCTTACAAACACCATTTTGTTGAGGAGTCCTAGGGGCCGAGAATTCATGGGAGATGCCTAAGCTATTGCAAAAGTTTTCAAAGCTAGCATTTTCAAATTCTTTCCCATGATCACTCCTAATTTTCCTAATGCTTTTAATGTGAGAAGTTTTCTCATTTTGAATTTTGACACAAAGCATTTTAAATTTCTCAAAGGCTTCAGACTTTTCTCTAAGGAAGTAAGTCCATGTAAACCTAGAGAAGTCATCAACAACAACAAGAATGTACCTTCTACCACCTAGACTCTCAGTTTGAATGGGACCCATAAGGTCCATGTGGAGGAGCTCCAATGGTTCTTTGGTGGAGAGGTATTTGCCTTTCTTATGCACACTCTTGGTTTGCTTCCCTTGTTGACAAGGTCAACAAACTCCTTCAACCTTTTTCCCAAGCTTGGGAAGGCCCCTAACAACATTCAACCTCTCAAGGACTTTCAAGTCCCTATAGTTCATATGGCCAAGTCTTTGGTGCCACACATCAATTTGCTCTACTTGTCAAAGAACCCACTAACTTCCACCACACAATCCATGATCCATGATCATATTGGTTATATTTGGTTTTTTAAAAACTAGTGGCTATATGTAAAAATTGGAAAACCAAAGTGGCTATTCTATGGAATTATCTCTTAATTTTAATATGTTAAATGTTAATGCTTAGTATATTTATGATTTTATGTTTAGTAATTAATTTTAATATTTTTATGATATTTATAATTTTATGTGTAGTAATTATTTTAATATTCGTATGATTTTGTGATTTTATGTTTAGTAATTAATTTTAATATATTAAATGTTAATGCTTAGTATATTTATGATTTTATGTTTAGTAATTAATTTTAATATTTTTATACTTAGTATTTATGATTTTATGCTTGTTTTTATAATTTTATTACTTTTTAATGACTAATGATTTAATATTTGTATTGTAGGAAATGGATCATAATTATCCTCAATTTCTGGACGGTTTTAACATGGACAACGATTATTTTGACCTTTACGGCCCTGGGCCAACGGAAATGGCAGCAGGACCTTCTGGTTCCGGGGCAACACCGACATCACGTCCTCCCAAACGGAAAAAGCACACATCAAACGTATGGCAGTGTTTTGACATAGTACAGAAGACTATGCCAGACGGTCAACTCATGGATAGAGCTCAATATAAATTTTGTCCAAAGCATTATGTCACTTCTAGGGGAGGGACTGGTCATTTGCGAAGACATATGGAGAAATGCATGCCTGCACACGGACAGGTAGACACTACAACCCAAACACAACTACAACGGCACACAGACGGGTCCGTTACAACATGGCATTACGACCCTATGTATGCTAGAGAGTGCATGGCACGTTACATTGCATGTACTGATCAACCGATTAATTTCGGTGACAACCCTTTTTTTGAAGAATTTATTAAAACTGCATACAACCCCTAATTTAAATCTATTTCTAGAACCACTACTCGAAACGATTTGATAAGATGTTTTCAAACCCAACGAGATGAGTTGAAGGCTGAATTACAGCATTTAACTGTCTCTATTGCATTAACTTCTGATATTTGGATCGCATGTTCCAAACAGGACTATATAACTGTCACGGGACACTATTTAGACTATGATTGGAATTTATAAAAAAGAATTCTTAGTTTTCATCTTATGGATGGCGCACATACCGCAAAAAATATTTTTAATGGCATTATGTCTGTTTTAGAAACTTTTGAAATACAGCATCGTGTCATTTTTATCACATTAGACAATGCATCTGCAAATACTAGTTCCATTGCATTATTTTTTGAAAAAAATATCCCACAACATGGGGGTTATTTCTTCCATCAACGATGTGCATGTCATATCATAAATTTAGTTGTACAATCTGGTATGAAGGTAATAAGTGATCGTATAGATCGCATCAGAGATGCCCTTGCTTGGCTCTGCAGTTCTAATCCAAGATTGAATGAATTCGGTAGATACTGTACAACCTTCGGTCTACGACCTCGAAGATTCCTAACAGATATGCCGGTAAGGTGGAACTCTACTTATTTAATGCTGCTAAATTGTTTGGAATATGAATCACCTATTTCGGGTTTTTATAACATGAAAATGTCCGAACTTGGCCATCCAACACTAACACCAAATGATTGGCATGTGGCAAAAATCTTTATTCAATTTTTAAAGGTTTTTTACGATTCCACTGTAACTCTTTCCGAGGTCTATTACCCCACATCTTCCCTGATAATCCATCATATTGTGGAAATGTCTAAATTGTTAAACAATTATAGGAAAGATGGAATCTTAGGCCCTGCAGTTGTTGCCATGGAAGCCAAGTTTAAAAAATACTGGTCTGAAATTCCTTTCCTTTATGCTTTAGGTGCTATAATAGATCCTAGGGTTAAATTATCTGGTTTAGAAACATTGCTAGATTATCTTGGTGATATTTTGAGCATAGATTATTCTGCACAGGTTACTAACATTCGAACCAAGTTGTTCGAAGTTTTTAGTACTTATGAGCACGGGTATGTGGGTGTTGACGTGCAACCATCAATAGAACCAGACACACTCTCAAATCAGACAAGTTATAACATTTTAAAACGCCGAAAAAAAGTAGGATCAAGTTCTTCTTCTTCACGAGCTGAATCAGCTGATGCAACTTCTGGTGCCGAACTAACAAGCTACCTTGAAGCTCAATTCGACGACCGGTCATTTGAAAGAGAGAAGGGATTTGAACTGTTGGTATGGTGGAAAACCTATGGCTGTTATAAATATCCGATCCTATCACACCTAGCACGGGACGTATCACGTACTGGTTATCCCTGTCTTCACTGTTTCCTCAGAACAGGTATTCAGCATGACTGGAAGAATTGTTGAAGAAAGAAGAAATTCTTTGACTCCAGAGATGGTGGAGGTATTGGCATGCGTTCGGGATTAGGAGCGTGCGAAAAAGAGGTTGCAAAATGAAACGGTTGACGATCAACTTATTCAAAATTTCAGTAATTTATATGTCGAAAAAAGTTCCGACAGTAACCAAATCTAGGTTTTCTAGCTTATACATGTACGTTAACTTGTAATACGATTGCACTTTTTTTCCCTTACCAAGTTTTTATCCCACTGGGTTCTTGGTAAGGTTTTTAATGAGACAATCATGTAAATATGTAATACTGAGAGTCTGAGACTCCAAAATAAATAAATAATTCTTCTTTTCATATTTTCATAATTTCTTCTAATTTTATTTTCTTTAATATTTTAGCTTTATAATTATTTATTCTTTGAATTATTTTTTTTAAATAAAATAATAAATCTTTTTATTTTCTACATTTTTTTTATTACACTCAATGACTCAAATAATGAATAAGATAAACAAATTACAATTAAAAATGTTTAAACAATATAACAATATTATAAATTTATATTTTATAATGTAAGTATGTAACAAAAGTACAAAACAAAGTAACAAAACTCACAATTAACAAATAAAAAATAACAATTAACAAATAACAAACTAAGTTAATTAAGATATTTAAAATTATATATATATATATATATAATAGGGGGACGCCGGCCCGCCATACATATATATATATATATATATATATTTTTTACCGTTTGAAAAACTAATTTTTTATTGTTTTTTTTTTTGAAAATTTTGACCGTTGCTGACATCAGCAAACGGTCAAAATTTTCAAAGTGGCTACAAATTACACTTTCCCCCCTCATCTCTTGTATTTTATATTTTTACCCACATTTCAAATTTTTCTAAAAATCACCCCCCCCCCCCCCCCCCAAATTCCAAATTTCCAATCCACAATTTCCAATTTTCAATTTTCATACACTTTCTCTCAATCTCTATTCTCTCATACTCTCATTCTCTCCATTCTCCAACTCTCAATTACTCTCTCTAATCTCTATTCTCTATGAAAGTAATACAATAACGCTCGGTGTATTTGATAAATATATCTGGAGGAGGAGGAGGAGGAGGAGGAGGAGGGGGGGGGGGGGGGGGGGAATAGATTTTAACTATTATTACCCAATTTTCGCATGCAAGTCAATTTTACGAAAATGCCCCTACTAGTCAAAAATACAAGCAAGAGTAATATAGTGCGGAATTTAAATAACACTTGATGTATACGTGGAAACCCAACCACGGGCTGTTTAGTGCGCCACACTCGGACTTCGAAATCCACTAATCGAAATGGAGTTTACAACCTATGTAGACCTCGTCTAACACTCCAGTCAATAACCCCTCACTTCTACCACTCAGGCCTTTAAAAGTGGCTCTAGTCCAATTGCTTGAGGCCTAAGCAATCTTAGCCTCAAGACTTAATTCTCAATGAAGAGATTATACAACCTATGTGAATATATATGAATATTCAAATAACAAACAAGGCTAGGTAACCTTAAATGCTTATCTAGGATGATGATATAATCAATTTAAATCAACCCTAGATATCAATTGTTAAATGACATGTCAAATAACTTAGCTAATCAAGATTAATCAAAAACCTAATTAGCTATCACAATACAACACTCAATCAATTCATCACAATTAATTCTCTATTCTTGTATTTATCATATGATCAAAAACATACAAGTAAATTAAAAGAGAATATGCTTGATATTAAAAATACTAAAATAAGATGAACTTAATCAAAATCTTACCAAGCAAGTTGTGATGATGCAAACCCAATCATGGATGAATGCAAGATGAACTTTGATGCAAAAAGGATTTGATTTGAGTGTTTAAAGGTGAGTTCTTGATTTGATTTTTTCTCAAAAATCTCTCTTTGAAGTTTAGGGTTCTAAAGACTCAAAGAACTTAATCAGAGAATGAGAAAGTAAGATATTTATAGACATCAAGAATTGGGCATGTGAAAAGACAAGTTTGCCCCTGAAACGCACCGATGGGTGGTCACGACCGCCGTTCGAAACCGCCGAATTGAACTCGAGAAGAACAGGGGAACAATGGCGGTTTCATTCGACGGTTTTGTGACCGCCGATCCAACCGCCGAATCAAACCCGAGATATTAAATCGATCAGGTCGTGACCGCCGATCGTGACCGCAGAATTGCTCCAGACACTTCTGGATGCAAACGGCGGTTTCATTCGGCGGCCAGGCCGCCGATCATAACCGCCGATCACCAACAGAGGTGAAAACCAAAGAGAAGCCAAGGGCATTCTCCATGGGCGGTCTTCGTGCAAAACCAAGCACATTCTAGTGCATGCGCGGACGTTTCCGAACACTATCGGGAAACGAATTACTAAGCACATATACACACAACAAGATATAACAATCAAAGTGCTAGTGTGTAAAGTGACATGTGAAGAGTATGCACACAAATGCAAGTGTACTAAGTGTGTGTGTGCATTCTAGTCTCTTCAAAGAAAACCAAGCACTAAAAATTATACCTTTGGCGTGCTTGTCCCTTGAGGTCTTGAAAGGGCCTTCGAGCTTGAAGATCAATCACCTAAACTACCCTTACACAAACAACCCCAATATGTGGTTTGTCAACGAAATAAGCCAATCAATATATGAGAATCCTTACACTCTAATAGTATAATATTATTCTCTAATCTCTCCACCAAAACTCAAAGGTATCTTTTTCCTTTAAATGTTATTAATTAATTTTATGTTTTAGTAAATTTATCATTTTATGAATTTAGGTCTAATAATTAATTTTAATATTTGTATATTTTAATTTATACTTAGTATATTTTGTTTAGTTAGTAAATTGATGATTTTATGTTTAGTAATAAATTTTAATATTGTCATGCTTAGTAATTAGTATATTTATGATTTTATGCTTAGCCATTGTAATTACTAATGAGTTAATATTTGTATTGTAGGAAATGGATCATAATCATCCTCAAATTTGGGACGGTATTAACATGGAGGAAAATTATTTTGACCTTTCCGAGCCGACGGAAACGGCAGCGGGACCTTCTGGTTCCGGCACAACACCGACATCATGTCCTCCCAAACCTAAAAAGTACATATCAAAAGTATGGGAGTGTTTTGACAAAGAAGAAATACCAAACCCAGACGGTAGGGTCACAACAAAATATCGCTGTAAGTTTTGTAAACGCTCATATGATGCCTATCCAAAGTCGGGAACCGATCATTTGCACAGGCATATGGCCAAATGCATGGCTCAACTGGAAGAGCCAAAAACTATAACCTGGACATAACTACAATGGAACTGAGACGGCCAGTCGGGCTAGTTATGACTCCGCTTATGCTAGAGATTGCACTCTTTTTCCCTTGCCAAATTTTTATCCCATTGGGTTTTTCTTGGTAAGGTTTTTAATGAGGCAATCATGTAAAAGTGAAAATCCGAAATAAATAAATCATTTTTCATTTCATATTTTCATGTATTTTTTATTTACTTTCATATTTTATTTTTATTTATTCTTTGAATTATTTTATTAAATAAAATAATAAATTTATCTTTTTTTTTATTACACTAAAATAATAAATAAGAATATATTAATATAAGATAGACAAATTACAATTAAAATTACATAATCTAAATTGTTTAAACCATATTATAATATAAAAAAAAAAAAAAAAAGCCTGCGTGCTGGCCCGGCTCGGCCTGGCACACAAAAAAGGTGTGCCGTGCCAGGCCGAGCCCGTTTTCAAAAATGGGCTTTTTCGGCCCGGCACAAATGGGCCGTGCCAGCCCACTTTTACACCACTACTTGATTGTTCTTAGATTAGATTCTAATATTCAAGATAGAGATTGTTGTGTTGATTTGATTGAGTGTTGTATTGTGATAGATATCTAGGTTTTTATAATCTATGATTATCTAAGCTATTTGACATGTCATTTAGTTCTTAATATCTAGGATTGTTTTTTATTGCAAAATCATCATCTTAGATAAGCATATAGGGTTCCATTGCTCTATGTTGCATTTTGGATATTCACATATTCACTTAGGGTGTTAATCTCTTCTTAGAGAATTAAGTCTTGTGTTGTGACCGGGATTAAGTTGCTTAATTCGTAAGCAATAGGACTAGGTTCACTCATACCGGGATTAGGTAGGTGTGTGATTACTTCCGGGATTAGGTTGTAATTTTATCACATTTAGTGGATTCGAGGTTCGTGTGTGGCTCACAAAATAGCCCATGATTTTTCCCGTGAGGGTTTCCACGTAAACATCAAGTGTGATTTACATTCCACACCATATTACCCTTGTATGTCAATTTGACTAGTTAGGGGCATTTTCGTAAAATTGACTTGTATGCGAAAATTGGGTAATAACGATTAAAATCTATTCACCCCCCCTCCCCCCTCTAGATTAATATTTAACACACCATGAGAACTTTCAGCAAACATTTTCATTCTTTCTAATCCACCTAGAAACAATATTAGCTTTCTTAGTGGTATTTCGTACATGGGCTCTAGTTATCCTAGGATCATGCACATCAATTTTATCATTCCTAGGAACATGCAACTTGGCTCTCTTCTTTCTCTTTTCAATCATGCTTCGTGTTTTACACATTTTAATATATCGAAAGTAATTTGGTCTAATATGACCATCAAATCCACAAAAATGACATGTAGGAATAAAATAAGGAATTATACCTTGTCCTTGTGCATGCATGGGAGCTTGTCCATGTCTTAGTGGTTGAGTGGGTTCAATCCATCTTCGTAGTTGAACCGGTTTAGCTTGCTTCCTAGCTTGAGGTTGCATGATTGGTCTCTTTCCTTTGTGAGCCAATTGTTGAGGAATGTTAGAGGGACCCTAGTGGGTTGAGCTTGAGGTTGCCTTCTTGGCACTAACTTCACTTGTGCATTATTTGAACATTGTCCTAGTTCTAACTTCTTCCTAGGAGTTTGCACCAATGAAGCTTCTTCATTCCCCAAACTTTTGACAAACACGGTCTTGTTAGAGGTTGAGATCTTCTTGCCATCTTCATACCCAAGACCCTTCTTGTCACACGGATTCTTTCCAACACTAAGCAAATGATCAAGATTTTGAGTGCTAGAGGTCATCCTAGTTGAAAGTTATTAAAATACTCGAGGCGTGTTCAATATAAAGCTAGAGGGGGGGGTGAATAGATTTTAGCTATTATTACCCAATTTTCGCATGCAAGTCAATTTTACGAAAATGCCCCTACTAGTCAAAAATACATACAAGTGTAATATAGTGCGGAATTTAAATAACACTTGATGTATACGTGGAAACCCAACCACTGGGAAAAACCACGGGCTGTATAGTGCGCCACACTCGGAACTCGAAATCACTAATTGAAATGAAGTTTACAACCTATGTAGACCTCGTCTAACATTCCGGTCTGTAACCCCTCACTTCTACCCAGCGGGCCTTTATTAGCAACCCTATTCCAATTTGCTTGAGGCCTAAGCACTCTTAGCCTCAAGACTTACTTCTCTAAGAAGAGAAACAACCTATGTGAATATATATATGAATATTCAAATAACAAACAAGGCTAGGTAACCTTAGATGCTTATCTAGGATGATGATATAATCAATTTAATCAACCCTAGATATCAATTGCTAAATGACATGTCAAATAGCTTAGCTAATCAAGATTAATTAAAAACCTAATTAGCTATCACAAACAACACTCAATTAATTTTCATCACAAATAATCTCTAACTTGTATCTAGCATATAATCAAAAGCATACAAGTAATTAAAGAGATGTATTAATATGAAAAACACTAAAGTAATATGAAATTAGTGAAGAACATACCAAATAAGATGTGATGATTCAAAACCATTCATGGATCAATTCTATGAAGGCATAGAAGATCAAATATGAAATTTGATGCAAAAGGGAATTGATTTGAGTGTTTAAAGATAGGTTCTTGATTTGATTTTTTCTCAAAAATCTCTCTTGAAAGATTAGGGTTCTAATTGCTCAAGAAACTTATTCAGAGATTGAGAAAACAAGATATTTATAGACATCAAGAATTGGGCATGTGAAAAGACACTTTTGCCCCTGAAACGCACCGTTCGGCGGTTTCAATCGGCGGCCAGGCCGCCGATTACGACCGCCGAATTGAGCTCGTGAAGAACAGAGCATTAACGGCGGTTTCATTCGGCGGTTACGTGACCGCCGATCCAACCGCCGAATCAAACCCGAGAGATTAAAATCGATCAGGTATGAACGGCGGTTTAGAACGGCGGTGGTGACCGCCGATCTGGACCGCAAAATTGCTTCAGACCAATCTGGACTGAAACGGCGGTTTCAGTCGGCGGCCAGGCCGCCGATCATAACTGCCGATCACCAACAATGGTGAAAACCAAGGAGAAGCCAAGGGCATTCTCCATAGGCGGTCTTCGCGCGAAACCAAGCACTCATTAGTGCAAGCGCGGACGTTTCCGAACAATGTCGGGAAACGAATTATAAGGCACATATACACACAACAAGATATATCAACCAAAGTGCTAGTGTGTAAAGTGACATGTGAAGAGATGCACATAAAAATAAGCAAGTATGCAATCATAGCAAGAATGCTAAGTGAGTGTGTGCTACTAAATCTCTTCAAAGAAAAACAAGCACAAGAGATTATACCTTTGGCGTGCTTGAATCTTGAGGTCATGGAAGGGCCTTTGATCTTCAACACTAAACACTTGGACTACCCTTACATTCAAAACCCCAACATGTGGTTTGACCACGAAATAAGCCAATCAACAAAACGGGAATCCTTACAATCTCCCCCTTTGGCTATTTCGTGACAAAACCACCACTCACATTGATTCCTCACAACAAAAATAAACCTATGGGTCAATGAAGATTTTCTACAATACAACGAGATATATAAAAATAAAACTTGAAGTCTTCAATCTCTTGTAGAACAATCATTCCCTGAAACAAGGTTTCTAAACTTTCCGAAACAAGTAAAAGTGAGATGAATCAAGTGAGGACATAAACAAGCATTTGCATTTCTAAGAAATTAAACACAACATCATGCAATGTATGATGAATGCAATGCTCCCCCTCAAAGGGTTACTCCCCCTCAATGTATATTCTCCCCAATGTGCACCAATTGCTACAACAATTTGCACCTCCCCTTACCACATTCTACTCCCCCTTTTTGTCATGATATAGACAAAGGAGTAGTCCCCAACCGGGTCACTCAAGGCAAAGAGAGATAGTAGCATTCTAGTATATGCATAATCAATATAAGTCACTTTATGCAATCTCAATTAATCGGAGAGAAACGAGGAGTTTTATTAGATAAAATGTGTGAAACAAAATGCTTTGCATACAAGACATATTGCATTCAAGTCCAAAATACCATGGTATTTGGCAAAGCAAATGACAAAGGTTTCTAATAGGAATTCAAACCAATTTCACCATTGTCATGAGAGAAGCAAGGATATAGAAATTTCATTGATTTCAATTTAAGAACAACTATATCCAACTTTATAAGCTAAACATGTCATGAGCAACTTTGCACCCTATTTGATTTTTCCGGGAATGAAACCCGTATGATAGTAGACATGTTCAACCAATAAAGAAAGAGAGACATTTGGATTGTAAAATCCTTGAATGGATACAAGATCCTTTTTCATTTGAGTCTCATTAGCTTTTTCACACAAGTTTTTGCATTTAAGAACGCAATTATCAATTCATGCTTTTTCATTTGAGCATGTACATGAATTTCATGCTTTTCATAAGACATTAGCATGTTATTTAAGAATCATCATGTCATGGAGATAATCATAGGTCATTCAAATCATACTTCCTACATACATCTCCTAGTCCAAAATGCATGTTTGAACATAAATATGACATGGATTGTAAACAAGCAAGGTTCACACTTATTGAATTGAAAACATATATACATATGTGAAACCAAGCTTACTCAAGCAATCAACCAAGAAGCATAAGATTTTTCAAATTTTTTGCAAGTGACAAGAATGCAAAAATAGCTCTCTTTGCTTGAGTTCCCCATATGGGGTTAGTATCATCCTTCATTAATGAAGGGCATGAGGTCCTATGGACCTACCAAGTCCATTGGACTTAGTTGAACCTATTTGAGACTTGTTAGTCTCGTAGCAAGCGGGTTCATTTTTCCTTATCCACATAGATATAACATTTTTCTTCCTAGTGGACAAAGGTTGCATGTCATTCACTAACCTAGGATTATTGACAAAAGATTTCCTAGGCTCATGCAAATGGGCTCTTCTTAGCCTCTTTTTCTTTATCATGCTATCAATCCTACAATGGTTAATGTACTTAAAGCACTTAGGCCTAATATGCCCATAAACACCACAATAATGACAAGTTGGTACAAAGTAAGAATTCATACCATGTTCTTGTGAAGTCATTGGAGACTCATCATGCATTTGATGTCTCTTTTGGTGTTGAGTCGGTTCATGTCTTCTATTTGGTTGAACCGGAATGGGTTGCCTCCTTGGATTAGGTAGCATGTTTTGCCTCTTTTCATAGTGAGTCATTTGTTGAGGAGAGATGACTCGAGAGGCTCTAATCCGTTGAGCTTGGGGTTGTCTCGTTTTCACCACCTTCACTTGTGCATTTTTCGAACATTGTCCTAGTTCTAACTTCTTCCTAGGAGTTTGCACCGGTGACGCTTCTATCTTACCCAAACTCTTCACAAAGATGGTCTTCTTAGGAATAGAGCAATCCTTGCTCACTTCGAATCCAAGACCTCTTTTGTCACAAGGGCTTTTTCCTACACCAAGTATGTTGTCAAGTTTCTTGGTGCTTGTGGTCATTCTAGTCAATGACTCTTTGGCTTCAACAAGCTCTCTCTTCAAACCCTCTTCATTCCTCTTAGACAAAGCTAGCTCATCTTTTAGCTTGTCTTCTTCCACCATGGATTTTATCACTTCATCATTCAAGTGATCAACTTGTGTTGAAAGCCTAAGTAGTTCTTCCTTTAACCTTTGAATCTCTTTTTCATTCTTTAACTTAGAGCTTTCAAAACTTTCAAAGTTG
This sequence comes from Acer yangbiense, assembly GCA_008009225.1. Lineage (NCBI taxonomy): Eukaryota > Viridiplantae > Streptophyta > Magnoliopsida > Sapindales > Sapindaceae > Acer > Acer yangbiense. Next base: position 11,941,290 of record CM017765.1, on the reverse strand, counting down.
TCCTTAAGATCCATTTTCTCCACTTGCTTCTTAAGGAGGTCATTGTATGTTGTAAGCTCTAGATTTTCTTCCTCTAAAATCCTTAGAAATCTATCTTTCTTCTTCATGGAGCTTTCAACATTGACTATAAAGTTATGCATATCCATATTCTCTTCATTTCCATTTGTAGAGTTAGATAAGGAGTCATCTCCACTAGTGTCATCTTCTAGGCTCTCCTCCTCTCTTATGGATCCAATTTCCTCATCAAGACCTTCACCTTGATCTCTTGAGTCAATAAGTGCCATATCCCAATGCGAAGCAACAACTATCTCCTCTAGAGCTACTTCTTCGACTTTCTCTTCTATGGGATCACTAGCAACGGAATTCTTACCAACAACTTCATTTTCTTCACAATTGGCACCCAATGCCTTGAAGTTATTGATAAGCTCATCATCACTTGATGACTTATCTCCTTCTTCGGAGTCATCACTTTCACTCCAAATGGCGGCCATCATTTTTTCTCTCTTGTTCTTCAAATTCCCACAATCTAGTGAGATATGACCTATGCCACCACACTCATAGCATTGGATCCCTTTCCTTTCACTATTCTCTTGCCTATGCTCAACCTTCTTGAAAGGAACCCTTTTCTTCAATTCTTGCCCTTTGGATGCATGACCCTTCTTCTCGAATTTTACAAACTTCTTGAATTTTCTCATTAAAAGTGCCATGTCTTCATCCGAGTCATCCTTGTCCTCCTTCTCAACCTTGGAAGCTCTCAAAGAAATCCCTTTTTGCTTCTTTGAAGGAGTGGAGCTAGGACCCTTCCTAGACTCGTAGGCGAGAAGTCTACCTATTACCTCGCTCGGCTTCATGTCCTTAAAATCACTATTTTCTTCTAAAGCCGTCACCTTAGACTCAAACCTCTCGGGAAGCGATCTCATTATCTTTTGCTTGATCCTTCTATCCGAGTAAGGGTCACCAAGTTGATGACTTTGGTTGACAATGTCCATCAACCTAATCTCGAAGTCGTTGAAGCACTCATTCTCCTCCATCCTAAGTGTCTCAAATTGAGTTTGGAGGACTTGAAGTTTGGAGTCCTTCACTACTTCGGTTCCCTCGTGTGCAACCTCTAAGATGTCCCATGCCTCCTTGGCTATCTTAGTGTTCTGAATCAATTTGTACTGATTTTCATCCACTGCACATATGAGGGCGTGCCACGCCTTTTGATTCCACTTGGACAACTCAAACTCAGGTTGTGTCCACTGTGCCTTAGGCTTGAGCACTTCTTCTCCTCCATCCGTGGGAGTCATCATAGGAGGCGAATATCCATCTTCAATGGCCATCCATGCCCTATCATGGATTTGACACACATATGCCTCCATCTTCCCTTTCCATTGGGAGTAATTTATGCCGGTGAGGAGGGGTGGCCGTGTGCTTGAAGCACCCTCATGGTTGCCACCGAATCCACTCATTGTATCAAATGAATGAATGAAATGTATGCAAAATGTATGAAAGAGCAAAAATCACACAAATGCACAACACACCTAAAATGAGCTAGGATCACCTAAGTATATCTAGGAACCCGCTCTGATACCAATTGAAAGTTATTAAAATACTCGAGGCGTGTTCAATATAAAGCTAGAGGGGGGGGGGGGGTGAATAGATTTTAGCTATTATTACCCAATTTTCGCATGCAAGTCAATTTTACGAAAATGCCCCTACTAGTCAAAAATACATACAAGTGTAATATAGTGCGGAATTTAAATAACACTTGATGTATACGTGGAAACCCAACCACTGGGAAAAACCACGGGCTGTATAGTGCGCCACACTCGGAACTCGAAATCACTAATTGAAATGAAGTTTACAACCTATGTAGACCTCGTCTAACATTCCGGTCTGTAACCCCTCACTTCTACCCAGCGGGCCTTTATTAGCAACCCTATTCCAATTTGCTTGAGGCCTAAGCACTCTTAGCCTCAAGACTTACTTCTCTAAGAAGAGAAACAACCTATGTGAATATATATATGAATATTCAAATAACAAACAAGGCTAGGTAACCTTAGATGCTTATCTAGGATGATGATATAATCAATTTAATCAACCCTAGATATCAATTGCTAAATGACATGTCAAATAGCTTAGCTAATCAAGATTAATTAAAAACCTAATTAGCTATCACAAACAACACTCAATTAATTTTCATCACAAATAATCTCTAACTTGTATCTAGCATATAATCAAAAGCATACAAGTAATTAAAGAGATGTATTAATATGAAAAACACTAAAGTAATATGAAATTAGTGAAGAACATACCAAATAAGATGTGATGATTCAAAACCATTCATGGATCAATTCTATGAAGGCATAGAAGATCAAATATGAAATTTGATGCAAAAGGGAATTGATTTGAGTGTTTAAAGATAGGTTCTTGATTTGATTTTTTCTCAAAAATCTCTCTTGAAAGATTAGGGTTCTAATTGCTCAAGAAACTTATTCAGAGATTGAGAAAACAAGATATTTATAGACATCAAGAATTGGGCATGTGAAAAGACACTTTTGCCCCTGAAACGCACCGTTCGGCGGTTTCAATCGGCGGCCAGGCCGCCGATTACGACCGCCGAATTGAGCTCGTGAAGAACAGAGCATTAACGGCGGTTTCATTCGGCGGTTACGTGACCGCCGATCCAACCGCCGAATCAAACCCGAGAGATTAAAATCGATCAGGTATGAACGGCGGTTTAGAACGGCGGTGGTGACCGCCGATCTGGACCGCAAAATTGCTTCAGACCAATCTGGACTGAAACTGCGGTTTCAGTCGGCGGCCAGGCCGCCGATCATAACCGCCGATCACCAACAATGGTGAAAACCAAGGAGAAGCCAAGGGCATTCTCCATAGGCGGTCTTCGCGCGAAACCAAGCACTCATTAGTGCAAGCGCGGACGTTTCCGAACAATGTCGGGAAACGAATTATAAGGCACATATACACACAACAAGATATATCAACCAAAGTGCTAGTGTGTAAAGTGACATGTGAAGAGATGCACATAAAAATAAGCAAGTATGCAATCATAGCAAGAATGCTAAGTGAGTGTGTGCTACTAAATCTCTTCAAAGAAAAACAAGCACAAGAGATTATACCTTTGGCGTGCTTGAATCTTGAGGTCATGGAAGGGCCTTTGATCTTCAACACTAAACACTTGGACTACCCTTACATTCAAAACCCCAACATGTGGTTTGACCACGAAATAAGCCAATCAACAAAACGGGAATCCTTACACTAGTCATAGACTCTCTTACTTCTTTAGGTTCCCTCTTTAGACTTTCTTCATTCCGCCTAGATAAGTCTAAATCCTTTCTTAGCTTATCTTCTACCTTCTTGAATTTTTCCTCTTGTTCACTTAAGTGGTCATTATGAGATAAAAGCTCAAGATTCTCTTCTCTCAACATCTTGATCTTTTTCGTGGTTTTCATCTCTAAGCTTTTGAACTCCGTGTAATGTTCAACAAGAACATTTCTCTCCACATATCCATTTGTGGAGTAAGTTGAGGAGTCATCTTCACTTGAGTCATTTTCCTCTTGACTCTCTTCCTCTTCTTCACTTCTATGTTGGCTCTTGTGAGAAGAGGCAAAAGCTATGAAGTTAGCCACTTCATCATCTGAAGTTTCATCTTCTTCATTGGAGTCATCACTACTCCCACTCCATTTGGCGGCCATCACTTTACCTTTCTTCTTATCATTGTGATTAGCACATTCGAGGGCAAAATGACCTATACCACCACATTCATAACATCAGATCCCTTTCCTTTCGGTCTTCTCTTGCCTAGGCTCAAACTTGTTGTAGGAACCCTTTTTCTTGAAGTTTTGATTTTTGGAACCAAAGTCCTTTTTCCCGAACTTTATAACTTTCTTGAATCTTTTCACAAATAATGCAAGGTCTTCGTCCGAGTCATTCTTTGCCTATTTTTTCATCCTTGGAGGCTTTCAAAGCAATTCCTTTTTGCTTTTTAGAAGGTGTGGAGATATGACCCTTCCTAGACTCATAAGCTAGAAGTCTCCCAATCACCTTACTCGGCTTCATATCCTTATATCCACTATTTTCTTCTAAAGCCGTTACCTTAGATTCAAACCTATCGGGGAGAGATCTCATAATCTTTTGCTTGATTCTCCTATCCGAGTAAGGGTCACCAAGTTGATGACTTTGGTTGACTATGTCCATCAACTTGATCTCAAAATCGTTGAAGCACTCATTCTCCTCCATATTAAGCATCTCGAATTGAGTTTGGAGGACTTAAAGCTTAGAGTCCTTCACCACTTCGGTTCCCTCATGTGCAATCTCTAGGATGTCCCATGCCTCCTTAGCTATCCTAATATTTTGAATTAATTTATATTGATTTTCGTCCATTGCACATAGGATGGCATGCATCGCCTTCCTATTCCATTTTGATGCCTCAAACTCTTGCGCGTTCCATTGCGCCTTAGGCTTGAGCACATCCTCTCCTCCACCTGTAGGAGTCATCATGGGTGATGTGTAGCCATCTTCAACTGCCATCCAAGCCAGGTCGTGGATTTGACATATGTACGACTCCATCTTGCCTTTCCAAGAGGCATAATTCAACCCGGTAAGAAGCGAAGGCCTTGTGCTAGAAGCACCCTCGTTGCCACCACCATTTCCACCGTTTGTACTTATAGTGTTTATGAATGAATGAAATGAATGCAAATGTATGAATGATCAAAAATCACATAAAATGCAAAACACACCAAAATAAGCAAGGATCACCTAAGTATATGTAGGAACCCGCTCTGATACCAATTGAAAGTTCTCACGGTGTGTATGATATTAATCTAGAGCAGGGGGTGACTAGATTTTAAATATTTTTACCCAATTTTTCGTGTATGTTCAAGATTACAAAAATACCCCTAATAGTCAATAAAATAAAGAAAGTGTAATATGGTGCGGAAAAATAAACAACACTTGATTTTTACGTGGAAACCCTCACGGGAAAAACCACGGGCTAATAAGCAAGCCACACTCGAACCTCGAATCCACTAAATTTGTAAAACGATTACAACCTAATCCCGGTAGTAATCACACACCTACCTAATCCCGGTATAAGTGAATCTAGTCCAATTGCTTGCAAATTAAGCAACTTAATCCCGGTCACAACACAAGACTTAATTCTCTAAGAAGAGATTAACACCCTAAGTTAATGCAACATAGAGCAAGGGAACCCTATATGCTTATCTAAGATGATGATTTTGCAATAAAAGCAATCCTAGATATTAAGAACTAAATGACATGTCAAATAACTTAGCTAATCAAGATTAAGCAAAAACCTAATTAGCTATCACAATACAACACTCAATCAAATCAACACGACAATCTCTATCTTGAATATTAGAATCTAATCTAAGAACAATCAAGTAATGAAAGAGATGCCACAATAAATAAAACATTAATTATATGTGATAATAGTGAAAAACTTACCAAGACAAGTGTGATGATGAAAGACCCATGCAAGCAAGCATCCTAGATATGCTAGAAGATGCTAGATGAATTTTGATGCATATGAATTTTGGTTTGAGTGTTTAAATGAGCAAACTTAGTTGATTTCTCTCTTAAAAATCTCTCTTTTAAAAGTAGGGTTCTTGATGATTAAAGAGTCACATTCAGAACAAGAGAAAGTGATGTATTTATAGGCATGAAAAACAGAGCATGTGAAAAGACAAGTTTGCCCCTGAAATGCACCGATCGGCGGTTTCAATCGGTGGCCAGGCCGCAGATTACAACTGCCGAATGGCTCCCGAGAGAGGCAGGGGAACAATGGCGGTTTCAATCGGCAGTGATGAAACCGCCGAATTAACCGCAGAATCAAACCCGAGAGATTAAATCAATCAGGTATGAACGGCGGTTTCGAACGGCGGTCGTGGCCGCTGATCATAACCGCAGAATTGATCCAGAGGTCTCTGGACTCAAACGGCGGTTTCATTCGGTGGCCAGGCCGCCGATCATAACCGGCGTTTCACCAAAAGAGGTGAAATCAAAGGAGAAGCCAAGGGCATTCTCTGTATGCAATCTTCATGCAAACCAAGCACACACTAGTGCATGCACGGACGTTTCCGAGCAATATCAGGAAATGAATTACAAGGCACATAAGAACACCCAAAATACAACATCAAAGTGCAAGTGTGAAATGTGACATGTGAAGAGTATGCACACAAATGCAAGAATGCTAAGTGAGTGTGTGCAATCTAAATCTCTTCAAAGAAAGAACTGAGCACTAGAGATTATACCTTTGGCGTGCTTGTCCCTTGAGGTTTTGAAAGGGCCTTTGAGCTTGATTCTCAAACTCCTAAACTACCCTTACACAATAAACCCCAACATGTGGTTTGTCCATGAAATAAGCCAATCAAAGAATGGGAAATCTTACACAAACAATTCACTAACCTGTCTTTGAAGTGTTAGGATTATGCTCAATAGCAAGAATGTAATGTTGTAATTAACAATCTTTTTCATATTAATAAAGTGATTTCTGGTTTAACAAATCGTATAGCATTTATTGTTTAATATTATAATTGTCAAAGTAAATAATCATAAGGTCTAAAGACTATGAGAAAAGAAGAATTGTTCGTACATCTGGATATGTATGTGGTAGACACAATTCTTTAGTTAGTCTTGAATAATGTTCACAACTTAAGTTAAAGGTTGGGCACCTTTATCTTGTTAAATTTGTAGAATTCTTTTGCTAGCATTTGAGTGGGATCAAATGAGATATGATGAGTTTAAAATCATCGGAGTGTCTTCGAGCAAAAGGATCTAGTGCACTGGGTGCATTGAACTGGATCACAATGAAAAGCTTTATCTAGAACCGTCAATAGATAATAGTCTTTTCATTATCAGGACAATCGGAGAGTCTATCTTAATCCTGAGATAAATGATGGACTTATGGTTGCAAATGATATCATTTGAGTTATCAATGAGTACGATTATAACGCATAGTCTATCCTCGATAGTTTGGTGATATTCATTTGTTAATCGATAGAGGACTTCATTTATAGATATGGACATCGTGGCTCCATTTATTAAATGAGAGTATAATATCATCATATGGATATTTTGAGGTAATTGGATATTAAATCTCAACGTTGAGTTTTCGATAGTGTCTATTGAAAACATGGCTTCTGGACAAGTCAAAATATCCAAGTTCAAAACGTGGTCATATGAGTAAATATGGTAACTTGGAGAGTTATAGGCGGTTTATGAACTCTTGGCGATTACTGATATTAATCACGGGGATACACTATCTCCAACATGATTGTCTAGGGTATGAATGAGGAACATCTTCCTTTTCTATCTTTATTTAAGAGTTCAATTTTAGCTATTTAGTGGAATGAGTTAAAATTAATGGATCGGACCTAAGTGAATCATTTGTTGATTGTGATTAGGTTATGTCTATTGAAGCTTAAATTTAGATGCCCTGCCAAGATCCCCAATCCACACGGACTTGCATGGATCACTTGATATATTCTACCGGACCAATTTAAGGGTCCATCTAGAATTGCATTTAATATATTAAGAATATAATTTGCACATTATTTAAGTAATGGGCTGCTCAATTATATTAATATATTAATAAAAGACATGTGGGCTTGTTTCTTTTAGTAAGAATGGTTCTGGTTCACATGTGAGCTTTTTATTTAAAGTCCAATGGATTAAATGAAATAAGAAAATAATATTAGGCCCAATTTTATTCAAGTGGGGCGGCAAGGTTAATATTTTAACCTAAGATATTATTTTGTTTTCATTGTTTTAATTAAATAAGAATTAATTAATTTATTAATTAATTGTTTAATTAAGAAACAAATCTTTTCTGATTAGGAAATATGATTCCTAGTCTTATACTATTGTTGGTAGTATACTAAAAGTAAAAGACTTATTTGGTAAGAAAATAAATAATTAATTTTATTTATTTAATCAAATAAGAAGTCTTTTATTTTAGTCAATAAAAAGAATAAAATATCTATGAGTTGGATTAGGGTTTGAAGTCTATTCTTTTATGGAAATTAGGGTGCAACACAAACTCCTTTTAGGAGTGTGATTTGCGGCAACCCTAGGAGAAAAAGAGAGCAAGATTTCGGCAACCCTAATAGGAAAAGAGAAGAAAATTTAGGCCACCTATATATACATATGTATAGAATTCGGCCACCCTATGCTTTGTGCTTGAGAGACAATTTTTCTTCTTCTTCTTAATTCATAGAGAGCATTAATTTTATTCTACTAAAACATAAAAGAGTGAATAAATTATTCTTTGATGGTACACTATTTGCTTGTTCATTAATAAGCTTGTGTGTACAACATCGATTTAGGTTCACGCGAGTTTCGATCATTAGATTGAGAACTCAAAAGTGACCGGAATAATTTTAGTCTTCTTTTGATTGTTTTTGTGACTAACAAAGAAAAGAAAAGTTTATTTGTCCATTCACAGGTTTGCAATTCAAAGAAAAGGGAGACCATGCTCATAGGTGATCCACGTTCATGCTAGGATTGAAGATCTTGCGGATTACCATCGACGTAAGTCAATCGGATCACGCGACAAAAGGTATTATTCTTTTGTTAGATAAGATATATGTTTAATTGATTAAAGGGTTTAAGGTTCATAAAAGGAAATTTTTTTTAAAAGTTACTAAATCAATTTTTAGTCTCGCTTCTGCTGCGTGTACTATGATATTTTTCCCTACATGAAGCTCATTCGTCTCCTCAGGATTGCTCCTATAAGCCAATCGGTTTGGAATGGAAGCATCGGGTACAAAGTAAATCTGATGCTTTATTCTCCGAATTTGAGGTAGACCATGCGGCATCTCATCGGGAAAAACATCCTCAAATTCCTGCAATAGAGACACAACAGAACTAGGCATAGTAGGGTCAAGTTCGTTAGTGTTTAAAAGCGCCTCATGTACAAGAGTACAATCATCAGCTGATTTAAAAACATTGCTCTCTTAATTTCTTTGGCTTTTGCATAAACATTCTTTTGTTTCCTCTCTGTTTTTTTCTTAATGGCCGAATCTATAATTGCCTTTTCTCTCTTTTTTTCTTCGGTCCCTCTCTCTTTTACACTCTTTTTCTGTTGTTCACTCTCTTTTTGCAACCTGATTGCTTTAATTTCTACACATAGTGTAGCCCCAATTCCATATCATTTTGTGTTAGTTTCTTGGGTAAAACCGGGTATTTAATATGAATAAATAAGTGTTTCAGGGATTTATGGAGTTCAGGGGCATTGGAGTAATTTTAAAGAATCAGGGGTGAAAGTGCAAGTTTGGAGAAAATATTGAAGATTCTGTAATTAGAAGAGAAGTTAGGGGTACCGTTTGTAATTCGCCAGCCAGCGCACCAGAAAGCGCCACGTGTCTTAAATGAAACGGTGCGTTTCATCAGTTGGGCCTGACCCGACCTGGCCCAGATCCGGTGGCCACAAGGAAGAAAGGACCAGCTACTGAGTGCACCCCAGCCCAGTTCTAAATGCACCCCGCCACATCAGCGTGACGTCATGATGACGTCACGTCGTCTTCAACCTCATACAGCGCAAGTGCAGACCCGATCGGGTCAACCCGACCCGGTCGCGACCCGGCGACTGACCCGACCGGTTCGGCCATTTTTCAACGCCGATTCCGACGGTTTTCCACCCAGATCTCTTTCCGGTGACCTCCCCGTCCGTTTGGCACCACTTTTGAGACCCCATGCACACTTTTTCCTAGCCTCCAAATTCTTCCAACTTCCATGGCTTCCAAGCTCTTCCAAGCTTCGTTTCTCCCAAACCGTGGCATGCAAGCGGCATCCCGAGCGACAGAAACTCCCCTTCGTCGCCGCGATTGAATTTTCCGGTCTCAAACCGCGGCAGTCGAGCGACAAAGATTTTTTCGAGTTTGCCGCGGTCCAACCGCCGCGGTCGTCGCCCAGACCGCGGTAGTCCGTCTCCACGTCATTTTGGGCGAGATTCTTGCCCTATTTTGAGCCTATATAAATACAACTTATGTTTTTTCATGAAAGAGAGAGGAGAACACACTTAGATCCGAAAATTCAATCCAACTCACCCAAAAACCCTCTCTTTTCACCATCTCTTCCACACACCATCACATCTCCCATTTCCATCTACCACATCCACCATCATTCCACCTTTTGGGCAAAAGAGAGTTGAAGAAAGATAGAAGGAGAAGAAGATTCAAAGAACAAGAGGAAGCTCTCCATTAGTTTTCTCTAAACTCTTTCTCTTTTATTCTTTTATTGTAGCCATGTACTTATTTGATTTAATATATTGCATGACTACATTTTGTGATATGAGCTAAATATTGATTGCTAGGATTTGATGAAACCCCATCCAATGACTATATATTTATATTGATTCTTGTTTATCCATTTATGTGCAAAGTGTGGTTTGTATGGGTATTTTTGTATGCTTAAAGCTTTCAAGTGATTGATCTCCATTTGATTGATTTATTGTGGTGTGTTATGTACTGACCGGAGACGCACACCACGTGTTCGATAAAATTCCCTCTATGCATGTCTAGAAAAGCATACCCACTTAGGCTAGCGTATAGGATTCGTTTAGTGCACCAATAATCTTAATGAACTCATTCGTATATTCCAGGTAATCGAAAGATAGGCTTGGGTACGATTTTGGGTGTAATCTACTTTGCTTGACCAAGATTGTAGGTTAATATTAGGGTGCATGAATCTACAAATTGCATAAGTATGTGTTGGGTGAATAATTGAGTCTAAAATGGAAGTCAATTGAGGGTGGGGTGTAGTCAAGTCCTAGCATGTTTTTCTCCGATATTACACTTGTTTTTATTTTAGTGTTATTTCATTTTTTGCATTAGCATTAATCTTTAGATTAATTTAGTTTAATTTGCTTATTTTGACATTTCTCATTTATTGATTGTTTGAATAGCATCTAGGCTAATCAATTTCGGTAATCGATCACTCGATCCCTGTGGGAACAAACTTTACTTACCGTTGTGCTACTCTCCGACCTCGTCCTATTGCGAGAGTCCTAAAAGAGGCTAGTCAATTTTTGGCGCCGCTGCCGAGGATTGAGTGGATGATTGATATTGATACTAGTTAGTTTATTGCTAATTTGAACTTTTTAATTTAGTATTTTTTTCTTATTTTTATTTTTTTAGGTTTTTATGGATTTCTTCATGCAAAACTCTTGGCCAAGCTCCCCGCCAATGAGCATGTCATCGGAAGATAGGATGATAAAGCTCTTGCAAGATGCTATAGACTCTCAACCGAAAATCGCACCAAATTTCAATAACGATATGTCACCTAGCTGGCCAAACCAATCAATAGAGACGACATTTGGAAGGAACCTCAACAACTCTTACAACCAAGTGGAGAGGAAGCCTAACCTAGAGGAAATGTTCTCTAGAATCATGGGCAAGTTAGACACAAGGATGGAGACCCAATACTTAGCCTTAAGAAAGCTTGATACGAAGATTGACCAACTTGCTAACCATTCTCAAGCCTCGATCCAAAACTTAGAGATGCAAGTCGGTCAACTAGCTAGGGGGCAACAAGGAAGACAACAAAGAAGACAGCAAAGGTCTTTACCAAGCGACACAGTGGTTAATCCTAAGGAACAATGCAAGGCCATTGCCTTGAGAAGTGGTAGAGAGGTGGAATTGCCGGATAACTTTGGAAAGGGAAAAGAGGTTGTTGTTGAGAAGAAGTTGCAGCTCATGAAGAAGGAATTTGAAAGTAAGAGTGCCTTGGAAATGGAAAAGGCAAATAAGCTTCAAGAGCTAAACAATAAACTCATACTTGAAGTGATGATGCTCAGAGTTGAAAATGGCACACTAAAGAAGATAAATGGCGAAGTCTCCAAACAGAGTAAAGGTTTTGAAGAACAAATTGAGAGACTTGAAGCCGAAAAGAGTACAACATTGAAAGAGTTGCAAGACTTGGCAAGGTCATCAAAAGAATTCGAAGATGAGGTAGCTCGCAAGTCGAGAAAGATGCAAATGGAAGTCGAGCTCAAGGTCAATGCGTTGGAGGAAGTCAAAGAAGTCTTCAACAAGAACAAAGAATTGGAAATACAAGTTGAGAGGAATTCCGCATCAAAGGAATTCGAAGACCTTGCAAGGCTATTTGAAGAATTTGAAGAAGAATGTGCGAGGAAGACAAAGAAGTTGCTTTTGGAAAAGGAGCAAAATGTAAAAGCTTTGGAAGAAACAAATGAAACACTTGGTAGGAAGGATGAAGCCCTCAAAATAGCAAAAGTCAAGGAGTGTGACTACATTGTCCATTTAGACAAGGTGGAAAAAGAGGTCAAAGCGCTACAAATGAAGTAACATCAAAGACTTCATAGTCACCTACCAAGAGGGAGTTTTCTAAACCATCCTCCTACTTGCTATTTTTGCTTTCAAAAAGGGCACTTAAAAGCTCATTGTTTTAAATTCCATAAGTATGAAAAATTGAGAAAATCTAGGAATAGAAAAAAGCCACCTAGAGTTAAGCAAATTTGGGTAAGAAAAGACTTGGTTAACCAAGTTAGGCCCAAAAGAAAAGAAAAGAAAAGGGGAAATCAACTCAACTTGTTTGGGTTGTGAAAAAGGATCAATTTCCAAACTTGGTAAAACCTCCTCTAGTTGATGACACCCCTAGCACAAGTACATAATTTAGAAAAATTATTTTTGTGCATTTTATTTTTATGCTTTATTTGTTTAGTTTATTTCTTTTGAATAATTGGTTTTCCAAACTGTTGTTGGCAATTGCATGTATTGAGTTTATGTTTATTTGCCGGAACTTTTTAATGTGCTTAGTGCTTGTGTAGATTTTCTATTGCTTCTTGAGGAAGTATGTTGTGTTGCTTGTGCGTCAAGCAAGGTTCTTTATATCTTGGGATGAAACAAAGACAACTTCCGAGTCTTTGAGGGACGAGCAAGCCAAGAGTGCTCATAAAAAGGGCGAGGACCTTATCCTAAGGTTGCAACATTTTGGAGTTCGAAGAGCTTGAGCACCATACCATGTCTAGCAGAGACGTTAAATCAAGCGCTTGGTGGGAGGCAACCCACCTAGGTAACTTTTCAAATTTTAGGCTTTATTTTTGTTTTATTTTGATTTTGTCTTTGTTGAGTCTTATTTTTAGTGTTTAGTTTAAGTGTGGCGTTGTATTGTGCCTAGTTTTTAGGTTTGCAACGTGTTTGTTTTAGGTTGCGTTTGGCCTCCCTCCCGCTTCTAAGCTTATATTGTCCAATCCGCTTTTGTGCAAACATTGGGGACAATGTTTCGTTTAGGTTTAGGGGTGCGGCCATTCTATGTCCAATTTTTGCATGATTGTTTTGCTTGTGCTTATTTATTTTATTTTTTTGTAAAATTTTTAAAATTTTTGCATGATTGTGTGTTTGTAGAGTCTTGTTCTGTCCATTCTCCTGTTTTGAGCCAAAATTTAGGAGCATTAGCTTGCTTTAATGAGTTGCTTTTGGGTTGTGCCTTTTGAGGTAAATTTTTGCATGTGTCGATTCCCTAAGTCTAGGCAAAGGTTGTGTTAGTTAAAGCTACACCACATTGCTTGCACGCACCCTACCAGACTCGAAAGTGTCTAAGTAATTAGGTATCGCGCTTAAGATGTCTAGATCATTAGTGGAGACTACCCGTGTGAGGCCAAAGCCTAAATAGCATCCTTATGAGTGTGATTTATTTCATTGTTTCATCTTAAACACTCTTCTTGTAGATATTTCAGCATAAAAATAAAAAGGACCGCACTCCATACTTTGGGCATTAAAGAGCGCCATTTTAAGAGCATCACCGTGGTTTTGCCTTTGTTTGCTTGCTTGCTTGACTCGTACCTATAGAGATGACGTAGGCAATGTGTGTTAAGTCACTATAAATGTCTCAAACACGTCCCATGCCTTGTGTGTGTGCTTAAATGTCCTATCTATGTTGACCTACACACTAAACCCCATCACTATATCCTCCCATATCATACATATCACCACATCTTACATAAACACTAGACCATCCCATTTGCTACGATTATGGCTTGTTATCATATCACAATGGAATCCAAGAGAAATCAAAAGTGTAAAATAGCGTGTACTTAGGCTAGATGTGTAGGTTGTGCAAAGACCAAGGCTTGATTTGTATAAAAAAAAAAAAAAAAAATTTGCAAAAGCCTTCTAAGCTCTCAAGTGTAAAGGTTGCTAAAATATAAAGCAACTTAAAGATGAGCACAAGATGATTAATTGAAGAATCCATGCCTAGACGCTTGTTTTGTGAAGAGTGTGCCTAATAGAAGTTTAAAGCATAAACAGTAGCTAACTTATAATCCCATATGCACCTAACCTCTCCACCACCATCTCACCATAGCATCACTTGAACTTTAAAGAAGTCCTAATTGATCTTTAGGAGGAGTTTTAGCTTGTTGATGAAGGCATCAAATGGTGTTTGCTCTTATTCTTAATGTTCAAATCCGTTCTTGTGGTCCATTTGCATTTAAACATTATCGGTTTTTCAAAATGTGTCATATGCATGTAATTTGAAAATTCTTGTGCTTAATTTCCAACCGCATATGTTAGTTGAGTGAGCTTAGGTTCTGAGTGGTAAAATGAGAGAAATCCGGAAAGGTATAGAGTCGAGACGAAATGCTATCATAAGACTCTTGTGTTCGATGCTTTTTGAAGCTTTGTTCACTAAGAAGTATGGAATTGCAATCTCTCTTGTTGTAGCACCTTAGCTTGCATAACTTAAGTTTTTTTTCTTAGGGGTCTTTGCATGCATGTGCCTTAATTTGGTTCACTTATTATTGCATCTCTGTCTTTAGTTGGCTCAGCGGGAAAGACGTTTGTGGGTGTCGTGCTGTAAACCCTCACGAGACTTCACTCGTCCTACTAGGGATCGCCTAGGGGTTTTAAAAGACATATCCGGATGTTTTATTTTTTTATTTTTATTTTTTGCTTTTACTTTCTTTTGTTTTAGTTTTCTATTTGTTTGTTTGTTTGCTTTGGTTTTGCTCGAGGACGACCAAAAGATAGGTTTGGGGGTGTTGATTGCTTTAATTTCTACACATAGTGTAGCCCCAATTCTGTATCATTTTGTGTTAGTTTCTCAGGTAAAACCGGGTATTTAATATGAATAAATAAGTGTTTCAGGGATTTATGGAGTTCAGTGGCATTGGAGTAATTTTAAAGAATCAGGGGTGAAAGTGCAAGTTTGGAGAAAATATTGAAGATTCTGTAATTAGAAGAGAAGTCAGGGGTACCGTTTGTAATTCGTCAGCCAGCGCACCAGAAAGCGCCACATGTCTTAAATGAAACGGTGCGTTTCATCAGTTGGGCCTGACCCGACCCGACCCGACCCGACCCGACCCAGATCCGGTGGCCACAAGGAAGAAAGGACCAGCTACTGAGTGCACCCCAGCCCAGTTCTAAATGCACCCCGCCACATCAGCGTGACATCATGGTGACGTCACGTTGTCTTCAACCTCATGCAGCCCGAGTGCAGACCCGACCAGGTTGCGACCCGGTGACTGACCCGACCGGTTCGACCGTTTTCTGACGTCGATTCCTACGGTTTTCCACCCAGATCTCTTTCCGGTGACCTCCCCGTCCGTTTGGCACCACTTTCGAGACCCCATGCACACTTTTTCCTAGCCTTCAAATTCTTCCAACTTCTATGGCTTCCTCTTCCAAGCTTCATTTCTCCGAAACCGCGGCCTACAAGCGGCATCCCGAGCGACAGAAACTCCCCTTCGTCGCCGCGGTTGAATTTCCCGGTCTCAAACCGCGGCAGTCGAGGGACAGAGATTTTTTTGAGCTTGCCGCGGTCGTCGCCCAGACCGCGGCAGTCCGTCTCCACGTCATTTTGGGCGAGATTCTTGCCCTATTTTGAGCCTATATAAATACAACTTATGTTTTTTCATGAAAGAGAGAGGGGCACACACTTAGATCCGAAAATTCAATCCAACTCACCCAAAAACCCTCTCTTTTCACCATCTCTTCCACACACCATCACATCTCCCATTTCCATCTACCACATCCACCATCATTCCACCTTTTGGGCAAAAGAGAGTTGAAGAAAGATAGAATGAGAAGAAGATTCAAAGAACAAGAGGAAGCTCTCCATTAGTTTTCTCTAAACTCTTTCTCTTTTATTGTTTTATTGTAGCCATGTACTCATTTGATTTAATATATTGTATGACTACATTTTGTGATATGAGCTAAATATTGATTGCTAGGATTTGATAAAACCCCATCAATGACTATATATTTATATTGATTCTTGTTTATCCATTTATGTGCAAAGTGTGGTTTGTATGGGTATTTTTGTATGCTTAAAGCTTTCAAGTGATTGATCTCCATTTGATTGATTTATTGTGGTGTGTTATGTACTGACCGGAGACGCACACCACGTGTTCGATAAAATGCCCTCTATGCATGTCTAGAAAAGCATACCCACTTAGGCTAGCGTATAGGATTCGTTTAGTGCACCAATAATCTTAATGAACTCATTCGTATATTCCGGGTAATCGAAAGATAGGCTTGGGTACGATTTCGGGTGTAATCTACTTTGCTTGACCAAGATTGTAGGTTAATATTAGGGTGCATGAATCTACAAATTGCATGAGTATGTGTTGGGTGAATAATTGAGTCTAAAACGGAAGTCAATTGAGGGTGGGGTGTAGTCAAGTCCTAGCATGTTTTTCTCCGATATTACACTTGTTTTTATTTTAGTGTTATTTCATTTTTTGCATTAGCATTAATCTTTAGATTAATTTAGTTTAATTTGCTTATTTTGACATTTCTCATTTATTGATTGTTTGAATAGCATCTAGGCTAATCAATTTCGGTAATCGATCACTCGATCCCTGTGGGAACGAACTTTACTTACCGTTGTGCTACTCTCTGACCTTGTCCTATTGCAAGTTGCTCATACCAAGCCCTTGGTGCTTGTTTCAACCCATATAAAGCCTTCTTGAGGCGATAGACATGGTTTTTTTTTTTTGAAACAGTAATTTTATTGATAATAGACCCCAAGGCGATAGACATGGTTAGGGTGGTGTGGATCCACAAACCCCTTGAGTTGCTCAACAAACACTTCCTCTTGCAAGAAGCCATTGAGGAAGGCACTCTTCACATTCATTTGGTGCTATTTGAACTT
The DNA here is from genome assembly GCA_008009225.1 of Acer yangbiense. Classification (NCBI taxonomy): domain Eukaryota; kingdom Viridiplantae; phylum Streptophyta; class Magnoliopsida; order Sapindales; family Sapindaceae; genus Acer; species Acer yangbiense. The sequence continues at coordinate 11,924,154 of CM017765.1, read as the reverse complement.
GTGCACATAAGATATGGATAAGAGAAGCCTTATAGACTTAAGATGGGCAACGGGAGCAAAGGTCTCCTCAAAGTCAATACCCTCAATTTAAGAGTACCCTTGTGCAACAAGCCTAGCTTTCCTACAACCCTAACTCTAATGTAGATGATAGTATTCACTGCTATGTCTATAGATCTTGTTGAAATTAGAAGTCGTATGCCTTCCTACAACCCTAACACCAATGTAGATGATAGTGTTTGCTGGCTGCCTTCTTCCAATGGTACCTACTCAGCCTTCTCTACTTTGGCATCTCTTAGAGCCCCTCAGCCAATTATCCCTTGGTTCAAGCTTGTTTGGTTACCTCAAAATATTCCGAGAATGAGTTTCATCCTTTGGTTAGCCATTAAATGAGGGCTTGCTACCCGGGATCGCATCCATAAATATAACCCTCGGGCTGTTACTAGTTGTGTTCTTTACAACTCCCACTTTGAGTCACATGGCCACCTATTTTTGAGTGTTTATTTAGTAGAGCCATTTGGACTCAACTTCTGAACATTTGTGGGTCTCCTTGGCGTGGCCTTTGTTGGAATGCTTTTATTGATTGGGAGTCCACAAATTGAAGAGGGAACTCTCATAATATTATTGCTATTGGGGTTGCGGTTTATCATATTTGGAGAGAGAGCGTAATTGTCACATTTTTGAAGGTACTCAAAAGACTAGTTCGGTTGTTGCTCGCTACTTAATTCGTTGCAGACTCTCCTCAATTAATTTAAAGGATCACCCAATTATCGCCTTGAACTGGAATGTCAACCCTTAACACTAGTAGTTTTTTTTAGCCTGGTCTAGCTCTTGTCTAGCTCTTGTTTCTTGTTTGCTCATTTGTTTGAGCTTGTTTTGAGCCTTTGTTTAGCTCTTGCTTTGTTTCTTAGGGTATGCCCCTTGTATTTGTACTTTCTTTCTTTCATTCTATGATACTATTTACTTACCCTAAAAAATAAATAAAATAAATAAATAAATAAATAAATAAATAAAAACCTAGCTTTGTTTCGCACAATGTTGCCATCTTCATCGGATTAGTTCCTATACACTCATTTGGTGCTTATGACATTAGTGCTCTTAGGTCTAGGAACTAGTGTCCCAGCCTCATTTCTTTCATATTGGTTTAGCTATTCTTGCATGGCAAGAACCCAAAATTCATCACTTAAGGCCTCGTCGACCTTTTTGGGCTCAATTTGAGAGGTGTAGGAAGTATAGCTAATTTAATTAGCTATTTGACGCCTAGTCCTAACACCCTCATTGACATCTCCAATAACATCATCTTTGTTATGAAGATGTCTAACCCTTGGAGCGGGTTCTTTAGAGTCCAATGAAGGAACTTTATCAAGAGGTTGAATGTCCTCTTCATCATGGTTTGACTTCACATCACTTGAAGTCTCACCAACCTTCTCCAAAGGAGAATCATCAACCACATCAAACTTCTCCTCATGGTCAATAGTCTTAAGCTTATAGTCATTTATGACAACATTAGGTGATTCCATGACACTTCGAGTCTTCAAATTGAATACTCTATAGGCTTTACTATTTAAGGCATAACCAATGAAAATTCCCTCATCATTCTTGGCATCAAACTTGCCTAGTTGATCACGGTCATTAAGAATGTAGCATTTGCTTCCAAAAGAGTGGAAGTGGCTAGCATTTAGTTTTCTACCTTTGCATAGCTCGTAGGAGGTTTGCCTAGTACCGGGCCTTAGGAAGACTCTATTTCCTATATAGCAAGCCATATTGACTTCTTCGGCCAAAAGGTTCCTAGAGACATTGTTGCCAAGCAACATCACTTGGGCCATCTCTTGAAAGACCCTATTTTTCCTCTCAACAACTCCATTTTTTTTAGGTGTCCTAGGAGCCAAAAATTCGTGGGAAATGCCTAAGCTATTGCAATAACTTTCAAAACAAGCATTCTCAAATTCCCTCCTATGATCACTCCTAATCCTTTTAATACTAGAGTCTTTTTCATTTTGGATTTTAGTGCAAAGCATTTTAAACTTTTTAAAAGTTTCGGATTTTTCTCTATGAAAGTATGTCCATGTAAATCAACACAAACAAAAATATATCTCTTACCACCGAGACTCTTGGTTTGCATAGGACCCATAAGGTCCATGTGAAGAAGCTCTAGGGCTCCTTGGTGGTGAGATACTTGCCATTTTTGTGCATGCTATTGGTTTGTTTCCCTTGTTGACAAGGTCCACAAACACCATCAAATTTCTTCCCAAGATCAGGAAGGCCATGCACAACTTTGAACTTATCTAAGATCCTTAGATCACGATAGTTCATGTGGCCAAGTCTTCGATACCACAACTTAACTTGCTCATTTTTGGACATATTGCAAGAGATGACATTAGCCTCAAGACAATAGCAATTGTCACTAAATCTCTTACCTTTAAATAAGGTTTGTCCATTAGGCTTTATAATAGAGCAATCATTCCTGCCAAACAAGACAGAAAGTCCCTCATCACTAAGATGAGAAATACTTATAAGAATGGCAAGCCCTCAACATATAAAGTGAAACAAATTATAGCACGGTGTGTATAAAGCTATCTAGAGGGGGGGTGAATAGATTTTACGCTTTTTACCCAATTTTTCGTGTTAGTCAAAATTACGAAAATACCCTCAAGATAATATAAACAAGCAAGTGTAATATGGTGCGGAAATTAAAACAACACTTGGTTTTTACATGGAAACCCTCACGGGAAAAACCACGGGCTATGTAAGTAAGCCACACTCGAACCTCGAATCCACTAAATGTGCAAACGATTACAACCTAATCCCGGAAGTAATCACACACCTACCTAATCCCGGTATGAGTGAACCTAGTCCAATTTGCTTACGTTCTAAGCAACCTAATCCCGGATGCTACACACAAGACTTACTTTCTCTATGAAGAGAATACAACCCTAAGTGAATATATGTGAATATCCAAAATGCAACATAGAGCAAGGGAACCCTATATGCTTATCTAAGATGATTAATATGCAATTAAGAACAATCCTAGATATCAAAACTAAATGACATGTCAATTAGTTTAGCTAATCAATATTAAGCACAAAACCTAATATGCAAGCACAATATAACTTCTCAAACATACATCATACTCATCTCAATATTGTATCCAAAGCATACAAAATAACAAACAAGTAATTAATTGAGATTGCTAGATAAGAGAAACACAAAACATGTAAGATATTAGTGAAAAGCTTACCAAGCAAAGTATGATGAAGATTCCATGCTAGATGACATCTAGATGATCTAAGATGATGCTAGATGATGATTGACGATCATGAAAAAGTGTTTGAGAATCAAGAATTGAGTTCTTGGAATTTTTCTTCTCTTTGAAAAATATCCTAAGTATGAATTCTGAATATCAACTCTCTTAATTGACCTAAAGTCAAAGTGGCATATATATAGGGGGCCAAATCAAAGTGAGGTCGTTTAAGTAAGTTTCAAAGAAACGCGCCGATCGGCGGTTTCATTCGGCGGCCAGACCGCCGTTAATGACCGCCGAATTGAGCTCGTGAAGAACAGAGCATAAACGGCGGTTCATTCGGCGGTTTCGTGACCGCCGATTCCAACCGCCGAATCAAAACAGAGAGATCAAAATCAATCAGGTATGAACGGCGGTTTCGAACGGCGGTTTCGTGACCGCCAATCCAACCGCCGAATTAGACTGAGAGATAAATCAATCAGGTCTTGAAACGGCGGTTTCGAACGGCGGTCGTGACCGCCGATCTTAACCGCAGAAATGCTTCAGACCAATCTGGACTGAAACGGCGGTTTCAGTCGGCGGCCAGGCCGCCGATCATAACCGCCGATCATAACCACCGATCACCTAGATAGGTGAAAACCAAGGAGAAGCCAAGGGCATTCTCCATAGGCGGTCCTCGCGCTAAACCAAGCACAATCTCGTGCATGCGCGGACGTTTCCGAAAGTTATCGGGAAATGAATTACACAACAACATGACACAATTTACACACATCAAAATATAATAAATAAGTGCAAGTGTGAAATGTGACAAATGAAGAGAATGCACACATATGCAATGAATGTTAAGTGTGTGTGTGCAACTAATCTCTTCAAGGAAAAGTAAGCACATAGAAATTTACCTTCGGTGCTTATCAATACGAGGTCTTCAAAGGGCTTCGAACATTAAGACCGATACTTAGGCTACCCTTACAAAGAACCCCCACATATGGTTTGATCACGAAATAAGCCAATTAAAAACAACGGGAATCCTTACAATCTCCCCATTTGGCTATTTCGTGACAAAACCATCACTCACAATGATTCCTCACAAAAAAAATAGAAACTACGGGACTATAATGATATTCTACATTACAAAGAGATAAGCTAATGCAACTTGAAGTCTTCAATCCTCTTGTAGAATAATCAATCCCTGAAAAGAGTTTCTAACATTTCTAATACAAGAAAAGTGTGAGATTAATCATGTGAGAACAATACCAAGCATTTGCATTTTTAGAATTTAGGCACAACATTACCAAATGTATGCAATGTATGATAAATGCAATGCTCCCCCTCAACGGGTTACTCCCCCTCAATGTATGTTCTCCCCAAAGTGTACAATAACTTCTATATTTTGCACCTCCCCTTACCATATCCTACTCCCCCTTTTTGTCATGATATAGGCAAAGGAGTAGTCCCCAACCGGGTCACTCATAGCAACGAGAGATAGCAGCATGCAAGATTTGCATATACACATAAGTCACTTTATGCACTTCAATTAATTTGAGAGAAACAAGGAGATTTATTTTGAGAAAATGTGTGAATCCAACATGCTTTGCATACAAGACATATAGCATTCAAGTCCAAAATACAATGGTATTTGGCAAAGCAAATGACAAAGGTTTCTAATAAGAATTCAAACCAATTTCACCAATGTCATGGGAAAAGCAAGGATATAGAGATTATTGATTTCAATATAAGAGCAACTAGATCCAACTTTATAAGCGAAACAAGGCATGAGCAACTTTGCACCCTTTTTGATTTTTCCGGATAAGATATCCGTATGATAGTATCCATGTTCAACCAATAAAGAAAGAGAGACATTTGGAATATAAATTCCTTTGAACGGATACAAGATCCTTTATTCATTTTGAGTCTCATAAGCTTTCACACAAGTTTTGCATTTTTAAGAATATGCAATCATCAATTCATGCTTTTCATGTGAGCATGTTATATGAATTTCATGCTTTTTCATTTGTCATTAGCATGTTATTAAAGAATCATCATGTCATGGAGATAATCATAGGTCATTCAAATCATACTTCCTATATACATCTCCTAGTCCAAAAATGCATGTTTGAACATAAATATGACATGGATTGTAAACAAGCAAGGTTCACACTTATTGAATTGAAAACATATATACATATGTACAACCAAGCTTACTCAAGCAATCAAAAGAAGAGGCATAAGATATTTCAAATTTTTTGCAAGATACAAGAATGCAAAATAGCTCTCTTTGCTTGAGTTCCCCATATGGGGTCAATCATAGAACATCACTCCACAAGACATACCCCAATAGATCTACTAAGAGTTTTAAATCGAGTAGCATCTAAGGGTTTAGTAAATAGGTCCGCAAGTTGATCATTAGTACCTACATGTTCAAGTACTATGCATTTATTTTCAACAAGCTCTCTAATGAAGTGATGGCGGATGTCAATATGCTTAGTTCTAGAATGTTGCACCGGATTCTTGGAAATATTAATGGCACTCATGTTATCACAAAAGAGAGTGAGAGTACCTTGGTTGAATCCGTAATCCACTAGCATTTGCTTCATCCACATAAGTTGAGTGCATCCACTCCCCGCGGCTATGTACTCGGCTTCCGCCGTGGACAAGGAAATCGAGTTTTGCTTCTTGCAAAACCAAGACACCAAGTTGTTACCTAGAAAGAAGCAACCGCCCGATGTGCTCTTCCTATCATCACAATTTCCTGCCCAATCCGCATCACTATATCCTACAAGACTAGGATTAGTGTCAAATGAGTACCAAATCCCATAGTTGGAAGTCCCATTCACAAAGCGAATGACTCTCTTAACCGAAGAGAGATGGGACTCCTTGGGATCGGATTGGTACCTAGCACAAACTCCTACACTAAATGATATATCGGGCCTACTTGCGGTCAAATAGAGCAAGCTCCCTATCATGCCACGATATAAGGTTTGGTCCACACTTTTACCGCTAGCATCCTTGCTTAGCTTCAAAGTGGTGCTCATAGGAGTGTCACAATGTTTGGCTTTTTCAAGACCAAACTTCTTCACAAGGTTTTTGGCATATTTGGCTTGGGTTATGAAGATCCCATTATCAAGTTGCCTAATTTGCAAACCTAGGAAGTAATTAAGCTCACCAACAAGACTCATCTCAAATTCATGAGACATAACATCAACAAATTGTTGGACCTTGGTGTTGTTGGTGGAGCCAAACACTATGTCATCGACATATATTTGAGCTATGAAAAGCTCATCATTGTCTCTCTTGATGAATAGTGTCTTGTCAACACTACCTCTTGTGTAGTTATTGTCAACAAGAAATTGAGTGAGGCGCTCATACCAAGCCCTCGGTGCTTGTTTCAACCCATAAAGTGCCTTCTTGAGGCGATAGACATGGTTGGGGTGGTGAGCATCCACAAACCCCTTGGGTTGTTCAACAAACACTTCCTCTTGCAAGAAGCCATTGAGGAAGGCACTCTTGACATCCATTTGGTACAATTTGAACTTGTGCACACAAGAAATGGACAAGAGAAGCCTAATAGACTCTAAACGGGCAACGGGAGCAAACGTCTCCTCAAAGTCGATACCCTCAATTTGAGAGTACCCTTGTGCTACAAGTCTAGCCTTGTTCCGCACTATGTTGCCATCCTCATCGGATTTGTTCCTAAATATCCATTTAGTGCCTATGACATTAGTGGTCTTAGGCCTAGGAACTAGAGTCCAAACCTCATTCCTTTCGAATTGGTTTAGCTCTTCTTGCATGGCAAGAACCCAAAATTCATCATGTAAGGCTTCTTCAACCTTTTTGGGTTCAATTTGAGAGGTGTAGCAAGTATAGCTAATAAGATTAGCAAGTTGACGTCTAGTCCTAACACCCTCATTTACCTCTCCAATGATATCTTCTTTATCATGGAGTTTCCTAACCCATGGAGCGGGTTCTTTAGAGTCCAAGAGAGGAACTCTAGCAATAGGTTGTGTGTCATCATTGTTGACATTAGATGTCCCAACATTAGGAGGCACCACAACCTTCTCCATAGGAGAACCATCACTAAAAATAACCTCCTCCTCATGATTATTAGACTTGAGCCTAGTATCATCAAATACGACATTGGATGATTCCATAACACTTAGAGTCTTTAAATTGAAAACTCTATAGGCTCTACTATTCAAGGCATAACCAATAAAGATACTCTCATCACTCTTAGCATCGAATTTGCCAAGTTGATCACGGTCATTCAAAATGTAGCATTTGCTTCCAAAAGTGTGGAAGTAGCTAACATTTGGCCTCTTGCCTTTCCATAACTCATAGGAGGTATTTCTAGTACCGGGCCTTAGGAAAACACGATTCCCTATATAGCAAGCCGTATTGACGGCTTCGGCCCATAGGTTCCTAGGGACATTATTGCTAAGCAACATCACACGGGCCATCTCTTGAAGGACCCTATTTTTCCTCTCAACAACTCCATTTTGTTGAGGTGTCCTAGGAGCCGAAAACTCATGGGAGATACCTAAACCATTACAAAAGGTTTCAAAGGTAGCATTCTCAAATTCCCTCCCATGGTCACTTCTAATCCGTTTTATGCTTTTAATTTTAGAGTTCATTTCATTTTGAAGTTTATTACAAAGCATTTTAAACTTATCAAAAGTTTCGGATTTTTCTCTAAGAAAATATGTCCAAGTGAACCTAGAGAAATCATCAACACATACAAAAATGTATCTCTTTCCACCCAAACTTTCGGTTTGCATGGGACCCATGAGGTCCATGTGGAGAAGCTCAAGAGGCTCCTTGGTGGTGAGATACTTACCCTTTTTGTGCATGCTTTTAGTTTGCTTTCCTTGTTGGCAAGGTCCACAAACACCATTGGCTTTCTTCCCAAGCTTAGGGAGGCCACGCACACACTCGAACTTTCCAAGGGTCCGTAGATCCCTAAAGTTCATGTGGCCAAGTCTTTCATGCCACAACTCAATTTGCTCATCCATGGACACATTGTTTGAGACTATTCTAGCTTCAAGACAATAGCAATTGTCGCTAGATCTCATACCTTTCAATAAGGTTTGTCCATCGGGCTTTAGGATCGAGCAATCACCTTTACAAAACAAGACGGAATATCCTTCATCACTTAGATGTGAAATGCTTATTAAATTGGCTTTCAAGCCATCAACAAATAAAGTATCGGATAAGGAGGGTAATCCGGGAACGGAAATGGTTCCTTTCCCTACTACTTTCTTTTTGGATCCATCACCAAAAGTGACATATCCACCTTCCTCCATAACAAGAGTCTCGAAGAAACTCTTGTTTCCCGTCATGTGCCTAGAGCACCCACTATCTAGATACCAAAAATTAGAAGAATTTGCCTTCAAGGCTATTTGAGCAACATGGCAAACAATATCATTCTTTCTAATCCACCTAGAAACAATCTTAGCTTTCTTAGTGGTCTTTGGTATATGGGCTCTAGATGTCCTAGGATCATGCATAATAATATTATCATTCCTAGGAACATGCATCATGGCTCTTTTCTTTTTCTTCTCTATCATGCTTCTAGTTTTGCACATTTTTATATATCGAAAGCAATGTGGTCTAATATGACCATCAAATCCACAAAAATGACATATAAGAGTGAAATAAGGAATCATACTTTGTCCTTGTCTTTGTGGATGAAAGGGTTCAATCCTATTTCGTTGTTGAACCGGTCTTGGTTGCTTCCTAGCTTGAGGTTGCATGATAGGTCTCTTTCCTTTGTGAGCCATTTGAGAAGGAATGTTGGCTTGAGGGACCCTAGGGGGTTGAGCTTGAGGTTGCCTTCTTGGCCCCATCTTCACTTGTGCATTAGAGCATTGTCCTACTTCTAATTTCTTTCTAGGAGCTTGCACAAATGAAGTTTCTTCTCTCTTCAAGCTCTTGACAAACACGGTCTTGTTAGAGGTAGAGATCTTCTTGTCATCTTCATACCCAAGACCCCTCTTGTCACATGGACTCTTTCCAACACCAAGCATATGGTCAAGCTTCTTGGTGCTAGAATCCATCCTAGTCATAGAATTTCTAACTTCTTCAAGCTCACTCTTTAGACTTTCTTCATTCCTCCTAGATAAAGCTAACTCCTCTCTTAGCTTATCTTCTATCTTCTTGAATTTTTCAACTTGTTCACCTAAGAAGTCATTATGAGATGCAAGCTCAAGATTTTCTTCTCTCAACATCTTGATCTTTCTTGTGCTCTTGATTGCTAAATCATTAAACTCGGCATGGCATTTAGCAAGCACCTTTTTCTCCACAAAACTACTTATGGAGTTAGACGAGGAATCACTTTCTTCTTCACTTGAGTCATTTTCCTCTTGACTCATTTCCTCTTTCTCACTACCACTTTTGCTCTTATGTGAGGAGGCAAAAGCTAGGAGGTTAGCCATGAGCTCTTCTTCACTTGAAGACTCATCTTCCTCATTGGAGTCATCACTACTCCCACTCCAAGTGGCGGCCATCACTTTGCTCTTCTTCTTTTCATTGTGATTAGCACATTCGGGGGCAAAGTGACCAATCCCACCACATTCAAAGCATCAGACCCCTTTCCTTTTGGTCCTCTCTTGTCTAGGCTCAAACTTCTTGAAGGAACTCTTTTTCTTCAAATCTTGTCCTCTTGACCCAAATCCCTTCTTCTTCTTGAACCTCATAACCTTGTTGAACCTTTTCACAAATAAGGCAAGGTCTTCATCCGATTCATGCTTTGCCTCCTTTGCATCCTTAGATGCTTTCAAAGCTATTCCTTTAGACTTCTTAGGAGGAGTAGTGGTGCTAGGAGCCTTCCTAGACTCATATGCAAGGAGACGCCCAATCACCTCACTTGGCTTCATATCCATGTAGCCACTATTTTCTTCTATGGCCGTCACCTTGGATTCAAACCTATCGGGGAGAGATCTCATAATTTTTTGCTTGACTCTCCTATCCGAATACGGGTCTCCGAGTTGATGGCTTTGATTTACAATGTCCATCAATTTGATTTCGAAGTCATTGAAGCATTCATCCTCTCCCATCCTTAGTAGCTCAAACTGAGTTTGGAGGACTTGAAGCTTGGACTCCTTCACTACCTCGGTTCCCTCATGTGCAACTAGAAGGATGTCCCATGCCACTTTGGCAATCTGAGTATTCTGAATAAGCTTGTACTGATTCTCATCCATAGCACACATAATGGCATGCATAGCCTTCCTATTCCACTTAGAAGCCTCAAACTCTTGCGCGTTCCATTGCGCCTTAGGCTTCAAAACATCTTGTCCTCCACCCTCGGGAGTCATCATAGGGAGATCATATCCGTCTTCCACCACCATCCATGCACAGTCATGAATTTGGCATATGTAGGATTCCATCTTCCCTTTCCATTGGGAATAGTTCAATCCGGTAAGAAGTGGAGGCCTTGTGCTAGAAGCTCCTTCGTGGCCACCACTATTTCCACCGTTTCCACTCATAGTGTTTATGAATGAATGAAATGAATGCAAATGTATGAATGATCAAAAATCACACAAAATGCAAAACACACCAAAATAAGCAAGGATCACCTATGTATGTCTAGGAACCTGCTCTGATACCAATTGAAACAAATTATAGCACGGTGTGTATAAAGCTATCTAGAGGGGGGGTGAATAGATTTTACGCTTTTTACCCAATTTTTCGTGTTAGTCAAAATTACGAAAATACCCTCAAGATAATATAAACAAGCAAGTGTAATATGGTGCGGAAATTAAAACAACACTTGGTTTTTACGTGGAAACCCTCACGGGAAAAACCACGGGCTATGTAAGTAAGCCACACTCGAACCTCGAATCCACTAAATGTGCAAACGATTACAACCTAATCCCGGAAGTAATCACACACCTACCTAATCCCGGTATGAGTGAACCTAGTCCAATTTGCTTGCATTCTAAGCAACCTAATCCCGGATGCTACACACAAGACTTACTTTCTCTATGAAGAGAATACAACCCTAAGTGAATATATGTGAATATCCAAAATGCAACATAGAGCAAGGGAACCCTATATGCTTATCTAAGATGATTAATATGCAATTAAGAACAATCCTAGATATCAAAACTAAATGACATGTCAATTAGTTTAGCTAATCAATATTAAGCACAAAACCTAATATGCAAGCACAATATAACTTCTCAAACATACATCATACTCATCTCAATATTGTATCCAAAGCATACAAAATAACAAACAAGTAATTAATTGAGATTGCTAGATAAGAGAAACACAAAACATGTAAGATATTAGTGAAAAGCTTACCAAGCAAAGTATGATGAAGATTCCATGCTAGATGACATCTAGATGATCTAAGATGATGCTAGATGATGATTGATGATCATGAAAAAGTGTTTGAGAATCAAGAATTGAGTTCTTGGAATTTTTCTTCTCTTTGAAAAATATCCTAAGTATGAATTCTGAATATCAACTCTCTTAATTGACCTAAAGTCAAAGTGGCATATATATAGGGGGCCAAATCAAAGTGAGGTCGTTTAAGTAAGTTTCAAAGAAACATGCCGATCGGCGGTTTCATTCGGCGGCCAGGCCGCCGTTAATGACCGCTGAATTGAGCTCGTGAAGAACAGAGCATAAACGGCGGTTCATTCGGCGGTTTCGTGACCGCCGATTCCAACCGCCGAATCAAAACAGAGAGATCAAAATCAATTAGGTATGAACGGCGGTTTTGAACGGCGGTTTCGTGACCGTCGATCCAACCGCCAAATTAGACTGAGAGATAAATCAATCAGGTCTTGAAACGGCGGTTTCGAACGGCGGTCGTGACCGCCGATCTTAACCGCAGAAATGCTTCAGACCAATCTGGACTGAAACGGCGGTTTCAGTCGGCGGCCAGGCCGCCGATCATAACCGCCGATCACCTAGATAGGTGAAAACCAAGGAGAAGCCAAGGGCATTCTCCATAGGCGGTCCTCGCGCTAAACCAAGCACAATCTCGTGCATGCGCGGACGTTTCCGAAAGTTATCGGGAAACGAATTACACAACAACATGACACAATTTACACACATCAAAATATAATAAATAAGTGCAAGTGTGAAATGTGACAAATGAAGAGAATGCACACATATGCAATGAATGTTAAGTGTGTGTGTGCAACTAATCTCTTCAAGGAAAAGTAAGCACATAGAAATTTACCTTCGGTGCTTATCAATACGAGGTCTTCAAAGGGCTTCGAACATTAAGACCGATACTTAGGCTACCCTTACAAAGAACCCCCACATATGGTTTGATCACGAAATAAGCCAATTAAAAACAACGGGAATCCTTACATAAAGCATTGGACAAGGAGGGTAAATCGGGAATGGAAATGTTTCTTTTCACTATGACTTTATTTTTGGACCCATCACCAAAAGTGACACATCCACTCTTCTCCATAGCAAGTGTTTCAAAGAAACTCTTGTTTCTCGTCATGTGCCTAGAGCACCCACTATCTAAGTACTGATCGTGCCAAAATTGTGTTATATTTTGACCCATATTCTTTATGCTTATTCTTGGGCAATATCCCGTGATTTAATTGTGTAAATCAAGTGTTTTCAGATATTTATAAAGTTCAAGGGCATTGGAGTAATTTTGGTCAATTGGGAGCAAAAGTGTAAAATATGAAGGATTGAAGTTATTGCGAATTTGGAAGAATACAAGGGGCGTTCGTAATTTGCCTCTTAAATCAGCCATCCACACCACGTCATCTAGTGATGCAGTGCGTTTTGGTGTATTTGGTTTGGGCTTCTGATGGAACCCCAGCCTACTTCTAAGCACACCCAATGCATGTCCATTAGCCCAAGAAGAAGAAGACTTAGCCCAATGATCTAACTGGTCACTTAAGCCTACGTGCACCCCGACCCATTGCTAAATGCACCACACAAGTCATCTTTAACCTCCAGCTGCTTCGTGAACCAAGCAACCAACCGAACCTTAGTTTTTACAGTCGTCGAAAAGCAGCCATTTCGTGCCTTATTCCGGTTGATTTTCGGTGCAAAAGACAACCGAGCTCAATGCGAGTGTGATGGGGTTCTTCTAGGCTCACCAAACCTCACCGTGATCCATCCATGAATTTCGGTTCAGTAACTTCGCGTCTCCACGATTCACCATCGTCCAAACTATAAAGCCACCACGGAAAAGTGTCCAGAAAAGGGTTGCAGTTAGCTTTCGCTAATCTCCATGGCGACTCCACAAGCAAAAACAAACCAGTGCTTCACCTCCAATGATGTCACCTCAAATGTCGCCATTGAAGACTGCAAATCGAAGTAGCGACTTTGTCTGATTGTCATAAAATTCTGAGAACTCTCGCCCTAATTTAAAAGGATATAAATACATCATAGCTTTCCATTTTTGAACAATCCCTTCTCCAACCATTCTTAATCTCTCCATTTCTCCTCTCCAATCTCATCAACAAACATCTATATTACTTCACCCAAATCACTCCTCTCTACCCATCTTCTACACCAATTTCCTTTGTCACTTTCCATTTGACTCCACATATCTAGACATATCCTCATCACCCAATCTTTGCACTAGGATCAACAAGGAAGCTCAAGGAAGGATCAAGCTTACAAGAGAGACCCAAGGGTGATTTTTCTACATTTTACTTCCGTTCTTTGTTTGTGTTTATGTGTAATTAAACCCCCATTCTAGGGGGATGATTTGAGAAACTCTTGGACAATGAGTATTTGTTAAAGCTTTAAATATTATGTTTACACAATTATAGTTTTATTTACTTTTTAATTTGATCTTGCTCTTATGTAATTGATTAAGTTATTGACACACTTGTTGATTGCAATATGTTGTAGGATTTACTTGTGATAAAATTGACTGAGTTATTGACACACTTAATTGATTGTAGCACATAGTGAATAGGATAGGTTGTTAGAGGGTATATCAACCGCAATTGCCTAGGCCTTTGATCGTCACTAACCGATCCCACCTTAACCCACTCTCCTTAATCGGTTAGGCATTTTGGTGGGAAGTTGTCTAGGTTTCGTAGTAACGGCCTAAACACACTTCTGAATGAGATCGGTCCTTGATTGTGTGGATCGTACATTAATGACACCATGTATGAATTGTTCAAAGTCCATTAGCTACTCTATCATTTCCCTAGATTTCCACTTAATTGTTTAAATCCATTTTCTTATCTAGGTTGTTGGTATTGGATTCTTATCTCCATTCATATTCTCTTTATATTATTGTCATTTACTTTACATGTATTGTTTGATGGTTTCTCAAACCATACACTACCCCACTTACCATGATTTATTTTCTATCACATTAGTTAGACTAACTTAGATTAGATAACAAATCGATTAATCTAACCTAATCTTTGTGGAACGAATCCTTAGCTTACCACTTTACTAGTTTTCAAAACTTAGAGTACATTGCGTAGAAATTTCTTATAAGCATCTTTTGAATTGCAATTTCCTAACGACAGAAAGAGCGTGTTCAAAATGGCGCCGTTGGCAGGGATTGGGGTTTAGAGTAGTTGATTTGTGTAAATTTTCTTTGTAGTTAGATATTTTAGGTAGTGTGTCATTTTTGTTATTTTTAGATTTTATAGTTTTGTTTTCTTTTGTATCTTGTGTCGTTTTGTTTTCTTTTCAAGAACAGTGGATCCTTTTGACTTTCACTTGGCCAAATTCAACCGGGAAATCGAATTATTTGCCTCAAGGCACTCGAGGGAAGAAAGAGATCATGACTCGAATTCTTCCAATACGGGGCCAAAGGAGGGGAATCCCGAGGAAGAAATGCTAGAGGCCAGCTGAGCATCATAAATGTCGTACGAGCATACTTTGAACGAATGTTTGGAGGCAAGTGCACTTAGGTTTTCGAGATTAGAAGCTTCATTGAAAAGAATATAAGTGCACTTTGGAGATATCATGGAAGCCATGCAAGGGCAAGAGAGACAACAGTTCCCAAGTCCACCAATGCTAGAAGAAACTACCAGCATCCCATGGAATTGTGAGAATGTATAGCACAATTATGTTCTCAATTTTGCTAATGAGTCTTCTAGTGTTACAAATGAAGAAGTAGGAAAAGAGGAGACGAACAATGAAGTGAAGGAATCCATGCCTAATGTCCCTCACCCTACACAAAAGCATTTGGTATAGGTTGTTTCTTGAACTTATTAAACCACTTTTTCAAGTGCACAATTACTTGTCTTTGCTTAATGTAATTAGGAACACGTCGGCAAGCGACAAATACTTTCAAGACCTAATCACATATAGGTGCATATAAGAAACCTTGGAATTCGGTGACCAATCCAAGTAGCACGTCTAGCCGGGATGTAAAGCCAAGTGCTTGGTAGGAGGCACCCCACCTAGGTACAATTTCTTTACTTATTTTAATTTGTTTCATTTCATACTTTTTAGTTTTGTTGTTTAGAATAAGGGTGTGAGTTGATTATGATAGTGGATTTAGGCTTTGATGATCACAATATTTTGTCCATGTGGATGATGGATGAGATATCATTGGTGTACTTTCATTGATATATCCTTTGTGTGATGATGGGCATATAAGATGCATGTTTCTCTTGATTCAAAATTTTGGGGAAATTTTGTATTGATAATGGACATTGATTGTGTTTCTAAACTCTTTGATTGTGGATGTGTGTTGCACCGCGTTTACCGGTTTTTATATGCCCCGAAAACATTGCGGACAATGTCAAATTTAGGTTTAGGAGTGTGTGTGCAACACCGTCTCTTGTTTGAAAATTGTGTGCAAATATTTTGAGCCGAATTTTTAAAATTTTTCAAAAATCTTGTAATAATGCCAGGTTTGAGCATATTTTACTTGTTGAGATTGTGCAATTGTGTGTGTGAGTGAGGAACTGCGCATATTTGCGTTACTTAGTTTAGATTAACTTCATTCCATTTAGGGTTGCTGATATGAACCTCACTAAGAGTAGTGAGACCCGGAACCAATAAATGGCAACGAAGGATCGTTTTCTAATTCAGGTTTATAACAAAGAAAATAAAAGGACCACGACCCGTTATCTATAAAGAGATAAGTGAAACAAATATTGCACAGTGTATATAAAACTATCTAGAGGGGGGGTGAATAGATTTTAAAGATATTACCCAATTGTTCGTGTATAGTCAATATTACGAAATTACCCCAAACTAAATAAAGCAATAAATCAAGTGTAAAAAGCGAAAATTAAATAACACTTGATTTTTACGTGGAAACCCTCATAGGAAAAACCACGGGCTAATAAGTGAGCCACACTCGAATCTCGAATCCACTAAGTGTGTAAACCGATTACAACCTAATCTCGGTAAGTAATCACACACCTACCTAATCCCGGTATAAGTGGACCTAGTCCAATTGCTTGCGAATTAAGCAACCTAATCCCAGTCACAACACAAGACTTAATTCTCTAAGAAGAGATAATAAAACCTAAGTGAATATGAGAAATATTCAAAATGCAATTTAGAGCTAGGTTACTCTATATGCTTATCTAAGATGATGATTTTGCAATTAATTCAATCATAGAAATTAAAAGCTAGATGACATGTCAATTGGCTTAGCTAAACATAGATTATGAAAACCTAGATAGCTATCACAATACAACACTCAATCAAATCAACACAACAATCTCTATCTTGAATATTAGAATTTAATCTAAGAACAATCAAGTAATAAAAGAGATGCCATAATAAATAAAACACTAATTATATATGATAATAGTGAAGAACTTACCAAAGCAAGTGTGTTGATGAAAGACCCATGCAAGCAAGCATCCTAGATATGCTAGAAGATGCTAGATGAATTTTGATGCATATGAATTTTGGTTTGAGTGTTTAAATGAGCAAACTTGATTGCTTTTTCTCACAAAAATCTCTCTTTTAAAAGTAGGGTTCTTGATGATTAAAGAGTCACATTCAGAACAAGAGAAAGTGATGTATTTATAGGCATAAAAAACAAAGCATGTGAAAAGACAAGTTTGCCCTTGAAACGCACCGATCGACAGTTTCAATCGGTGGCCAGGCCGTCGATTACAACCACCGAATTGGGCCTGAGAAAAATAGGGCATCATCGGCGGTTTCATTCGGCGGTTTCGAAACTGCCGAACCAACCGCAGAATGAAACCCGAGAGATTAAATCAATCAGGTATGATCGACGGTTTCGAACGGCAGTCGTGGCCACCGATCATAACCGCAGAATTGCTCCAGAATCCTATGGACATAAACGGTTTCATTCGATGGCCAGGCTGCCAATCATAACCACCGTTTCACCAAAAGAGGTGAAACCAAAGGAGAAGCCAAGGGCATTCTCCGTAGGCGGACTTCGCGCAAAACCAAGAACATACTAGTGCATGTGTGGACGTTTCCAAGCAATATTGGGAAATGAATTACAAGGCACATAAGCACACACAAAATTCAAAAACAAAGTGCAAGTGTGAAATGTGACATGTGAAGAGTATGCACACAATGGAAAGTATGCTAAGTGTGTGTGTGCAATCTAAATCTTTTCAAAGAAAACTAAGCACTTAGAAATTTACCTTTGGTGCTTATCAATGATGAGGTCTTCAAAGGGCATTGAACTTGAACCTAATATCTAAGCTACCCTTACAATGAACCCCAATTGTGGTTTGTCCACGAAATGAGCCAATCTACAAATGAGACCTTACAATAAGAACCAATGGTATCAAGAAGGTTGTAGACGCCACACTCAAGAACAAGAAAGAAAGGTGAGTGATAAGTCTACAACCTTCTTGATACCCTTGGTTTTTATATCCTTATAGATAATGGGGTGCGGTCCTTTTATTTTCTTTGTTATAAACCTGAATTAGAAAATGATCCTTCGTTGCCATATATTGGTTCTAGGTCTCACTACTCTTGGTGAGGTTCATATCAGTCGGTATCAGAGCTTAGGCTTCTAAATCAGGTTTGATCTATCCTTTTTTTTTATCTTTTTTATTTCGTTTGATCAAAAAAACAATTGATCGGATTTGTAAGGTTCATGATTTGTATTGGCTTGATTCCATTGCAAAATGCTTTATATTTGTAATAGTTGTTGCTTAGGATGTTCTTAGAAGAAAAGAAGCTTCAAAGTTGAAGAGCAACGTCTAGTGCAAATATCGTCTTCAAGAGGTGAAAGCGTCAAATGTATACTTAGACTTCTATCATCTTGCAAGGCGTTAGCGCACACACACACAATTCATATGTGTGTGTCCCTATATTATTGTGCAAACATTTGGTATAACACATTCACACATATATAAGTATGCACATGCATTGGTCTCTTATAGACAAACATTGTAAAATTGCATGTTTTATGACTATCGAGTAAATATGGTATACTTGTGTGACATTGTGTTTATATGTTTATGTATCTTGTATTTGGGACTTAAACATGTTCTTATTGGATTCCTTATTGAGTTCCGATCATTTCGGTTACTCATTCATTAGGTTTCGAGTCCAAACGATGTAGCTACGCTACTTTGCATTCTCATTTGTTGAGTTGTCTTCATCTTTGTTTTCTAAGATGAATTCTCAACTATTTGTCAAAGTTTTGTAGTTTTTCTTGTGCGTGAGGGAGTCACGGTTCGTAATCCAAAAATGGATTTGAATTCGGAGTTCGGATGCCCGAATACGGCTGAAGAACGTGAGAAGAGTGCGCGAGGGACTAGCATGGCCAAAGGCCATGCCTTGGCCACCACGTGTGGAGGCTGTGTGCCACACGGCCAGAGCAGCCCTCTGTTCCCGTGTGCCACATGCACCCCACATGGGGTTTTTGAGGTGGCAGCCTCCGATTGGGTCATTTTTTTTCCCTCCTTGAATCCTTCAAAAGCTTCCTTCATTCCCTCCAAACATAACTTGAAGAACATTTCAAAAAGAGAAGTGCTGAAAATTCTTCATGATTTTTGTTTTCTTATTTCGATCATAACTTTTTCATATGAACTCGAAATCGAGTGATCCAAAAGCCAAAAATGTTGATCTCGATGGGAGCTACAAACCCCAAGCATTTTCAGAGTCAATTGACTTCGTCATTTTTCCCACCGACCTGATTTCAGTACGAGGTTCAACTTTGTATGTGTTACTTGTTCTTCTTTCAATTTATTTTGATCATCTCTTTTATTCTTTCTATTTGATTGATTAAATATGTTGAGAAGAATGCTAGTACATATGCTAGGGTTATATGATTGATTGTTTGTTGAGTTTTAGTCTTGAAATCTCATTTGAGCATATTTCACTAAACTTGACCTATCTTGAAATTGATTCTAGAAATAGCATATATGTTGTGCCTAATGACATTTCCTAGGTTTAATTTCATGATTTAAGAACTAAGATTTTTGTGTGATATATTAAATATTCATATCTTGTTCTTATTGTTTCGCATGCTTTGATTTCTAGATAGATTTGTGATTGTGTGTTGAAAGCATAATTCTAGTTTATCACTAAGCATGTGCATTTAGCTTGATTGATCATCTAGCTTTAATTGATTGTGTTTGCATCATTTGCATCACTTAGATCATTGGCTTGTTAAAGGTTGAAGTCTCTTGCAAGAAAGAGCAAGAAAGAGCAAGAAGTCTTAGTTAGGAAAGTTTTTCGGATAACCAAGCAAGAAGACTTAGTTAGGAGTAGAAAACTCCGGATAGGTAAGCAAGAAATCATCCTAGAAGCTTGAGAGCTTTGGATAGGATGTTGCTACCTAGAGGTGTAGGATACATCTTGGATAGGTAGTAGGTTTTGTGGTTCACTAGCCCGAGGGTAGATCAGGAGTTGATAGCTTGGAGTGGATATCATGTGTTGATAGTTTTGAGTGTGTAAGTCCTTATTCATATACTGGATTGCTTTGCCGGTGGTTGTGGTATCAACCCGTGGATGTTTCCTCTTTGAGGTTTTACCACGTAAAAATCCTTGTGTCGCATTAGGAGTGATCATGGGACGGAATTTGAAAATGCTAAATTTAGTGAGTTTTGTGATGGTTTAGGGATTTCTCATGAGTTCTCCACACCTAGAACTCTTCAACAAAATGGTGTTATTGAGAGGAAAAACCGAGTCTTGCAAGAGATGGCTAGGGTCATGCTCAATAGCAAGAAAGTTCCTAGAAACTTATGGGCCGAGGCGGTCAATACCGCTTGTTATGTGTCTAATCGTGTTTTTAGGAGGCCCAGCACAAAACAAACATCCTATGAGCTATGGAAGGGTAAGAAGCCCAATGTAAGTTACTTCCACACGACACTTTTGGGAGTAAGTGTTACATTTTGAATGATAGAGATCACTTAGGAAAGTTTGATGCTAAAAGTGATGTTGGTCTCTTTCTTGGGTATGCTATTAATAGTCGTGCTTATAGAGTCTTTAACTTGACTACTAAGAGTATCATGGAGTCTATCAATGTGAAGATAGATGATCTAAGCATGCTAAATTTGTGTGATGAAAGTGGTGTCAATGAACCTAAAGATAACATGTTGAATGACACTAAAACACCTATTGATGTGGCTAGTAGTGTTTCTAGTCAAGATGATGAAAATGATAGTCGTGTTGAAGTTGAAAGTCAAGGGTTGGAAAATGCTTTAAATGATAATCAACAAAATGACCAAGTTGTTGAACTTTCTCACCCTAGACTTAGAAACTTACACTATCAAGAAAACATCATAGGTGATTTGAATGAAGGGGTTAGAACTAGAAATCAAATTGCTAACCAAATTTCATATGCTTGCTACACTTCTCAAATTGAACCCAAAAATATTAATGAAGCAATTGTTGATGAATATTGGGTTGGGGCTATGCAAGATGAACTAAATGGGTTTATAGGAATAAAATCGATGAAAGTGGCAAGATTGTGAGGAATAAAGCTAGACTAGTGGCTCAAGGTTACACTCAAGTTGAGGGTGTAGACTTTGATGAGACGTTTGCCCCGGTTGCTCGTCTCGAGTCCATTAGACTTTTGCTATCCATTGCATGCATTAAAAAGTTTAAATTGTTTCAAATGGATGTCAAAAGTGCTTTCGTCAATGGATACCTTCAAGAAGAAGTGTATGTTGAACAACCTAAGGGTTTTGTAGACCCACACTCTCCTAATCATGTGTTTAAATTGAAAAAGGCTCTTTATGGCCTTAAGCAAGCTCCAAGAGCTTGATATGATAGGTTGACTCAATATCTTATTGACAATCATTATAGGAGAGGTGGCATTGATAGAACATTGTTTATCAAACATCATGATCATGATATTTTTGTTGCACAAATATATGTTGATGACATTGTTTTTGGGTCTACTAATAAAACCAAGGTTGATGAATTTGTAAGTGTTATGTCAAGTGAATTTGAAATGAATATGGTAGGTGAGTTGAATTATTTTCTAGGAATGCAAGTAAAGCAAACTAGCACAGGCATAATGTTGAATCAATCTAAATATGCTAAAAACCTAGTTAAGAGGTTTGGCCTAGAAAATGGAAAAGATTTTGAAACACCCATGAGTACTACAATAAAACTTGACAAAGAAGAAAAAGGGAAAAGTGTTGACCAAAGCCTTTATAGAAGCATGATTGGTAGTCTACTTTACCTAACGGCTAGTAGACCGGACATATGCTTTAGTGTTGGCTTGTATGCAAGATTCTAAGCTAATCCTAAGGAATTTCACTTAAAAGCCATCAAGAGGATCATTAGGTATGTCAAAGGGACTCATAGTCTTGGTCTATTCTATTCTATTCTTTTAACACCAATGATATCCTAGTAGGCTATTGTGATGTCGATTGGGCGGGAAACATAGATGATCATAAAAGCACATCCGGTGGTTGCTTTTATGTTGGGAATAACTTGGTTTCTTGGTCAAGTAAGAAACAAAAATTCATTTCCCTTTCTTCTTCCGAAGCCGAGTACATTGCGGCCGGAAGTGCATGCATACAATTACTTTGGATGAAACAAATTCTTAAGGATTATGAAATAGAACAAGTAAAAATGACACTTTATTGTGATAACTTAAGTGCCATTAACATCTCTAAAAATCCGGTTCAACACTCCTGTACAAAGCACATAGACACTAGGCATCATTTCATTAGAGACCTAGTTGAACATTCTGTTGTTACTCTTAAGCATATGCCTACTAAAAATCAACTTGTGGACTTGTTCACCAAGCCCTTGGACAAAGAGAGGTTTAAAACTCTTTGAATGTCCATTCGCATGGTTTGTGTTGATTGATGTCTTTGTGTGATTGTGAGTGGCTTGATGAGCAAAACTTTATTTGATTATCATTATCTTTGAGAGCTACTCACTTGAGAAGTAATGATCTTAAACAAGTATCTTTTATTGTTTCTAGATCATGCACTTGAGCTTGAAAATCTTATTTTTGAAAAAGTGCACTAATGCTTCTTTTATATGTTTTAGTTTTTAAGTATATGTGGTTGAAAGTGTGTAGATAATGGATGCATCTAGAAGTTTATTGTTAAGTACATGATAGATGACCTATGATATGTATCCATTTTGCTTCGGCACTACATAGTATTCAACGAGCACCCTCATGGAAAGGGCTACATACCTTGGTTGTGCAGCCGCCCAATGTAGGAAAGGGCTACGCCATTGTGATGAGTGAAAGCCGCCATGAGGTGTATATGTTTTTGTTAGAAAAATCAAAGAAGTGTTGAAAAGAATCATTAAAAAGAAAAAATCTTTGATTCTAAGCCTAAAAGAAATGAAAAAGAAATGAAAAATAAAAGGCTTAATGGTGTATAGTTGAGAATTGTGAAAAGCTCGGGTTGTCAAATAGAAACGGGAAAACGAGCCACTTGCACACACACGCTCAAATGTTGATAACTATTATTTTAAAGCAAAAACCCGAATGAATATCAGTTTAACCTATTTTTGGAAATGCTTTAGATGGATAGGTGTGGAAATTGTTTGCATGTTAATGTCACAATTACTCATACTATATATGTAAGAAGTATTCACACACACACACATTTTTCTTATGTGCTTGATTCATTAGAAATGTGAGAATATTTTTGAGAGATTAATGAAAATCTATGATTCTCTCTTGGACTTTGAAAAGTGATGAAATATTTTCTCTTATTGCTTGAATGTGTGAATGTGTGAATCCCTTGTGAACAAATCTACTTGGTGACAATATATGGAGCATATGTTAAGGGGGAGCTTTAGTTTATTCAACTTCGCTTTTTATACGATTTGTTTGCTTAATATCTCATTCTTTATCTCTTGTATCCTTTGTCTATTCCTTGATAAAAAAGGGGAGAAATTGTATACCTCACCTTGTTGGGTGTGGAGGAATCTATGTTTGATATAGGGGAGAAAAATGTATACCTCAAACCTTGTGTGGAAAAAATATTCCAATTGTGTGAGTCATGTTCCTCTTTGTGCTTAATTGTGACTTTGTCTTATGGGGGAGAAGTCTTGTCTTAAAGGGGAGAAAGAATTCTTTCTTGATAATGTTAAGGATGGTCATCCTTGGGGAGATTTATATCTCAGGGAGTCTAAGGGAAAGCTTTAATATGAAAACATTTTATTCACTTGAGATAATGCATTTTTGTATGAGATAAGGGATGTCTTTATATTTGTTTTCGGTAAAATATCTCACCATTCTTCTTTAGAGAAGATCTCTTGTTTGGTTTGCTATTTTCTCTCTTAGGTACTTTGAAGACTAAAGAGGAATTCTTGAAGACTTTTTAGTCTAGGAATCTCTTTGTAATGTGAGGATGAGAGTATGCTATCAACTTGAGTTTATTAAAGTGAAACATTGTATGGTGAGGATGAGGTTTTCCCATGGAATAGCCAAAGGGGGAGATTGTAAGGTTCATGATTTGTATTGGCTTGATTCCATTGCAAAATGCTTTATATTTGTAATAGTTGTTGCTTAGGATGTTCTTAGAAGAAAAGAAGCTTCAAAGTTGAAGAGCAATGTCTAGTGCAAATATCGTCTTCAAGAGGTGAAAGCGTCAAAGGTATACTTAGACTTCTATCCTCTTGCAAGGCATTAGCGTACACACACACAATTCATATATGTGTGTCCCTGCATCATTGTGCAAACATTTGGTATAACACATTCACACACATATAAGTATGCACATGCATTGGTCTCTTATAGACAAACATTGTAAAATTGCATGTTTTATGAGTATCACGTAGATATGGTATACTTGTATGACATTGTGTTTATATGTTTATGTTTCTTGTATTTTAGACTTAAACAGGTTCTTATTTGATTCCTTATTGAGTTCCGGTCATTTCGGTTACTCATTCATTAGGTTTTGAGTCCAAACGATGTAGCTACGCTATTTTGCATTCTCATTCATTGAGTTGTCTTCATTGTTATTTTCTGAGATGAATTCTCAAGCATTTGTCAAATTTTTGTAGTCATCGTTGTGCGTGAGGGAGCACGCGAGGGACGAGCATGGCCAAAGGCCATGCCTTGGCCATCACGTGTGGATGCCGTGTGCCACACAGCCAGAGCACCCATCTATTCCCGTGTGCCACACGCGCCCCACACGGGGTTTGTGAGGTGGCAGCCTCTGATTGGGTCATTTTTGTATCCTCCTTGAATCCTTTAAAAGCTTCCCTCCTTCCCTCCAAACATATCTTGAAGAACATTTCAAAAAGAGAAGTGCTGAAAATTCTTCATGATTTTTGTTTTCTTATTTCGATCATAACGTTTTCATACGAACTCAAAATCAAGTGATCCAAAAGCCAAAAATGTTGGTCTCGATGGGAGCTATAAACCCCAAGTATTTTCAGAGTCAATTGACTTCGTCATTTTTCCCAGCGACCTGATTTCAGTACGAGGTTCAACTTTGTATGTGTTACTTGTTCTTCTTTCAATTTCTTTTGATCATCTCTTTTATTCTTTCTATTTGATTGATGAAATATGTTGAGAAGAATGCTAGTACATATGCTAGGGTTATATGATTGATTGTTCGTTGAGTTTTAGTCTTGAAATCTCATTTGAGCATATTTCACTAAACTTGACCTATCTTGAAATTGATTCTAGAAATAGCATATATGTTGTGCCTAATGACATTTCCTAGGTTTAATTTCATGATCTAAGAACTAAGATTTTTGTGTGATATATTGAATATTTATATCTTGTTCTTATTGTTTCACATGCTTTGATTTCTAGATAGATTTGTGATTGTGTGTTGAAAGCATAATTCTAGTTTATCACTAAGCATGTACATTTAGCTTGATTGATCATCTAGCTTTATTTGATTGTGTTTGCATCATTTGCATCACTTAGATCATTGCCTTGTTAAAGGTTGAAGTCTCTTGCAAAGTGAGTGAAGCTGTGTGGAAAGGGCAAGAAGTCTTGGCTAGGAAAGTTTTCCGGATAACCAAACAAGAAGACTTAGCTAGGAGTAGGAAACTCTGGATAGGTAAGCAAGAAATCATCCTAGAAGCTTGAGAGCTTTGGATAGGATGTTGCTACCTAGAGGTGTAGGATACATCTTGGATAGGTAGTAGATTTTGTGGTTCACTAGCCCGAGGGTAGATTAGGAGTTGATAGCTTGGAGTGGATATCATGTGTTGATAGCTTTGAGTGTATAAGTCCTTATTCATATAATGGATTGCTTTGCCGGTGGTTGTGGTATCAACCCGTGGATGTTTCCTCTTTAAGGTTTTACCACGTAAAAATCATTGTGTCAATTTTTACTTTACTTTTCTTTATCTTCCATATCTTACATTGATTGCATATCTTGTATTTTGATTTACTCTTGCATTAGTTAAATCAATTCATTTGTTGAATCTCTTCAAATGTGCATTTTCTTTGTTATATTCCACATTGTTTTTTATATTGGAAGAAATTGGACCTATACCTATTCACCCCCCCCCCCCCCCCCCCCTCTAGGTATATAATACACTATTGATTAAAGCCCCCCCCCCCCCCCCCCCCCCCCCCCCCCCCCCCCCCCCCCCCCCACTAGGTATATAATACACTATTGATTAAAGGGAATTTCAAGATTCGTTACCAAAAAAAAAAAAATTCCCGATCTTTGCTCGTGATCAAGTAGGGTAAAAAAAAATGTCTGACGATGTACCAGAAACGATAGATCTCAAATTTGTGTACAAGGCTATGATACAAAAGTTTGAACGGATGGAGATTAAGTTTGGTGAGGTTTATACAAGTTTGATGAGGTTGGATCAACGATTGAAGAGTAATGGTTCCACACGAGTTGGGCAACATTCGTGTTCTTCTTCATCATGGAAACTGAATTGGAATGAGTGGGATGACCAGCCTAGTTTCAAGGCCAAGACCGAACTTTCTTTGAGACAGTCTTTGAGACAATTGTATGAAGATCAAGTGAGGTTAAAAAAAAATAGTGAGAGTGTAAGGTGTCATTTGTTGATTGTCTCATTTCGTGGACAACCCACATTTGGGGTTCATTGTAAGGGTAGCTTAGATATTAGGTTCAAGTTCAATGCCCTTTGAAGACCTCATCATTGATAAACACCAAAGGTAAATTTCTAAGTGCTTAGTTTTCTTTGAAGAGATTTAGATTTCACACACGCACTTAGTGAAAGTTCTCAAAGTGTGTTCTATATATAAAGCTAGAGGGGGGGTGAATAGATTTTATCTAATTATTACCCAATTTTCGCATGCATGTCAATTTTACGAAAATACCCCTAGCAAGTCAACAATACAAACAAGTGTAATAAGATGCGGAAATAATAAATGACACTTGATGTTTACGTGGAAACCCTCAACAGGGAAAAACCACGGGCTGGTAAGTGCGCCACACTCGAACCTCGAAATCCACTATATGAAAAGACGGTTACACCCTCAAGTGATTCTCGGACCCTCACCCTAGATAACCTCAGGCTATGGACACTACCAATCGCCACTCTTGGTTCAATCCCTAGTGATATCCCCTGATACACTGCTCTTGGCGTGAGCACCCTCTAATCTACCATGCGGGCCTTTTATAGCGGCTCTAGTCCAATTTGCTTGAGGCCTAAGCACACTTAGCCGCAAGACTTACTTCTCAATGAAGAGATGCACAACCCTATGTGAATATGTATGAATATTCAATTAATGCAATAAGAGCTAGGGTACTCTAAATGCTTACCTAGGATTATAAGATGACAATATAATCAATCCTAGATATCACATATAGCTATATGTCATGGCATATAACTTTAGCTAAGTAAAGGATAACCAATCCTAGATACAAAGCTATCATATAAAACCCACAAACATTCAAAGGATTAACTAGTTGATTAAAAAACAATCTATCAACCTAGTTATCAATACATCACACAAGAATGTTCATGGCATAGCTTTTAGGCAATAATGACCTAATCAAATAAGCTATGAAAAATAATCTCAATCAACAAATGAGATCAATTAGCTAGATGGCATATGAACATTAAAGCCTAGCTAACAAATAATAACCCAATCAACACATAATCTCAATCTTATATGTAGAAATTAATCTAAACACATATAAGTAAAATATGAGATAAAATTGATAAGTAGAAACACTAATTATGTAAGATAAAAGTGTTCAACAAATCATACCATGTGTGTTGAAGAAGACCCATGCATTAGCATATGCTAGATGAACCTAGATGATGCCTAGATGATGATTTGTGCATATGGGAATGGGTTTAGAGAATTAAAGATGTGATCTTTAAGGATTTTTCTCTCAAGTCTCTCTAAATATCTCTCTAGGGTTCTTGGGATGCAAGACTTGTATTCTGAACCAGAGATAAGGATGTATTTATAGAGACCAAAAACAAGGCAGGTGAAAATACAATTTTGCCCTTGAAACGCACCGATCGGCGGTTTCAATCGGTGGCCAGGCCGCCGAAATGGGCCGCCGAAATGAACCGCCGAATGGCTCCCGAGTGGAACAGGGGAACTTCGGCGACTTCGTTCGGCGGTTTGGAAACCGCCGATCCCAACCGCCGTTTTGGACCCGAGAGATATATTTCAATCAGGTCTCATTCGGCGGTTTCTAACGGCGGCCAGGCCGCCGAACGTAACCGCCGTTTCACCAAAAATGGTGAAACCAAGGAGAAGCCAAAGGCATCTCCACCGGCGATCATCGCGCAAAACGAAGCATATCAACGTGCACGCGTGGACGTTTCCGAACATCCTTCGGGAAACGAATTACACCACACTAAAAGCTAACATACATGAAGTGCAAGTGTGGGTATTGAATGCATCCTAATGCCTATCATGTCATGGCATTTCATATAAAAAGATGCAATCAATCTAATGCAAGAAGAGACATTGAATAAACAATAAAGCACAATGCACACAAAATATAAACACAACATTCAAGAATAAGAGTTATGCATGTTGTGTGTGTGTGCAACTATATCTCTTCAAGCCAAAGTAAGCACAAGATATACCTTTGGTGCTTGTCCTCTTGAGGTCTTGGAAAGGGTCTTTGATCTTCAACCTTAATGACCTAGACTACCCTTACAACCAAATCCCAACATGTGGTTTGACCACGAAATAAGCCAATCAACAAAAGGGAATCCTTACACTTAGCATACTTGCATTTGCATGCATACTCTTCACATGTCACATTTCACACTTGCACTTTGTTTTTTGTATTTTGTGTGTGCTTATGTGCCTTGTAATTCGTTTCCCGATATTGATCGGAAACGTCCGCGCTTGCACTAGTATGTGCTTGGTTTTACGCGAAGTCCGCCTACGGAGAATGACCTTGGCTTCTCCTTTGGTTTCACCTCTTTTGGTGAAACGGCGGTTAAGATCGACGGCCTGGCCACCGAATGAAACCGCTGTTTGAGTCCAGAGACCTCTGGATCAATTCTGCAGTTACGATCGGTGGCCACGACCGCCGTTCAAAACCGCCGACCATACCTACTTGATTTAATCTCTTGGGTTTAAATCTGTGGTTGGTTCGGCGGTCTCAAAACCGCCGAATGAAACCGCCGATGATGCCCTGTTCTTCTAGGGCTCAATTCGGCGGTTGTAAACAGCGGCCTGGCCGCCGATTGAAACCGCCGATCGGTGTGCTTCAGGGGCAAACTTGTCTTTTCACATGCTCTATTTTTTATGCCTATAAATGCATCACTTTCTCTTGTTCTAAGTGTGACTCTTTAATCATCAAGAACCCTACTTTTAAAAGAGAGATTTTTGTGAGAAAAAGTAATCAAGTTTGCTCATTTAACCAAAATTCATATGCACAAAATTCATCTAGCATCTTCTAGCATATCTAGGATGCTTGTTTGCATGGGTCTTTCATCAACACACTTGCTTTGGTAAGTTCTTCACTATTATCATATATAATTAATGTTTTATTTATTATGGCATCTCTTTTATTACTTGATTATTCTTATATTAGATTCTAATATTCAAGATAGAGATTGTTGTGTTGATTTGATTGAGTGTTGTATTGTGATAGCTATCTAGGTTTTCATAATCTATGTTTAGCTAAGTTAATTGACATGTCATCTAGCTTTTAATATCTAGGATTGAATTAATTGCAAAATCATCATCCTAGATAAGCATATAGAGTAACCTAGCTCTAAATTGCATTTTGAATATTTCTCATATTCACTTAGGTTTTATTATCTCTTCTGAGAGAATTAAGTCTGGTGTTATAACCAGGATTAGGTTGCTTAATTCGTAAGCAATTGGACTAGGTCCACTTATACCGAGATTAGGTAGGTGTGTGATTACTTACCGAGATTAGGTTGTAATCGGTTTACACATTTAGTGGATTCGAGGTTCGAGTGTGGCTCACTTATTAGCCCATGGTTTTTCCCGTGAGGGTTTCCACGTAAAAATCAAGTATTATTTAATTTCCACTTTTTACACTTGATTTATTGCTTTATCTAGTGTGGGATAGTTTCGTAATATTGACTATGCACGAAAAATTGGGTAATATCTTTAAAATCTATTCACCCCCCCCCCCCCCCCCCCCCCCCCCCTCTAGATAGTTTTATACACACCGTGCAATATTTGTTTCGGAGAGTTAAAAAGAAAGAGAGGCCGAAACAAAAAGAAGAGAAAAAAAGAGTGAAAAAGAAACAAAGATTTTAAGTGAGGAAAAAAAAAAGGAGAAAACAAATGAACTTCTATGCAAAAAAAAAAGTGAGATCAAAAAGGCCTTGTTTTCAAATCAGCTAACTTCTTGGCCTAGTGTTCTTGTTTCTCTTTTGCAGGACTTTGATGAAGTGTCGCAGGCTCTCAACAACATTACGGTGAAGATTCGAGGACGAATCCTTTTGAAGAGAGGGTGAATGATGAGAATCAAGAAGCATCACCAAAGGATCCATTGCTTGTTCCAGTTGGGAAAATTACAAGGGCCAAAGAGGATCAAAGAAGCATTTAATGATGGGCTGACTCTAAATTGCTGAAGTCCAAGTTCGGCCCACATGAAGACCAAATCTGGGCTGAACTTCGTGCGGCTCTGTAGAGGTCATATGAGGTCGGATCTTCTGTTATAATAAATTTCAGGAAAGACCAAGACGAGCCCTACAGATGTTATGAAGATTTCGTCCTCCATAACAGATCACAACAGGCCCAAATTTGGCCATCTATCATGTTGCGCGAAGACTTGAGCTGAGAAGTCCGAATTTCAGCATATTTCCTAATAAAGGTACGAGCTAGGGTTAGAGGAGTCCAAATTTCAACATATCTCCTAATAAAGAGCTCATTTGTTTTCCTAAACAAACTCAACTACTTGCTAGTTTTATTCTTTTTACTTTCCTAGTTGTAAGGCAATTAATGGCTGAGTAGTTTATTTCCTTTATTTTTCCCTCTAGGGTTTAGATCCTTTTTAGTATTTAAAGGAATAATTGATGTATTATTCAAAAGATTTTTTGGAATGAAATAATATTGATAGAGAACGTTTCTATTTGGTTTTTCATAGAACTTGTGAACTTATCAAGGGTTATACCTTGTGGCGTTCAAACCTAGACTTATCACTCACCTTTCTTTCTTGTTCTTGAGTGTGGCGTCTACAATCTTCTTGATACCATTGGTTCTTATCTCCATAAAGATAACGGGTCGTGGTCCTTTTTATTTTCTTTGTTTATAAACTTGAATTATAAAATGATCCTTCGTTACCATATATTGGTTCCGGGTCTCACTACTCTTGGTAAGGTTCATATAAGCAATTAATCTCAATAGCAATGATGATCCCAATTTCTATACCGACTTAGGAGCAACAGCTCATATGACAAACCAATGAGGTAACTTAAAATTTTTAAAACCTTATTGTGGTACTGATCATATTTTTGTTGGTAATGGTCAAGCCGTACCAATTACTCATACTGGTAATGTTTTGCTTAATTCCTCACATGGTAAACTTGCTCTTAAAAATGTGCTTGTTGTTCCTAAAATAAAAAAGAATTTATTATCTATTAGTTAGCTTATTAATGATAATGCTTGCTCTTTTGAATTTAACTCTACTGGTTTTGTCATCAAGGATTCCAAGCATCAGATAATAGCCATAGGGCATTGGCAAGGAAAATTATTTGCTCTTGAAGATGGGAAAATGGAAGCCCAAGCTGCAATCAAAGTACAAGGAACTTCTTCAGATATTTGGCATGCTCATTTAGGGCATCCTATTTATGTTTTTTTTGCAAATTTTAGAAAATAAGAAAGTCATAGATGTTTCCAAATGGTTAAATAAGGACAATTTTTGTACTACTTGTCAACTTGGAAAACAGTGTAAACTTTCTTTCAATAAATCACATTCAATTTCGAACTTTCCTCTTGAAAAAAGCCATAGTGATTTATGGGGTCCAACACCAATTTCTTCCTCTCAAAAATTTCAATATTATGTGATTTTTATTGACGATTTTACCCGATATACATGGTTGTATCCTTTGCGACATAAATCTGATTTTTATTCTTGTTTCTTAAAGTTTCAAGTTTTTGTTGAGAATCATTTTGACAAAAAAATTAAAATATTTCAATGTGATGGAGGAGGTGAATTTACTTAAAATGACTTCACAAAACATTTGAATCAATGCGGGATCAAACAACAAATTTCATGTCCTCATACGCCAAAACAAAATGGATTAGCCAAAAGGAAGCATCGACACATTTTTAAGACAGGCTTGACTCTTATTTTTCATGCCAATCTCCCTCTTAAATTTTGGGTTGATGCATTTTTAACTGTTACCTATCTTATAAATAGATTACCTCTCTCTTCTATTGGTAAGGAAATTCCTTATTTTAAATTATTTGGTAAAAAACTTGATTATTCTGGTTTACGTATCTTTGGATCATAATGTTTTCCATATTTAAAAACTCCTAGAATGCACAAGTTCTCTAAGAAAATAGCACCCTGTGTTTTCTTGGGGTACAACCCTTTACATAAAGGTTCCCTAATCACAATGTGTATATATTTCGCGACATGTAGTTTTTAATGCAACATGCTTTCCTTTTGTAAAGAAAGAATCTTCGTCTTTTTCTCTGGATCTTTCCATTACATCGTTTCCTAATCTTGATGAGTAGTTTTCAGGAAAATCAAGTGGAGATTCTTCAACACATCAATTACCTTCTTCTACCCCAAAATTATCTCACCCAGTTGACTTTGATGATATATAGCAAGATACTATCAACTTTCCACTTGTCTCTTAAAATACAGATTCACCCAATCCTACCATAAATAATTCCCCAATATCCCCTACCACCTCTTCATCTAACGAACCTGATCCACCAATATCCCCTACCATTAATAATTCCCATATATCCCCTACCATTAAATTCCTCAATATCCCCTCCCACCTCTCCTCAAAGACCCCAACGTGACAAACGTCCCCCATCCTACCTTAAGGACTATGTATGTCCTACCACCAACTCACACAATGCTCTCATTGTTTTAGTAGATGAACCAAAAACTCTTAAAACTGCTCTCAAGTTTCAAAATTGGAAAGATGCTATGTAAGAAGATATTGACACCTTACACCAAAATAACACTTGGACACTAGTGCCCCGACCAAGTAATGCAAACATTATTGGTAGCAAGTGGGTATACCGAACCAAATTTAAAGAAGATGGCACCTTTGATCATTTCAAAGCACGTTTGGTCGCTAAGGGATATACTCAAATTCCCGGCTTAGGCTTTGGTGAAAACTTTAGTCCAGTTGTTAAGGTAACAACCATCTGAGTTATAATCTTTCTTACTGTGCACTTCCAATGGCCTCTTTGACAACTTGATGTCAAGAATGCCTTCCTCAATGGTGTTCTACATGAACGGGTTTTCATGGAACAACCTCCTGGTTTTGTGAATTCAAAATACCCCGAGCATGTTTGTTTTCTACATAAATCTCTTTACAACCTTAAACAAGCACCTTGTGCTTGGTTTGCCAAACTCTATTCTAGTTTTTTTTTTTTTTTTTTGGTTTTATTTGTAGTAAAGCTAATCATTCTTTATTTATTTATCGCTCTATAAATAAACTAATCCTTTTGCTTGTTTATGTAGATGACGTGGTAATAACCGACAATGACTCTTCATTAATTTCTCTTCTCATTACTCAGTTGAACAATGAATTTTCTCTAAAAGATTTAAGCAAATTCCAACATTTTTCAAGTGGTATCCTCCTTACCCAAACCAAAACCAAATATGCTT
This sequence comes from Acer yangbiense, assembly GCA_008009225.1. Lineage (NCBI taxonomy): Eukaryota > Viridiplantae > Streptophyta > Magnoliopsida > Sapindales > Sapindaceae > Acer > Acer yangbiense. The sequence continues at coordinate 11,890,362 of CM017765.1, read as the reverse complement.
ATGATCTCTTAGTTAAAGCAAAAATGCTTGATGCTACAAAAATTCACACTTCTATTGCCTAGAAAACCCTTCCTCTTTCGGATGATACACATCCCACTGATCCTACTACATATAGGCAATTATGTGGCTCTTTTCAATATCTCACATTCACATGACCAGACCACGCCCATGTAGTTAACTTGGTTTGTCAACACTTCCAAAATCCTACCATGAAAGATCTCTGAGTAGTCAAGTATATCCTTCGATATATAAAAGGAACCCTCACCTATGGTCTAATTTATTTATCACAAAGCTCACTCACTGTCAATGCATTTTGTGATGCAGATTGGGCGGGTTATCCCATCACTAGGAGAAGCACAACTGGGTTTTGTATATTTCTCGGCTCCAATTGCATCGCATAGGCATCCAAGAAGCAACCTATGGTCTCACGTTCAAGTGCGGAAGCTGAGTATCGTGCCTTAGCAACTACCTTTACCGACATTACATGGCTCCAACATCTGCTCCATGACATAGGGATTCAACTTGATATATGTCCTCTCCTCCTATGTGACAACAAAAGCGCTATTCACTTGTCACATAATCCAGTGTTCCACGCTCATACAAAACACATTAAGATTAACTGTCACTTCATTCGAGAAAAGGTTACAGCTGGGGCCCTTAACCTTCGTTATCTCCCCACATCGAAACAAATTGCTAACATCCTCACAAAAGCGTTACCACGACACATGTTCGACAATTTCTGCTACAAGTTTGGTGCTCATTCACATTCTCTGCCAAGCTTGAAGGGGGGTAAACAGAGTAATGAATTCATCAGTAAATAGAGTAATGAATTCATTAGCAAAAATCAAGGAATAGACCAAGCCTCAATCCAAGCAAGACCGTTGGAAGATATCAAGCCTTTAGACACAAATTGTGTGTCATGCCTGGCTATATCTAAGGGATTCAAAATAGCCAGAATAACTCCCTAAATCATGAATATTATCTTTGTCTTTAAGAATTCAAATTCTCTCCTTCCAAAATTATATTTGTAGTCGTTACCATGACAGTATTTAAATATGTCCTTTGTACAGATTTGAAAAACAGTGAATTAGAATTATTCTTCATTCAACTTATATCTTTAACATTCTTTTGAATTCAAGAAATCAAAACTCAATACAATCATCATATATTTATTTTTTTATGGGGTGGAACAAATTAAATTGTTCAAAAAAGATATATCTAAACTATGAAATAAATGTTTAGTATCTTGTGGTTTGTAGTGGCTTAAAGTCATAACAAATTAATGAACTATGAATTGGGTTTATAACCTAGAATGAGTGATATTGTTCCAACACCCTTGCTTTGGTTGATGTCGGGTAACGAGGAATGACTATATGTGTATTTTTATATACGACTTAAAGTCTGATAGTCGTTGTATATTCGCTAATAAATATGCTAAATAAATTATATAAGGTGTGAGGATTCCCATATCTTGATTGGCTTATTTCGTGGACAAACCACATATTGGGGATTCTTTGTAAGGGTAGCTAAGGTATTGGTGTTCAAGTTAAATGCCCTATGAAGACCTCATCATTGATAAGCACCAAAGGTAGATCTCTATGTGCTTGATTTGCTTTGAAGAGATTTAGTGCACACACACACATTCCATGCATTTCCATACCTTGTGTATTTTGTGTGTCCTTATGTGTGTACATTCATGTTTATATAATATCTCTTCTTGCATATTTTGTTGATTGCATCTAGTTGTTCAAATGCCATGACATGATTAGAACTAGGTTGCATTGTGTATGAATGGGTGCTGTTCACCCGCCCTACAGGCGCTCTTCGTACAGCGGTCCAAAAAGGGGAAAGAGCAAATTTGCTCTTAACCGCTTTACACCCGCTCTACGTAGAGCGGGTGAGCAACAGTGCCATTGGTGATGTTTTTCACACCTGATGGTCCGCCCCAAAACCGCTCTACGAACAACGGGTGAAGGGCGGCTCTCCAGACCCAAGAGCAACCGCCTCTAGGTCGCCTAGAATCCACCTTACGTAGGGCGGTCACGAAGAACTTGTTCTTCATTTCCTAGATGAACCGCTGTTCATCCGCCCTACGTAGATCGGGTGAACAGCGGCCAAGGTATATTTTTGAAAAAATATACAAAACAGTGTCACTTCATTTTGGCACCTTATATATATGCCTCTTTCATTTTAGGTTGATAGGCTGAGTTCAAAATATCATATATTTTCCTTAGAATATTTTTCAAGTGAAAAATTCTTAAGAACTCATCTTTAAACACTCAAAGACATTCTCTTGTGCATCAAAGATCATCTTACATCATCCATGCATGGTTTTGCATCATCACAACTTGTTTGGTAAGATTTTTACTAACTTCATTTTATTTTAGTATTTTTCCTAACAAGCCATCTCTTTAAATTACTTGTATGTTTTAGATCATATGCTAAATACAAAAATAGAGAATTGATTGTGATGAATTGATTGAGTGTTGTATTGTGATAGATATCTAGGTTTTTATAATCTATGTTTATATAAGCTATTTGACATGTCATTTAGCTTTTGATATCTAGGATTGATTTAATTGTTATATCATCATCCTAGATAAGCATCTAAGGTTCCCTAGCTTTGTTTGTTATTTAAATATTCATACATATTCACATAGGTTGCATTATCTCTTCATTGAGAATTAAGACTTGTGGCTAAGAGTGCTTAGGCCACAAGCAAATTGGACTAGAGCCACTTTTAAAGGCCCGCGTGGTAGAAGTGGGGGGTTATTGACGGGAGTGTTAGACGAGGTCTACATAGGTTGTAAACTCCATTTCAATTAGTGGATTTCAAGGTTCGAGTGTGGCGCACTAAACAGCCCGTGGTTTTTCCCAGTGGTTGGGTTTCCACGTATACATCAAGTGTTATTTATTTTCCGCACCATATTACACTTGTTTGTCTTTTTTACTAGTAGGGGCATTTTCATAAAATTGACATGTATGCGAAAATTTGGTAAAATTAGTTAAAATCTATTCACCCCCCCCCCCCCCCCCCCCCTCTAGATTAATATATTGTACACACCGAGCATTTATTTGTTCTTTCATAACGCAAGGGGGAAATTGGACTCTAATTTCACTCTTGAAGAGGGTTTGCATGGTAACCTAGATTTTGGGTTGATAGCTATAGCCGATGCAGTTACTGGTCTCTTTCTGGCGTGGTGGTCGATCTCTACGATCTTCTCTGGTTCTTGGTCCTTTTCCGCTATTGCTGCTACGTTTTGGATGTAAATGTTTCTTCTCATTGGCGTGGATTTCTGTTGTGCATCTTTCTTCTCCGTGTGATGCGTTCTAATCTCCTTCTACTGCTGTTGCGTCCTGGTTCATCTGCCACAACTGCCCCCTGATTGTGCATTAGTTTGGAGGTTTATGGCTGCATTTTCTTTCAGTCGACGGCATCGCTGGTTCTGGTTATTGATCGTTGTCTATTGTGGTTGCTGCTGCTATAATTCTGATCTTGATTTCTTCTTTGTGTGGTTTGCTGCTGCTGAGTTTTGTTGGTATTCTTCTGGGTGTGGTCTGCTACTGCCGCTGCATTCTAGTTCCCTTGCTTTGCAACCTGTTTCATTGCCACAGCTGTCTCATGTTCATGCTTTGGCTTGGAAATCTGTTGCTTTGCTATTGGTTCCACTCGTTTGACTTTCAGCCATGTTCATCTCTGGTTAGTTTATTCTTTGCTGCTTTTTTATTTTATTTTTATTTTAGCTATTTCATTGCTGCTAGTCTGTTTTACTATTTGTGTTTCGCTCCATGGCTTCTTCGTCAATGCAGGCCTCGTGGAGGATCCCATTGTTTTGGAAACTACCTCTTTGTTTCCTATTTGTGGTGAGGGGTTGGTTTCTAGTAGTGGGGAGCTCAGGTTGGGTAATGTGTTGCTTTCTACTCCTGCTTTGTGTGATATTTCGATTAATGTTGGAGGTTCAATTCAGGGTCCGGTTTTGAATTCTAACCTTGTATCTTTGGGTGGCAAGTCCTATACGGATCTTTTGAAGTCTCCTCAGGTTTTTGCATAACCCTTCCCTATATCTGCTGCACCTCTGAAAAAGGGAGGCTATACATCTTTTCGGGTTGATCTAGTAGCTTATCAATCTAGACTAGATTTATGCAAGAAAGCTCTTATTAGGCGTGTGGTTCTTTCTAGTGGTGAGCGTCCTTGGAAGCTTACGGATCTTAAAGTTAAACTTAGTAAGTTTTGGATGATTTCAGCTGATTGGAGACTTTTATCTTTAGTGAGAGGTTATTTCCATATTATTTTGAAGTCTCCTAAGGACAAGACACATATTTGGGGTTTAGGATCTATTAATCTGAAACCAGGGGTTCTCCGCCTTCAACCTTGGGTTTCGGATTTTAATCCCTCTCTACAGAAGTCTACTAATGCGTAGGTTTAGGTCAAGTTTTATGATTTATCTTGGGAATACTAGCATCCGAAGATCCTTCTTGATTTGGCTAGATGTATTAGAGTTCCGTTGAGAATGGACAAGGCTACTGTTGACGGTGATTTTGGTAATTTCGCTAGGGTTTTAGTGGATGTTGACTTGTCCATTCTGCTTCCATCCACGGTCCTTTTAGAGAGAGGCGAGTTGCATAGCTCTTTCATTTCTGTTGATTATGAAAACATGCCGTCCTTTTGCTCCATATGCTCTTCCATTGGCCATCTACCTAGCTTTTGTCGCCGGAATTGAAAGAACAAATTTAACGGTGTGTACAATATTATCTAGAGGGGGGGTGAATATATTTTAACTAATTTTACCCAATTTTTGCATACATGTCAATTTTACGAAAATGCCCCTACTAGTCAAAAAGACAAACAAGTGTAATATGGTGCAGAAATTAAATAACATTTGATGTATACGTGGAAACCCAACCACTGAGAAAAACCACGGGCTGTATAGTGCGCCACACTCGAACCTCGAAATCCACTAATTGAAATGGAGTTTACAACCTATGTAGATCTCGTCTAACACTTTGGTCAATAACCCCCCACTTCTACCACGCGAGCCTTTAAAAGTGGCTCTAGTCCAATTGCTTGAGGCCTAAGCAATCTTAGCCCCAAGTCTTAATTCTCAATGAAGAGATAATGCTACCTATGTGAATATGTAAAATACTCAAAATGCAACAAAAGCTAGGTAAACCCTATATGCTTATCTAGGATTAAGATATATCAAATAAAGCAATCCTAGATATCAATAACTAGATGACATGTCAAATAGCTTAGCTAATCAAGATTAAGCAAAACCTAGATAGCTATCACAATACAACACTCAATCAATTATATCACAAATAATCTCTAACTTGTATTTAGCATATGATCTAAAAACATATAAGTAATTAAAGAGATGTCTTAATATGAAAATCACTTAAAATAGATGAAATTAGTGAAGAACATACCAAGTAAGATGTGATGATCCAAAACCATGCATGAATGCATTCTATGTAGACATAAAAGATGCAATATGAAATTTGATGCAAAAAGGATTTGATTTGAGTGGTTAAAGGTGAGTTCTTGATTTGATTTTCTCTCAAATATCTCTCTTTGAAGTTTAGGGTTCTAAGGAGTAAAAGAACTAATTCAGATAATGAGAAAATGAGATATTTATAAACATCAAGAACAGGGCATGTGAAAAGACAATTTTGCCCCTGAAACGCACCGATCAACGATTTCAATCGGCGGCCAGGCCACCGTTTACAACCGCCGAATTGAGCCTGATAAGAATAGAGCATCAACGGCGGTTTTGAAACCACCGATTCAACCGCAGAATCAAACCCGAGAGATTAAATCAATCAGGTATGAACGGCGGTCGTGACCGCCGATCGTAACCGTAGAATTGCTCTAGACACTTCTGGATGCAAACGGCGGTTTCATTCGGCAGTCGTGGCCGCCGATCAAATAGCCGAATCACCACTAAAGGTGAATCCTAAGGAGAAGCCAAGGCAATCTCCATCGGCGATCATCGCGCTAAACCAAGCACACTTTCGTGCATGCGCGGACGTTTCCGAACAATGTCGGGAAACGAATTACTAGACCCATAAACACACAACAAGATATAACAATCAAAGTGCTAGTGTGTAATGTGACATATGAAGAGAATGCACACAATTGTAAGAATGTAAAGTGTGTGTGTGTGCTTCTAAATCTCTTCAAAGAAAATAAGCACTTAGAATTTTACCTTTAGTGCTTATCAATATGAGGTCTTGAAAGGGCATGAACTTGAACATCAACACCTAAGCTACCCTTACAATGAACCCCAATTGTGGTTTGTCCACGAAATGAGCCAATCAACAAATGAGAATCCTTATAGGAATAATCCTAAGGTTCCTATTAAACCTATTTTTCAACTAGTTCGCCTATGGTCTTCGAAGATGGTTTATCATCCGATAGATAGGTCGATCCAGGAGATCCTGGTATCCAATGTTTTCTCTGCTATTTCTCAAGATTTGGGGTCTGTTGATTCAGTGATAGTTCTGTAAGGATTCCCTTTTGTTGATTGGCTTATTTCGTGGTCAAACCACATGTTGGGGTTTGGTTGTAAGGGTAGTCTAGGTCATTAAGGTTGAAGATCAAAGACCATTTCCAAGACCTCAAGAGGACAAGCACCAAAGGTATATCTTGTGCTTACTTTGGCTTGAAGAGATATAGTTGCACACACACACAACATGCATAACTCTTATTCTTGAATGTTGTGTTTATATTTTGTGTGCATTGTGCTTTATTGTTTATTCAATGTCTCTTCTTGCATTTAATTGATTGCATCTTGTTGTATGAAATGCCATGACATGATAGGCATTAGGATGCATTCAATACCCACACTTGCACTTCATGTATGTTAGCTTTTAGTGTGGTGTAATTCGTTTCCCTAAGGATGTTCGGAAACGTCCGCGCGTGCACGTTGATGTGCTTTGTTTTACGCGATGATCGCCGGTGGAGATGCCTTTGGCTTCTCCTTGGTTTCACCATTTTTGGTGAATCGGCGGTTACGATCGGCGGCCTGGCCGCCGTTCGAAACCGCCGAATGAGACCTGATTGAAATATTTCTCTCGGGTCCAAAACGACGGTTGGAATCGGCGGTTTCCAAACCGCCGAACGAAGTCGCCGATGTTCCCCTGTTTCACTCGGGAGCCATTCGGCGGCCTGGCCGCCGATTGAAACCGCCGATCGGTGCGTTTCAAGGGCAAAATTATATTTTCACCTGCCCTGTTTTTGGTCTCTATAAATACATCCTTATCTCTGGTTCAGAATACAAGTCTTGCATCCCAAGAACCCTAGAGAGATATTTAGAGAGACTTGAGAGAAAAATCCTAAAAGATCACATCTTTAATTCTCTAAACCCATTTCCACATGCACAAATCATCATCTAGGCATCATCTAGGTTCATCTAGCATGTGCCAATGCATGGGTCTTCTTCAACACACATGGTATGATTTGTTGAACACTTTTATCTTACATAATTAGTGTTTCTACTTATCAATTTTATCTCATATTTTACTTATATGTGTTTAGATTAATTTCTACATATAAGATTGAGATTATGTGTTGATTGGGTTATTATTTGTTAGCTAGGCTTTAATGTTCATATGCCATCTAGCTAATTGATCTCATTTATTGATTGAGATTATTTTTCATAGCTTATTTGATTAGGTCATTATTGCCTAAAAGCTATGCCATGAACATTCTTGTGTGATGTATTGATAACTAGGTTGATAGATTGTTTTTTAATCAACTAGTTAATCCTTTGAATGTTTGTGGGTTTTATATGATAGCTTTGTATCTAGGATTGGTTATCCTTTACTTAGCTAAAGTTATATGCCATGTCATATAGCTATATGTGATATCTAGGATTGATTATATTGTCATCTTATAATCCTAGGTAAGCATTTAGAGTACCCTAGCTCTTATTGCATTAATTGAATATTCATACATATTCACATAGGGTTGTGCATCTCTTTTGAGAGATTGAAGTCTTGGGGCTAAGTGTGCTTAGGCCTCAAGCAAATTGGACTGGAGCCGCTATAAAAGGCCCGCGTGGTAGATTAGAGGGTGCTCACGCCAAGAGTAGTGTATCAGGGGATATCACTAGGGATTGAACCAAGAGTGGCGATTGGTAGTGTCCATAGCCTGAGGTTATCTAGGGTGAGGGTCCGAGAATCACTTGAGGGTGTAACCATCTTTTCATATAGTGGATTTCGAGGTTCGAGTGTGGCGCACTTACCAGCCCGTGGTTTTTCCCTGTTGAGGGTTTCCACGTAAACATCAAGTGTCTTTTATTATTTCCGCATCTTATTACACTTGTATGTTTTGTTGACTTGCTAGGGGCATTTTCGTAAAATTGACTTGCATGCGAAAATTGGGTAATAATTGTTAAAATCTATTCCCCCCCCCCCCCCCCTCTAACTTTATATTGATAAACACACCGAGCATTAATTAAGAACTTTCAATTGGTATCAGAGCGGGTTCCTAGACATACATAGGTGATCCTTGCTCATTTTTGGTGTGTTGTGCATTTTGTATGATTGTTGTTTTTGACATACATCTTGCATTCTTCTCATATGCATTCATTTGACTCAAACACTATGAGTGAATTTGAGAGAGAAGAAAATGACTCCGATGAGGAGACGTCCCTCTAAGGTGAGAGAGGAGACGAAGATGAAAGGGCGTTGCTCACTTCACCAAAGAGCTTCAAGCCCAAGCCTTCCTCAATCTTGGTCTAACCAACCAAGAATGCTAACTTCCCTCAACCTACGATCTTAATAGGGAAGTGATCAATCATGCAAGCTCAACCGAGCAAGCAACATTGTCTTGGTCATCATCAAAGGAGGAGAGATCCTATCCAACTACCAAGACAACCACAACGACAAGGGAAAGCACTTTTGCATGCTCAAGGGAATGGTATAATTCCTAACCTTATCTCCTCTTGTCATTTGTGTGGTATTGTTGGTCATGTTAGACCAAGTTGCTTGCATTACATTTAAATATGTAATCTTATATGCATGATTGAAAAGAAAAAGGCTAGAGCTAAGATGCATGTCCTTAAAAAGGAAGAAAATCATTTGCATGATCTTTTGCCATCTAGAACTCTAGAACTTATGACCACTAGGTATGTTATTGAGACACCTAAGTGGATTAGAAAAGACGAACCCGCTTGCTACGAGACAAACATGTCTCAAATAGGTTCAACTAGGTCCTATGGACTTGGTAAGTCTTTTAGACCACATGCCCTTCATTGAAGTGGTGTGGATATTTGACCCCATATGGGGAACTTAAGCAAAGAGAGCTATTTTGCATCTTGTCACTTGCAAAAAATTTGAAATATCTTATGCTTCTCTTTTTGTTGCTTGAGTTAGCTTGGTTACACTATGTATATATATTTTCTATTCAATAAGTGTGATCAATGCTTGTAATCCATGTCATATTTATGTTCAAACATGCATTTTTGGACTAGGAGATATATACATAGGATTTAATTTGAATGACCTATAATGATCTCCATGACATGATGATTGCTAAATGACATGCTAAATGTTTATCTTAAAAAGCATGTTTTGATGATTGCAATTTTTTTTAAATGCAAAAAATGTGTGAAAAAGCTTATGAGACTCAAATGAAAAAAGATCTTGTATCCATTCAAGGATTTTACAATCCAAATGTCTCTCTTTCTTTATTGGTTGAACATGTCTACTATCATACGGATATCTTATCCGGAAAAATCAAGTAGGGTGCAAAGTCGCTCATGACATGTTTGGTTTATAAAGTTGGATATAGTTGTTCTTAAATTGAAATCAATGAAAACCTATATCCTTGCTTCTCTCTTGACATTGGTGAAATTGGTTTGAATTCATATTGAAAACCTTTGTCATTTGCTTTGCCAAATACCATGATATTTTGGACTTAAATGCTACATGTCTTGTATGCAAAGCAATTTTTTGTTTCACACATTTTCTTTAAATAAATCTCCTTGTTTCTCTCCAATAATTTGAGATTGCATAAAGTGACTTATATTGATTATGCATATACTAGAATGCTATTATCTCTCTTTGCCTTGAGTGACCCGGTTGGGGACTACTCCTTTGTCTATATCATGACAAAAAGGGGGAGTAAGTTGTGGTAAGGGGAGTTGCAAATTGTAGCAATTGTGCATGTTGGGGAGTATACTAATTGAGGGGGAGTAACCCTTTGAGGGGGAGCATTTGCACATTCATACATTGCATGATGTTGTACTTAAATTCTTAAATGCAAATGCTTGTTTTATCTCACTTGATTCATCTCACCTTTTCTTGAATTGGAAAGTATAGAAACTGTACTTTCAGGGATTGATTATTCTACTTAAGATTGAAGACTTCAAGACTATTTATCTTATCTCTTTGTAAAGTAGAAAATCATAAGTAGACCCGTAGTTTCTATTATGTTGTGAGGAATCAATGTGAGTGGTGGTTTTGTCACGAAATAGCCAAAGGGGGAGATTGTAAGGATTCCCTTTTGTTGATTGGCTTATTTCGTGGTCAAACCACATGTTGGGGTTTGGTTGTAAGGGTAGTCTAGGTCATTAAGGTTGAAGATCAAAGACCATTTCCAAGACCTCAAGAGGACAAGCACCAAAGGTATATCTTGTGCTTACTTTGGCTTGAAGAGATATAGTTGCACACACACACAACATGCATAACTCTTATTCTTGAATGTTGTGTTTATATTTTGTGTGCATTGTGCTTTATTGTTTATTCAATGTCTCTTCTTGCATTTAATTGATTGCATCTTGTTGTATGAAATGCCATGACATGATAGGAATTAGGATGCATTCAATACCCACACTTGCACTTCATGTATGTTAGCTTTTAGTGTGGTGTAATTCGTTTCCCTAAGGATGTTCGGAAACGTCCGCGCGTGCACGTTGATGTGCTTTGTTTTGCGCGATGATCGCCGGTGGAGATGCCTTTGGCTTCTCCTTGGTTTCACCATTTTTGGTGAATCGGCGGTTACGATCGGCGGCCTGGCCGCCATTCGAAACCGCCGAATGAGACCTGATTGAAATATTTCTCTCGGGTCTAAAACGGCGGTTGGAATCGGCGGTTTCCAAACCGCCGAACGAAGTCGCCGATGTTCCCCTGTTTCACTCGGGAGCCATTCGGCGGTTCAATTCGGCGGCCTGGCCGCCGATTGAAACCGCCGATCGGTGCGTTTCAAGGGCAAAATTGTATTTTCACCTGCCCTGTTTTTGGTCTCTATAAATACATCCTTATCTCTGGTTCAGAATACAAGTCTTGCATCCCAAGAACCCTAGAGAGATATTTAGAGAGACTTGAGAGAAAAATCCTAAAAGATCACATCTTTAATTCTCTAAACCCATTCCCACATGCACAAATCATCATCTATGCATCATCTAGGTTCATCTAGCATGTGCCAATGCATGGGTCTTCTTCAACACACATGGTATGATTTGTTGAACACTTTTATCTTACATAATTAGTGTTTCTACTTATCAATTTTATCTCATATTTTACTTATATGTGTTTAGATTAATTTCTACATATAAGATTGAGATTATGTGTTGATTGGGTTATTATTTGTTAGCTAGGCTTTAATGTTCATATGCCATCTAGCTAATTGATCTCATTTATTGATTGAGATTATTTTTCATAGCTTATTTGATTAGGTCATTATTGCCTAAAAGCTATGCCATGAACATTCTTGTGTGATGTATTGATAACTAGGTTGATAGATTGTTTTTTAATCAACTAGTTAATCCTTTGAATGTTTGTGGGTTTTATATGATAGCTTTGTATCTAGGATTGGTTATCCTTTACTTAGCTAAAGTTATATGCCATGTCATATAGCTATATGTGATATCTAGGATTGATTATATTGTCATCTTATAATCCTAGGTAAGCATTTAGAGTACCCTAGCTCTTATTGCATTAATTGAATATTCATACATATTCACATAGGGTTGTGCATCTCTTTTGGGAGATTGAAGTCTTGGGGCTAAGTGTGCTTAGGCCTCAAGCAAATTGGACTGGAGCCGCTATAAAAGGCCCACGTGGTAGATTAGAGGGTGCTCACGCCAAGAGTAGTGTATCAGGGGATATCACTAGGGATTGAACCAAGAGTGGCGATTGGTAGTGTCCATAGCCTGAGGTTATCTAGGGTGAGGGTCCGAGAATCACTTGAGGGTGTAACCGTCTTTTCATATAGTGGATTTTGAGGTTCGAGTGTGGCGCACTTACCAGCCCGTGGTTTTTCCCTATTGAGGGTTTCCACATAAACATCAAGTGTCTTTTATTATTTCCGCATCTTATTACACTTGTATGTTTTGTTGACTTGCTAGGGGCATTTTCGTAAAATTGACTTGCATGCGAAAATTGGGTAATAATTGTTAAAATCTATTCCCCCCCCCCCCCCCCTAGCTTTATATTGATAAACACACCGAGCATTAATTAAGAACTTTCAAGTTCAACATTCAGCTTCTTTAGTTCCTTCTTCGACTTCGGTTCTGTCTTTTAAATGTACTTTTTCTATTATTGTGGGCTGAATTCCAATTCATTTACCAGATGTTCCTATCGTTCAGTAGGTCTGTAGTTTCGTGCCTCAAGAGGCTTCTCCTCCTCCATCTGTTGTTGTTTCTTCGGGTGGTCCTATTATGGATTCTTTGTCTAGCCTCTTGCCGCGTGAGATTTCTCCCCCTCCCCCTGTTGTTGTTTCTTCGGGTGGTCCTTTTTTGGAATCTTTGCCTTCAGGTGAGCCCAGTACGTCTGTGGAACGGCCTTTTTTGGAGCATGGGATCTGATCTTCTCGGGTCGTCCATTAGGATTCCTCTTTCACAGATTCTCAAGCTGAGCTTAGTTTTGTCGCGGTCACTCCTTGGACTAATTAGGTGGATGTTGAGGTTTCGGATCTTCATGAGGTGGATCATGACGCGCCGAAAATTGGTACGTGATAGTTCTATAAACTATCGTAAATGATCGGACGTGCGAGTTTTTACCCTCTCGCAAGTATACGAATCGTTCGCCACGTATAGTGGTTACGAGTAAGGGTATCGTTCCCACGGAGGATGTAGTGTTTACCTTAAGTCGGTCCTAGGTCATATATTATATATACACACTATATATATAAATATATATTATTTACACTATATACACTAATTACATGCAAGAAAATAAACAGCAATTGTCACAAACAATTAAACTAACTAATCTAAGATTACACTAACAAACTTTAATCTAATTACTACTAAGTTAACTAAATCTAACTATAACTAAGGTTTGTCAATCCTTAGCAATTAACTAATCTGAACAACTAAACTACCAATAACAATTATACTAAATTACACTAATTAGCTAAACTAATTACCACTAATGCAAAGTTATGCAAGAGTGATAATGAGATATGTTATGGACTAATGAATCATGCAAACTACCTAATTACTAGTTGATAACAATTAAGCACTTTAATTATAGGTTAACTTAAATTAAGCAAGGTTTGCATTAATCAAGTAAATCCTATTTTGCTTGTTAACAATTGGATTAATTAATTAACAAACATATATCAATTAAAACTCAATTCAATTAATAGATACAACTAGTTCATAGATAATAATACATACATACACCAAATCCTTAACATAACTATTTAATTACATATTAATTACAAACTAAGGAAATAAGAGAGACAATAGAGACAACCTAATAATCTTGGTGTAGTCTTCAAGCTAGCTCACTCATCTTGCTTCCCCAAGCTCGAAATCAACATGTGGAAGCTTTGGATCACTATTGGTGGCTGGAAAACCACCTTAACTTACAAGCTAAGTGAGTTTGGTGTGTTCTAGGTTATTTAGGTGTAAGTTTAGACTAATATGTGATATTTTGGATATTAGGGATGTGTTTAGGTTTAGGGAAAGGTGAATATATATAGTAGGGAAGGTTTGGGAGCGTTTGGACGTGCAAAAACCCAAGGTCGGTCAAGTGGGCGGGTTCAAACCGTCAAGCTCGCGGGTTTGTGCCCGCCGTCGGAAGTCGCCATGCAAAAATGGACATTTGAGGCCAGCTTGAACCTTCTGGATGGCGGGAATAAAGCCGCCGCATGAACCCGCTGTATTCCGGCGAGTTTGGACCGTCTGGATTGCGGGCAAGAGGCCGCCGAAACAAGCTTGCAAGCTTGCACATCCATGGAGTTTTGGAGACTTGGATGGTAGGGAGAATGTTTGCATGGGATGCCAAAAATGGGTGCAATGGGATCGCCGGGATATGGGCTGCAATTCTGGGCAGAAAACCACCGGAAAACCGGTCGGAAAGTGGCCAGAAAACGTCACCGAAGTGGCCGGGTCGAACCGGGTCTACCGGGTCTGCACCGGGTAAACGGGTCGGTCCATCAGCAGGTAGGAGACGACTGACGTCACGCATGCGTCATGCTGACGCAGGCAACGCCCAAAACGACGCCGTTCTACTCTCTGACGTGGCAGGCTGATCTGTGCTTTGGCTGGCGAATTATCGTTTGTATCCCTGAACTCTGCTCAAATCACAGAATGGTCAATATATTCCCGAATATTACACGTTAGCCCCTGTTTTCTCCATAATTACCACAATGCCCCTGAACTTCCCTAATTCCCTGAAACACTTATTAACACCCTATTAAATACACAAAAATGCTCGGAAACAAATACAAAAGATAGGAAAATGGAGCGCTAAATGTGAACATTTAGAGCGCGATCAAATCACTGGTTCACGAGTGTCAAAAGTAGATTGGAGTCTTTTAAGTCTGAGAGTCGGACTCCTCTCACCAGTTCCCATGATTAGTATCCTCTATTAGAACTGCCGCGGTATTGGGAACAACTCTACTAAACGGGTTCTCAAAGATTTATGTTGTTCTCATCGGCCTTCTTTGGTTTGCATTTCGGAGCCCATGGTGGCTTTTGATTAGATTTCTACTAGTTTTTGGTCCTCTCTTGGTTTTCATTTCGTGGGTATAAATGATAGGGGTGGTTTGATTCCATCTATTTGGGTATTTGCTTGTGATTCTATTGTTAATACTCAATTAGTTTTGTGTCATGATCAACATTTGACAGTCTCCATTTCTATTGGGTCTCTGACTCATTGGTATTTTTTTGTTTATGCTAGTACCTCTGTCTCGGTTCACCGGACGCTTTGGTGCTCTCTTCAAGAGATGGCTAGTTCCTTTTCAACTTCTTGGTTGGTAGTGGGTGATTTTAATGCAGTTTTGGGTGCTCATGAGTGTTTGGGATCTCGCTCTCCTTCTAGGGGCTCTTGTGAGGATTTTAAACAATGATTGAATATTGCAATCTGATTGGTGTTCGATCTCAAGGTGCTCATTTTACATGGGTTAGGGGTTGCTCTAGTCGCACTAGAGTTAAGCGGAGATTGGACAAGACTTTTGTTTATGAGGGTTACACTTCTTGTTGGCATGATATTTCCTATGTGGCTCTCCCCCGTCGGTTTTCTGATCATTGTCCTCTTTGAATTCGATTATCTGAATCTCAGGTTTCTTCTTCCAGGCCTTTTCATTTTCAAAGCATGTGGGTGAACCATCTTGATTTCATGAGCCTAGTTCGCAGGGCGTGGGGAATTCCTTGTTTTGGTCGTCCACCTCAGGTTGTTATCAGTAAGCTTAAGAATCTAAAGAAGGCTCTCAATTCCTGGAATTGGGAAGTTTTCGATGATCTCAACTCTAACATCTCTAGGAAATCTGCTGAACTCTGTTCTGTTCAAAGCCAAATGTCTGATTTGGGTTTTTCTGAGGAGCTTTTTTTGACAGAGTCACGCACTCATCATGATCTTGATGTGCTTTTACGTAGGCAGAAATGTTTTTTTCGTGATAGATCCTGAGTAAAATGGTTGCAGGATGGGGATCGTAACTTAGTTTTTTTCATTCCTCAATCAAGTGAAGGAAGTGTAGGGGCGTTTTGTCTTCTCTTTCGATTGATGGTGTTATTTCGGGTAATTAGTCTATTATCAAAGATCACATTGTCAAATTGGAGAAAGCTTCTTCATCTTAGGCCCTTTGCTCGTCCTTTAATTCAGCACATCATTGGTAGTGGCTTGAAAACTTCCTTATGGTTTGATAATTGGCACCTAGATGGCCCTATTCGTTTGAAATGGAACTCCCGTGTAATTTATGATTCTAACCTCTCTATCAATGCTAAGGTTAATGCCATTGTTGTTGGTGATAATTGGAAATGGCCTATTGTTATGTCCATTGATCTTGCTGAAATAAGGAGTCGTATGCCTTCTTACAACCTAAACTCTAATTTGGATGATAGTATTCAGTGGCTTCCTTCTTCAAATGGCATTTATTCAGCTACTTCTACTATGAGTCTTTTAGAACCCATCATCCTCTTGTTTCTTGGTATGAAATTGTGTGGTTCCCTTAGAATATTCTGAGAATGGGTTTTGTATTTTGGTTGGCTATTAAAGGTAGGCTTTCTACCTTGGATCATGTTCAGCGCTACGACCCTCAAGTTGTTGCTACGTGTGTCCTTTGCAACTCTCAAGCCGAGACTCATGCTCACCTTTTCTTTGAGTGTTCGTATAGCAAAGCCATATGGACACAACTTTTGAATAAATGTGGTTGACCTTGGATTGGTCTCAACTAGTATCATTTTATAGAATGGATGTCCATTCATTGGAAGGGGAACTCTCCCTCCACGGTGACTAAAAAGCTTTGTCTTACGGTGGCTGTCTATTTTATTTGGAGAGAATGAAATTGTTGCATTTTTAAAAGCTCTCGAAAGCTTAATGTTGAGGTTGCCCGGTCCATTATTGACATTATCCGTTGCCAGCTCTCCTCTATCAACTTGAAGGATTGGCCTCTTCTTGCATTGAATTAGAATATCAACTCTAGATAATCCATTGTGTTGTAGGCTTGCTTGTTTGCTTTTGGCTTTTGTGTTTGGTTGTGCTTTGTTGTAGCCTTTGTTTAGCTCTTGTTTGATCTTTGTTGTGCTTGTTTTTTAGGCCTTTCGGCTCTTGTCTCTTTGCTTCCTGGGGTATGCCCCTTGAATTTGTACATTATTTCCTTCTTTTCTATGATACTGTTTATTTACCCAAAAATAAATAAATTGTGAGGTTTTATTCTCTTCAGATTCGGCTCAGATTGATCAGGACCTTTCTATTATTAATGACATTGTTCCCTCCTTGGTTTCTCATGAGGAAAACTCGTTGCTGGTCGCTATTCCCTCTACCGATGTTATCCATGATGCGGTTTTTGCCATGGATGCTCTCTCGGCCCCTGGACTCGATGGCTTCTCTGGTTGTTTCTTTCAGTGCTGTTGGGAGATTGTGGGTAGAGATGTGATTCTTGCTGTTAAGGATTTTTTTTCCTTTCTGGTATGGTTGCTCCAAGTTTGAATTCTAATTTTATCGCACTCATTCCGAAGATGAGGGACTCTATCGCTGTGGATCAATTTCGCCCTACTGTGCTTGGTAACTTTCTCTTCAAGATTTCCTCCAAGATTTTGGCCAATAGGTTAGCTCAAGTTGCTGCTTGTATAGTCTCTCCTGAACAATTTGGTTTCATCAGAGATAGACACATTGAGGATTGTATTGCTCTTGCTTCCGATTGTGTTAATGTGCTTCATAAGAAATGCTATGGGGGTAGTGTGGCTATGAAGATTGACATTCGTAATGCTTTTGATACTCTTTGAAAAGAATACGGTATGTTCTAAATATGTTATCTAGAGGGGGGGTGAATAGATTTTTACGATTATTACCCAATTTTCGCATGCAAGTCAAGTTTACGAAAATGCCCCTACTAGTCAAAAATACATACAAGTGTAATAAGATGCGGAATTTAAATAACACTTGATATATACATGGAAACCCAACTACTGGGAAAAACCACGGGCTGTATAGTGCGCCACACTCGGAACTCGAAATCACTAATTGAAATGAAGTTTACAACCTATGTAGACCTCGTCTAACACTCCGGTCTGTAACCCCTCACTTCTACCCAGCGGGCCTTTATTAGCAACCCTATTCCAAATGCTCGATCCTCGCAGTCACTACTTGTAATGATGTTTACAGCCTAATCCCGGTCTGTAACCCACCAATACTACCCGCAGGCCTGTAATAGCAACCCTAGGCCAAGACTTCAATCTCTCAAAAGAGATTGCACAACCCTATGTGAATATGTATGAATATTCAATTAACAAACAAGGCTAGGGAACCTTAGATGCTTATCTAGGATGATGATATATTCAATTTAAATCAACCCTAGATATCAATTGCTAAATGACATGTCACATAGCATAGATAATCATAGATTATAAAAACCTAGATATCTATCAAAAACAACACTCAATCAATTCATCACAATTAATCTCTTTTCTTGTATTTAGCATATGATCTAAAACATACAAGTAATTTAAAAGAGATGGCTTGGTATTTAAAATACTAAAATAAGATGAAATTAATCAAAATCTTACCAAGCAAGTTGTGATGATGCAAACCCATACATGGATGCACTCTATATAGACATAGGAGATGCAATATGAAAATTGATGCAAAAGGGGTTTGATTTGAGTGGTTAAAGGTGAGTTCTTGATTTGATTTTCTCTCAAAATCTATCTTTTAAGTTTAGGGTTCTTAAGAGTCAAAGAACTTAATCAGATAATGAGAAAGTGTGATATTTATAGACATCAAGAACAGGGCAAGTGAAAAGACAATTTTGCCCCTGAAATCGCACGATCGGCGGTTTCATTCGGCGGCCAGGCCGCCGAATTGAACCGCCGAATGGCTCCCGAGCGGAACAGGGGAACTTCGGCGACTTCGTTCGGCGGTTTCTAAACCGCTGATCATAACCGCCGTTTTGGACTCGAGAGATATATTTCAATTAGGTCTCATTTAACGGTTTCGAACGGCGGCCTGGCCGCCGAACGTAACCGCCGTTTCACCAAAAATGGTGAAACCAAGGAGAAGCCAAAGGCATCTCCACCGGCGATCATCGCACAAAACAAAGCACATTAACGTGCACGCGTGGACGTTTCCGAACAATCTTCAGGAAACGAATTACTCCACACTAAAAGCTGACATACATGAAGTGCAAGTGTGTGTATTGAATACATCCTAATCCCTATCATGTCATGGCATTTCATATAACAAGATGCAATCAATTTAATGCAAGAAGAGACATTGAATAAACAATAAAGCACAATGCACACAAAATATAAACACAACTGTTGACGGTGATTTTTGGATTGCCACGCACTCAACAATTATATCAGTTTAATATAAACAAGAAAATTAAGAAGGTATGCAAAAGACAGATTTTACGTGGAAAACCCTTGTACGGGAAAAAAAACCACGGCGCCCCTGAGGGCAGAAAAATAATACTAGGTTTTCGTTGCCTTATTACACGCTTAGATCTCTCTTACAGTTGCTTTCTTTTTTCTCTCTTTTTCTGAACCCTTTCCTCGAGAGATAGGTGGTTCTATTTATACATGATGTTTTTAGGGTTTTTCCCTTGATTTTAGTCTTATTCGTAGTAGGATCTCCTTTCAGATTCGTACTGGGAATCCCACGCTGTCACGGATACAGGTAGGTCTTCACCTTTTCCTCCCTTGATTCCTTGTTGTTTTTTGGGTTTCCTAAAGTGTAGGGTTTATTTCCGTGTTTCTGCCGAGTCGGTTTAGGCCTAGTGTGCTGGTACAGCGAGTATATTTCTATCTGGGTTTCGCTTCTTCGGCGACCATATATCTAGATTTGGCGAGTACATATCCAGTTTCGGCGAGCGTGTTTCTGACTTCTTTGGTTTTGAGGTATTTCGACATTGACTTGTCATGTTTCCTTTATTGACCCGGTCAGTGAGTGACGTGGCAATCTTTACTGACTCTTTTTGATGACGTGTCGGGTTGGCGAATTTATGCATACAACAATACCCCCATAAATACTCCGAGCTGGGCGAATGATTTGTTCTTCTTACTTCGTTTGTCTCTGCGAGTAGTTTTTATTTTTATACTTACAAGGTTTCGATGCATTTTGTAATGCCTCCTCCTTTCCTTTTTGTCACGCGCTGTATTGATTAATTGATTCTTCTGGTGCAAGCTTTCAACTTGGTCCACATAATTGTTGACGCACCCATTTACCTGACGGACGAAGGGACATTTTAACCGCTTGGCTTTCCCCGAGATGCCACGTGTCTGTTTTCTGATGGTGGCTATTGCGGCTGGTCACTGTGGCTGTCATTCTCATTAATTGCATATCTTTTTACTTGATTTTCTTTTTTGAATTTCGAAACTCCCACTTTTTAAGGCCCGATCGTTTCTCTTCTCTATTTCATTCTTTCCATTTTATTCCTCTACTGGTTTTCTCAGAGCCAAAAAGAACAGTTCGATTCTTCGTTTTTATCTACCTTGTTGCTTCGAGTGCTTGCTACAGTCCTTTCCCTGTGTTTTCTGTTTATCAGACGGTTCATTGGAATCGATTGTTCCTGCCTTTCTACGAATCTTCCGTGAATCCAGGGTTTTCCGGTGAGTTCCCATGGACCCTTCTTTACGCTCTTCTCTTTTTAATCGAATGATGCAAGCCATGGAGCTTGGTGATAAAAGTACTGCGGACAAAATTGAATCTCTGATTCGTAATTTTCGTCCAGATTCTCCGGTCCCAATTTCTGTTTATGTTCCGTCTTCTGGAGATGATTTTATCCCTAACATTTCTCCTTCATCTTCTAACAGCGGTTCTCCAAAAATACCGAAATCTTCTAGACCCACAAGCAGTAGACGACGCGCTTCTAGGGTTCCACGTGAATCCCTGCTGGATGCGCAGACGATCGTCGACTCTGATGTTGAAGACCATCAGAGGGATAGGCTACACTTCTCGCCAAACCATCCGTGTTCTTTTGATACGAAGGTAAACGTGGTCGGCGAGGTTGAGCTTTGTAAATACAAGAGTCGTTTTGACTTGCCAGACTCGGTGAATCTCATCTTACCTGGCGACCGGGCTGTGTGGAATCCTCCTGAAAACGCAGTCGCCATTTACGGGGCCATGCTTAGCTGTGGGGTGACTCTCCCTCTTCAGCCTTTCATCGCTAGATTTCTTACGGAGGCTCAAATTGCGCCGGCACAGCTTGCTCCAAATAGCTACAGGATATTGATGTGCCTGTGCCTTATGTGGAAGTTGAAGGGTTACGGGCCCCCTACTCCTCGTGAAATCCGCCATTTTTACACGCTAAGGCAGGTGGGCCATGGTGGTATGTATTTCCTTATCTCTTCGCCCGTGGAGAGCTGGATTCCTGAGGGTGTGGCGAACCCCGGTCAAGTGGAAATCTCCGGCAATGAGAAGAAAAAGGGGTTCATCTGGGGTTTTCCCACTTTGAACAAGAGGTGGAAGAACAGCTGGTTTTTCGTTGATGGCGAGTGGGGTCGTCATTTGCCCGCCAGTAGTCGCCACAATTTCTTGGCGAAGAAGGTTCCCAGGCACTTCACATCGCCTGAAGCTTGGTTGAAGGCGGCCCCTGTTTTACTGAATAGGGAGGTTTCTTACCTCGCCGCAGCAGCTGTCCTCCCTTTGAGAGAAAGGGATAGGTCATTCCTCTTGGATGAGGAAAAAATGATTTCCGAGGGGATTTTCCCACGTCTACATGCAAGGCTTCCTCGCTGTAAGTCTTTGTCCACTCCTTTGTTTTACTATCTTATTTTGTTAGTTGATACTTTGTTTATTTTTCTTTACAGTGTGCGATTTTGACACAGTTTGCGATCAACACGCCCGGGCAGTAAAGAATTCTGAGGCAACCAGTAGAAGACATGCTGCTGGGTTGGCCAAGGAAGGACTTGCTAGTCCGAATGGCGGCGATCCCTCCGATGGCGAGGAAGTTGGTGATATTCCTGAGGGTGGGGTCGAATCGGAGCAACCCCCTGTGTACACAGAGGCTGCTGTGAACATACCTGCTGCGAATACTTCTGCTGCGACCACTTCTGCAGCTACCTCCAGCCGCAAGGGAAAAGAAAAAGTTGGAGTTTCAGGGCCAGTCCGTGACACTCCTATTTTTGATGCGGATGTTCCTGAAATTCCTCTGGTTCCTGAAATTCCTCTGGATCCTGCGAATGATCTAACTCCCAGGACTGGTAGAGGAAAGCGCCCGGCTGAGGGTACCCCTGACCATACTACTCGACCTTTGAAGCGGGCATCAAGAGTCGTGTAGTATGTTGTTTCTTCTGACGAGGAGGGTGCTGATGGACCTGTGTTCGCCGGAATTCCTTCTACTCATCCAACTGTGCTTGAAGCCCCCGCTGAAGGGATGAGTGAGGTAGCGTCTCCACCTCCTGAAAGAGTTGGTGAATTGAATGTTCCTGCTTTGTCTCCAACTGGTGCGGCTTCTCCTCCAGCGACTGTAGAGGAGCCGAACATGTCGTCTGCCGATCAGCCTGGGCCATCTGGTCAGCCGGGGCCAGCTGATAGGTCGGGGCCATCGAAGCAAACTGGGGCTTCCGCGTCAGGTTCGGGTGTTGCCCGTGAAGTTCCTCCCGTGGATCCAACCGGAGTTGGTGAGGGAGAGGGGTGTGTGTCCCTTTCAGATTTCACGGCTGCAGAGATCTGCTCACATATAATGAACAACAATGTTTACATTGATGAGGGTTGGGAGCGCCTGAAGAGCAGATCCTGCAACAAGAAGATGGAATTTTTCTTCGATTGTCAGTCCCTGGTGAGTCTCTTGCGATTTTTGTGTTTTGCGTTTTTCATTCATATGTTTCCTGACTTGACTGTTTTTCTTTTTTATATGATGTCTGAGTTGACCGACGTTTACAGGCGAGGGAACTTCCTTTCGAGGGATGTGAAACGCCTGCAGGAACAGACTTCTATTTTAGTCGCTGAGAAACTCTCTGCTGAGGAAATCTATACTCAGCATCTCGCTCAGATGAGGGAATCTGCGGATGGCTATCTTTCAGCTAAACTTGTTGCTGAAGATAAACTAGCTGCTGCTGAGGAAGAGATTCGTTTGCTGCGAGAGCAACTCTCCGCTAATCAAGAATCACTCGCAGCACGTTTTGAGGCTGAGCAACTGGCTGAGGAGGCAAAGGAGAAAGCTGAGCTTGAAGCCTTGGATTTGCGCAACCAGTTGTCCTCGCATGAAGTTATTCTGAACGATCTCAAGGCTGTGCTGGAGGTTGAATCGGTTGATCGTTTCAAGAGATCCCCTGCCTATGACGCGCTTTTATTGCATGAATTTGAGAAAGGCATGAGTCAGGCGAAGAAATTCTTCGCCATGAAGGATCACTCCAATGAGAAAGCTCTGGGGCGTTTCGACCGGTCTTTTCAACAGCATATGGCCAGCGGAGTGGACTCGATTAAAGAGCAGATAAAAAGTTGGAAAGCCCACTGTCGCTACAACATGACTGAACCTCACCCTATGCATTTAGAAATCCCCAGCAAGCGTACCTTCAATACTTATTATTCGGGTCGGAAGGGCAGCTTTTCTGGTTCTGGTGCTGAGCCTGACTTGGGCCCTGTTGCTGGAAGGGATTACGAGCGTTTTATGCCAGAAGGGGATGAGGAAGTCGTCTGGCCTTCAGATGAGGAGATCGAAGATGAGGAAGATAGCGAGGACCCTCCTGCAGCTAGTTGATTTTTTGTATTTTCATTTTTAATTCTTTAATTGTAAATAACTTTATTTATGAGAAGTTATAAACTTTTTCTTCGTTCAGCTGCTTTTACTGAATTTTCGATTTCCTCAGTATTTCACCAAGTCTTTAGCACATTTTGTATTCGGCTGCCGTTGCTGGATTTTGGCGTACTTAGCGTTTCACCAAGTTTTTGACTTAGTTTGTATTCAGCTGCCGTTGCTGGATTTTGGCGTACTTAGCGTTTCACCAAGTTTTTAACTTAGTTTGCATTCAGCTGCCGTTGCTGGATTTTGGCGTAGTTAGCGTTTCACCAAGTTTTTAACTTAGTTTGTATTCAGCTGCCGTTGCTGGATTTTGGCGTACTTAGTGTTTGTCAGGACGTATCCGACCATACACCAAGTTTTTAACATGTTTTTATTTATTCAGCTGCCATTGCTGAGTTCTGGCGTACTTGGTGTTTATTCAGGGCGTATTTGCCCATACCAAGTTTTTCTCCGGAGATCTTATTCTCCTTGTGGGAGCGATCCCCTGATTTCTGTAGCTTGGGCTATGGCGACTAAGTCGCTTTCGGCTGGTTTTTAATTTCGTTGGGTTGTCACTTATTCTCACTGCTGTGAGTATGAAACTCGTCTTTACGCAATGGTATTGACATACGTCGGTGAGTGTCTTTTTGTAATTGGCGAGTCAAGTCGCGATTTCTCAGTAATAAATTACTCTTTATTTGGATAATTCCTGCAACTCTGTTAACATAATCGCAAAGAAAAGAAAACAAATACTAGTACGAAAACTGTTCTAAGAAAAATAAAAGGCTCACACCAATTCTAAATTTGACCCCCAAGTTATGGATAATATATCTTCAAGTACTGCGCATTGCATGGACGGGGTAGTTCGCCAAAACCTTCTCGTGTGATGTGATATGCCCCATGGCCAGCTATGCCTGTAATCTGGTAAGGCCCCTCCCATTTGTCTGCGAGTGACCCTGCAGCTTTGTCTTTTGTTCCTTGGTTCACCCTTTTCAGCACTAAGTCGCCCAGCGAGAACCTTCTTTCACGCACATGTGATTTGTAATATCTGGCTACCCTATGTTGGTATACATTATTCCTTATTTGCGCGCGCTCTATTCTTTCCTCTAATTCATCTAGGCCGCACTTTAGCATATCAATGTTGATTTCTGGCTGAAAAAGTTGCACCCTCGGCGAAGAGAAAGATGTTTCCACGGGAATGATAGCTTCAGCTCCATATGCCATGGAATATGGGGTCTCGCCTGTTGAACTCCTTTCTGTGGTTCGGTATGCCCAAAGTACCTGTGGTAATTCGTCTGCCCAGCTGCCCTTTTTAACTGCCAATTTAGCCTTCAGGTTATGTTTTATGATTTTGTTTACTGCTTCAGTCTGGCCATATGTCTGTGGGTGTGCTGGAGAGGCATAGTAGTTGTTGATGCCGTACTTGTCACATAGCTCCCTGAATTTCCTCCCGTCAAATTGGGTCCCATTGTCCGTGATGATGGTGTTTGGTATCCCGAATCTGTAAAGGATATTTTTCTTCACAAAGCTTACAGTGTTTGCTTCGGTTATGTGTACCAATGGCTCGGCTTCTACCCATTTTGTAAATTAATCCACAGCTACTATGGCATGTTTTGCTCCTCCAGTTGCTGTTGGCATTGGGCCGATCAAGTCAATCCCCCACATGGCGAACGGCCAAGGCGAGGTAATACTTTGCAAGAGTTCAGGTGGCTGTCGGATGTTATTAGCAATCTTCTGACAAGCCTCACATCTCGCTGCCATGTGTGTTTGATGAGCCGTCGACGCGGAGTTGCCATTTATATATTTTTTTATTTTCTTCCTCCATCATTCTCGCTACTTCCACGTTTGGTTCGGTGAACTCCGCTACAAAGTTTGCCACTGCCTGGGCTTTAATTGCTGTCCTTGGGAGGTACTCTACGTCGAATTCACTTAACTCGATTGCCCACTTTGTTAATCGACCGGATACTTCTAGTTTCTACAGGATTAACTTCAATGGGCAGTTGGTGTATACTCTGATTTTATGAGCCTGGAAATATGGCCTCAGCTTCCTCGCTGCTGTTATTAGAGCTAGTGCCAATTTTTCAGCCGGCGAGTATCTGGTTTCGGCTGGCAACAATGCTTTGCTGGTGTAGTATATTGGTTTCTGGACCCCATCTTCCTGTTTTACTAGCACGGAACTTGTGGCTGCTCCAGAGACGGACAAGTACATGTACAACATTTCTCCTGTTTCTGGTTTTGATAGCAGCGGTGCCTGCCCTAGGTAATCTTTCAAGGCTTGGAAAGCCTTTTCACACTCTTCATTCCACTCGATTCCCTTTCCCTTTTTTAGAGCTTTGAAAAATGGTAGGCATCGGTCTGTTGATTTGGCTATGAATCTGCTCAGCGATGCTAAGCACCCTGTGAGTTTTTGAACGTCTTTCAGAGTTCTTGGCGAGACCATTTTTGCTAGTGCTTGGATTTTTTCAGGGTTCACCTCTATTCCCCTTTGATGTACTTGATATCCGAGGAACCTCCCAGATGGTACGCCGAATACGCATTTTGCTGGATTCAACTTCATTCCATACTTGACCAGCACGTCGAATGTTTCCCTCAGGTCATCTGTATGTCTATCCGCTGTGGTGCTTTTTGTTAGCATATCGTCAACGTAGACTTCCATGTTTCTCCCGATTTGTCTGGCGAACATCCTGTTGACCAAGCGCTGGTAAGTTGCCCCAGCGTTTTTTAGGCCGAATGGCATGACCGTGTAACAATACAACCCCTGATCCGTGGTGAACGCTGTCTTCTCTTCGTCTGGCTTGTGCATCTTTATTTGGTTATATCCTGAATATGCATCCATGAAGCTCAACGTTTCGTGTCCAGCTGTTGCATCGACTAACTGGTCAATCCTTGGTAGCGGGAAGCTATCCTTGGGGCAGGCTTTATTCAGATCGGTGAAGTCGACGCACATCCTCCATTGATTGTTTTTCTTTTTCACTAAGACCACATTCGCCACCCATTATGGGTATTTAACTTCTCTGATTGACCTTGCGGCGAGCAATTTTGATACTTCCTCCTTTATCGCTGCACTTCTTTCTGGGTTGAAACTCCTCCTTTTTTGCACAACCGGCTTGCATTTCTCACTCACAGCCAGATTGTGCGAAATTACACTTCTATCAATCCCTGGCATGTCTTCGTGGCACCAAGCGAAAATCCCCCTATATTCCTTCAACAAGTTTGTCACATCTTTCTTAACTTGTTTAGCCAGCCTTGCTCCGATCTTTACTGTTTTGTCTGGTTCCACTTTGTCTAGAATAACTGACTCGGTTGGTTCTTCTTTCTCTCTGCTCGTTTTGTCCCTTGGGTCCAGTTCGAAGTTTCCCGGACTATCTTCCTGCACCTCCCTGTCCACTTCGAATATGTTTAAGGTTTCCATCCCTGCTTTATCTTTGAAGATTGATAGATTGGCGCGGCAAGCCATCTCCTGTGACCCTCTCAATTCTCCGACACCAAATTCTGTAGGGAATTTTATTTTCAACGCATGGGTTGAAGTGACAGCTCGAGCTTTGTTAAGAAATGGTCGGCCAAGTAAAGCATTATACGGCCAATTGTGGATGTCAACCACGACAAAGTCCAAAAGGATTGTTCGCCGGCATGGTGCTGTACCAAATCTCACCGGCAGTTTAACAGTTCCTAACGACCTAACTTCTACGCCACCAAATCCCTTTAGTGGTACATGGAATGGCTCGAGATCTTTTCTATCCAGCCGCAATTCATCATATACTCTGGCACTTAAGATATTGGCTGAACTTCCATTGTCAATCATCACCCGAAGGACATCCCTATGGGCTATTCGAACCCCTACGACGATTGCATCGTTAGGTTTTGCATCTATCCCGTCTGAGTCTTCTGCTGTAAATGTTATAGGGTCATGTCCTTCTCTTCCCTTCTTGGGGCTTCTCTGTACGGAATTGATCTCCATGCTTCTGCTTTCATACATTACTTCTCGAACTTCTGACATCCTTTCTCGATTGCTTCTCCCAGTATGAGGTCCGCCGAAGATGGTGTTTATGGTGGCGTTAGGGCTGTTCCTCCTTGGACTTTTCCTTTCCTGCCCGTTTCCCTGGCGGCTATCCTGGCGACCACCATATTTATCTCCCTTCAAGGCAAAATCCTTCAGGTGCCCATCTCTGATCAAACTTTTAATGTGGTCACGCAGCTGGAAACACTTTGAGGTTTCATGCCCATGATCTTTGTGGAATCGGCAGTACTTAGTTGTGTCTCTCCTGGCATTTGCTGACTGCTGTCGTGGATATTTAGCGAGTCCTTTGTCTTCCACCACAGAAAATATCTCCTATTGATCGCCGGTTAAAGGGGTGTAGTGGTTGTACCTTCCTCGAAACCTACTGGCTCGAGGATTTCCTTTGCTTTCTCTCGAGTGTCCCTTTTGGCCTTTCTCGTCTCTCTGGCGATCACGTGATACCGTCTTCTTGTCATCCTTTTGATCCGATTTTGAGTCAGGTTTGTGTCCATGCACGTAGCTACCCCCTTGTGCTACTTCTTCTTCTTCTGCTAATGCATAGTCGCCAGCTATTTCCATCATCTCTTCATAAGTTTTTGGTCTCTCTCTTCGCAGGTCGAAAGATAATCGCCCGCTTTGTAACCCATTGGTGAAAGCGGCGATCACAGCTACATCGCTGGCATCTTCAATTTGAGCTACTTCCTTACCAAATCTTGCTAGGTACTTCTTGATTGACTCATTGTGCTCTTGTTTTAAATTTGATAGATGAGCGAGTGACTTCCTTCTCTGCACGCTTCCCATGAACTGTCTTATGAACGCCTTGCTGAGGTTTGAGAAACTGCTTATACTTCCGGGCTGAAGTCTTCCAAACCACCTAGAGGCGAGATCGCCGAACGTTTGAGGGAAAGTGAGGCATAAAAGCCCGTCATTAGATGAATACTGGGCCATGATGTTGCGGAATCGGCGAACATGCTCCTTCGGGTCCCTGTTCTCCTTGTACTGCTCAATGGTTGGCATTCTAAATCTGTCTGGGAACTGGGTGCGAGCAACATCAGCAATGAATGGGCTGTCTGACTCATCATCTGAAGATACGTTATGACTGTACCTTCGTGCCATCGCTGAAACCTTTCTTGATAGCTCTTGTAGGGTGACATCTCGCTGACCAGTCGGCTCTCCTGCTGGATCAAGTCTGCTCTTAATTGTCATTCTCCCATGGTTATTCCTATTATCCGGGCTCCTTCGATCTTCTGCGCTTTCGAATCTCCTTCGCCGTGTTCTTTTGGACCGTAACTCTCTTTGTGGACGCGGACTCTTATCTTCAGACGAGATAGAACGGTGTCTCCGTCGGTTTCGTTGGTATGTGTCATCGGAATTGACCCCATGTGTCCGCGCCTGGTCTCGCTCCTCTCTGGATTCTTCATTCATCACACATTTTCCTTTCATTTGTTTTCTCCTTTCGAAATACTCTGGATGGTCCTGGGGAGTTTCCTCGGCGGATTGTCTTGCTTGAGTATCAGGGGTTGCGATGTGAACTTCTGATCGTAGCTTTCCGGGAGGATGGTTTCCAGGGATAGTTAACTCATAAGGGGATGAAACTCCCAAACCGATGGGAAGCGAAAGCCCTATCTTGTTGGCTTCGCTGATTAGGTTTACCAACGCAGCTTGGAAGTGCTGCAGAATCCCAGGGTCGGCGGCCCTAGTCCCTGGTGTTGCTGCCGATTGTTCCCCGATCGTTACTGCCCTATCTCCTGTCGGCGCAGCTGGTTCAATAACCTGATCTCCGCTGGAGTTTAACGTCTCTGTCACTGTCGTTGCTCATGTTCATGTTCATGTTCTTTAATTCGCAAGGGTTCCTCGAAGTTTTTTGTAAAGCCCCCTCCTTCTAGCGCCAATTGTTGACGGTGATTTTTGGATTGCCACGCACTCAACAATTATATCAGTTTAATATAAACAAGAAAATTAAGAAGGTATGCAAAAGACAGATTTTACGTGGAAAACCCTTGAACGGGAAAAAAAACCACGGCGCCCCTGAGGGCAGAAAAATAATACTAGGTTTTCGTTGCCTTATTACACGCTTAGATCTCTCTTACAGTTGCTTTCTTTTTTCTCTCTTTTTCTGAACCCTTTCCTCGAGGGATAGGTGGTTCTATTTATACATGATGTTTTTAGGGTTTTCCCCTTGATTTTAGTCCTATTCGTAGTAGGATCTCCTTTCAGATTCGTACTGGGAATCCCACGCTGTCACGGATACAGGTAGGTCTTCACCTTTTCCTCCCTTGATTCCTTGTTGTTTTTTGGGTTTCCTAAAGTGTAGGGTTTATTTCCGTGTTTCTACCGAGTCGGTTTAGGCCCAGTGTGCTGGTACAGCGAGTATATTTCTATCTGGGTTTCGCTTCTTCGGCGACCATATATCTAGATTTGGCGAGTACATATCCAGTTTCGGCGAGCGTGTTTCTGACTTCTTTGGTTTCGAGGTATTTCGACATTGACTTGTCATGTTTCCTTTATTGACCCGGTCAGTGAGTGACGTGGCAATCTTTACTGACTCTTTTTGATGACGTGTCGGGTTGGCGAATTTATGCATACAACAACAACATTCAAGAATAAGAGTTATGCATGTTGTGTGTGTGTGCA
Organism: Acer yangbiense; assembly: GCA_008009225.1. Taxonomy (NCBI): domain Eukaryota; kingdom Viridiplantae; phylum Streptophyta; class Magnoliopsida; order Sapindales; family Sapindaceae; genus Acer; species Acer yangbiense. The sequence goes on along the minus strand of CM017765.1, from coordinate 11,860,114 downwards.
ACTATATCTCTTCAAGGCAAAGTAAGCACTACAAATCTACCTTTGGTGCTTGTCCTCTTGAGGTCTTGGAAAAAGTCTTTGATCTTCAACCTTAATCACCTAGACTACCCTTACAACCAAACCCCAACATGTGGTTTGACCACGAAATAAGCCAATCAATTAATGGGAATCCTTACACTCTTGATTGGAAGTTCCTCTGCTCTGTGCTTCGTGATTTTAGATTTTCTCAAATCTTCATGGATTGGATTGATAGCATTCTTGGCTCTTCAAGATTGTCTGTTCTGATTAATGGTTCTCCGACTAGTTATTTTAGATGCACGAAGGGGTGAGACAGGGGGATCCTCTTTCTCCTCTTCTTTTTGGTATTGCAGAGGATTTTCTTAGTAGGTTACTTTCTAAAATGGTGGCATTTGATTATCTTTTGCCTAAATCCTCCCCGAGGGGCTTTTCTGCTCCAACTCACTTATTGTATGCCGATGATGTGTTGATTTTTTGTAGGGGCATGGCCAATAATATGAGGAATGTTATGAATGCCTTCGGTGTTTATGGCAACATTTCAGGCCAACTTGTTAACTGGAGTAAATCTTCCATCTTTTTCGGGTCTTCGGTTTCTCCTACCCAGATTAGTTCTCGTCAGTCTTTAGTTGGGATGTAGATTGGTCATTTTCCATTTTCCTACATGAGGGTTCCTTTGTTCATGGGCAAGCCCAGGAAGTCTATTTTGTTGCCTATTGTAGATAAAATTGTGTCTAAATTTGCCAGGTGGAAAGGTAAGTCCCTTTTTATGGCTAGTCGGGCTACTTTGATTGGTTCGATGATTACTGGCTCTTTTGTTCACTCTTTTATGGTTTATAAGTGGTCGGTTTCCCTAAACTAGATGATTACTAAGAAGATCAAAAATTTCTTATGGACTAGTTCTTGTGAGGACTCCAAGTTAGTCCGTGTTGATTGGAAACGTTGTTGTAGACCTTATGCTCTTAGGGGTCTTAGTTTGAAAGATCTGGCGCTGTTGAACGATTCTTTACTTCAGAAGCTTACCTGTAAGTTTATAACTTTTGACAGTTTTGCTTTCACTTTTTTACGTGAGAGATATATTAATCAGTTGCAGAAACCTCAAAAAGGTTACATCACCTCCTATATCTGGACTTCTTTTAAGTCTTACTATGCTGAGCTCCTTAAGGATGGTATCTAGCTCATCGGGAAAGACTCCTAGAGAGACTTTTAGCGTGATAATTGGCTTGGGATGCCCATTGTGGATCTTCTTGGTATTCCTGATTTCGTGGTCATTCATCTTCATGTTAGGGTTTCGGACTTCATCGTGATGGTATATGGGTTTTGGAAGATTGTTTTCACGTTAGATTCTCGGATCTTTGTTTTCGGATTGAGAAAATTGCTATTTTTCCTGTGGCTGAGTATTTGGTGTGGCCTCATTCTAGGGACGGGAGGGTGAAATTCCCTTAAGCAATAATGCATTATATACCTAGAGGAGGGGGGGGGGGGGGGGGGGGGGGGGGGGGGGGGGGAGTGAATAGGTATAGGCCCAAATTCTTCCAACTTCAAAATATGCGGATTACAAGAATGAAATGTACACTTGAAAATGATATAACAATTGTATAGTATGAGTCAATACATGTGAAAATCAATATACAAGAGATACAATCAATACATGATATGAAAGATAATGAAAAGTAAAGTGAAACTTGACACAATAGTTTTTATGTGGTAAAACCTCAAAGAGGAAACATCCACGGATTGATACCGCAACCACCGACAAAGCAATTCACTATGAAAGAAAGAGATACACACTCAATGCATTCAACTCCTAGTCTATCCATAAGACCTAGTGAATCACTTCACTACTTTCTATCCAAGATGAATCCTTCACCTCTAGGACTTGCTTAGCTGTCTAGATCACAAAGATCCTAGTCAAGCTTCCCCAACTCAACCATCCGGAGTATCACACTCCTAGCTAAGACGTTTGCTTAGTTATCCGGATCCTCTTGATCCTAACTAAGACTTCTTGCTTGGCTATCCGGAATCCTTTCCTAGCCAAGTCTTCTTGCTCAAGATAAAGCTTCACTCACTTTAATCAAGTGACTTCAACCTTTTCACAAGGCAATGATCTAGGTGATGCAAATGATGTAAATCACAACCAAATAAAGCAAGATGATCAATGAAGTTCTATGAACATGCTTAGAGATATTCTAGGATATGCTTTCAACAAACTATCACAAATGTACCTAGAAATCAATGCATGTGAATCAATAAGAACAAGTCAAGAATATTCAACATATCTCTTAAGAATTCTTTGTTCTTAGATAATGAAATTAAACTTAGAAATTATTAAGAGACACATCATACAAGATATTTCTAGAATCAATTTCAAGTTTAATCAAGTTTAGCAAAATATGTTCAAATAAGATCACAAGGCTAAAACTCAATCAATCAATCAATCATACAAACCTAGAATGTGAACTAACATCATTCTTAACACATTTCATCTATCAAATAAGAAGATTAAAAGAGATGATAAAAAATGAAAGTAAAAAGAAGATGTTTCACATACAAGTATGAACCTCGGACTGAAATATGCTCACTGCGAATAATCACGAAGTCGCTTGGCTCTGAAAATGCTTGGGATTTGTAGCTCTCATCAAGACCAACATTTTTGGCTTTTGAATCAAGTGATTCGGAGTTCAGACGAGAAAGTTATGATTGAAACAAGACACCAAAAATTCATGAAGAAATTTTACACATCTCTATTTTCAATTTTCTTCAAGTTGTGTTTGGAGGGAAGGAAAATGATTTTTAAGAGAGAGAGAGAGGGAAAGGAAGCACCCAATTGAAGTGTGCCACATCACCATCCATGTGTGGGGCGCATGTGGCACATGTGGGCTGAGAGGCTGCCTGGCCGTGTGGCACACGTGGCCACACGTGGACACCAAGCTTGGTCGTTGGCCATGCTTGCTCCTCTTGCGAACCGCTCGCGTTCTTCTGCCGTATTCGTACCTCCGAACTCTGATTTCAAATCCATCTTTGAATTACAAATTGTGACTCTCTCATGCATAACGACGACTACAAAACTTTGACAAAAGGTTGAGAATTCATCTCAGAAAATGATGACGAAGACAACTCAACGAATGAGAACGCAAAGTAGCGTAGCTACATCGTTTGGACTCGAAACTTAATGAATGAGTAACCGAAATGACCAGGACTCAATAAGGAATCAAATGAGATCATGTTCAAGTCCAAATACAATAAAACACAAACATATAAACACAAGATCACATAAGTATGTCATTTCCTAGACTTACCTAAAAAAAAGTATGTCATTTCCTAGACATAGTCTTAAAACATTCAACTCTACAATGTATGACAATATGAGTTCAATGCATGAGCATACTTCAATGGTGTGTGAATGTGTTATACCAAATGTAGCACAACGATGCAGGGACACACATGAATGAATTTTGTGTGTGTGTGTGTGTGTGTGTGTGTGTGTGTGTGTGCATTTATGCCTTGCAAGAGGAAGAAGAATCTTGATACCTTAGCATCCAAGTACGCGATTTTCCTCTTGAAGACGATATTTGCATGAGATGTTGCTTTTCTTCTTTGAAGCTTCTTTTCACCAATAACAACCTAAGCAACTAATCAATACAAATAAAGAGCATTTTGCAATGGAATCAAGCTAACAAAGATTTAGGATCTTACAAGGAGTTTCTTGTATGGCAACTTATTCTAGGATGTTTCATCATATTCCTCAGGTCTCTTGGTGGAGAGATGTCTGGTCTCGCTATATCCCTCATTCCCGTTCTATCCTTTCTTGGCGTTTTCTTCTTAATAGATTACCCACTAGAGACCACTTATGTAGATCCGGTTTTCAATTAGCCTTCAGATGTAGTGTTTGTGGCGCTAGCTTGGAGACTGTAGACTATCTTTTTCTTAAATGCCCTCTTGCTGCTGCTCTTCAGGATGCGATTTTTTCTGCTTTTTAAAGACGTGTCTCCATTGACACTTGGGGCTCTTTTTTCCGTCAGGCCATGTCTATTTCTTTCAGTGATCAGATTAGGATTTTGTCAAAAACTGCCACTCATGCTGTGGTCTGGTGAATATGGTATTCCCATAATCATTGGATTTTTGAGGGGAAGTCTGTTGATTTCAGGGCTGCTCTTTCTCTTGTTTGGCGTTTGATCTATGATACGAACCGTTGGGGGATTGGCTGTATGCGTAACTGTGTTGATGATTTGCTGATTCTTCGTCAGTTTGGTCTCAGTGGTCGTCCTGGTAAGGCTCCGGTTATTAGGAGTGTTGTCTGGTCTCCTCCGACTCTGGGGTGGATCAAGGTTAACACGGATGGGGCTGCTTTAGGTTCTCTAGGTGTAGGGGGTTGTAGGGGTGTTTTTCGGACTTGCAGGTCTTTTGTTAAAGCTTGTTTTACGGTCCCCCTTGGTCAGGTTTTTGCTTTTAAGGCTGAGCTCCTTACTGCTTCTTTAGCCATCAATTACACGTGGAAATTGGGTTGGCATAGGATCTGGCTTGAGAGTGACTCTTCTTATATGGTTCAACTTCTTTCTGACATATCTGATGAGGTTACCTGGCGTGTTCATCAAGCTTGACAGTGTTGTATTTATCAGATCTCGCACATGGAGTTCCAGGTTTCTCACATCTTCAGGGAAGTTAACCAAGTGGCGGATCCTCTCTCTAAGAACGCTTTGGGTATCCCTTCTGATTTATGGTGGTCCTCCACTCCTTCGTTCTGTTCTTGGTTAGTTGGTAATGATTGTATGGGTAGAGAATCTTTCAGGTTTTCCTAGTTTTGTTTTTTCTTGTTTGGTCTACATGCTTTTGGGTTTTTTGGGGCTATGTCCTCTGTTCTGTTGTGTTTTTTGGATTCTTTTGTTTCTTTTTTCCTTTTTTTTATTTTATATATTCATGGATACTGCCTAGGGGTTTTTCAGCATATGATCTCTTGTGATGCTTTTGCCCCTTAGGTCAGTCCAATTTCATCAAAAATATATATATAAGACAAGTTAGCGCATAACGCCTTGAGAAATATGACGAAGTAGACTTAACGGTCTTGCCTAGTTGAAATAAAATTCTCTGATTTATAAATGGTTCGTATAATCATAGGGTTTAGAGTTTAGCTTACTGAACTCAACGGATTTGTGTGGAAATTTGTTAGTGACATTTGAAATTTATGAGTGATTAAACTTTTATTTATTTGTAGATGAAGTTATTATGTGGAACTGATGTTATTATTATTATACGACAAATCTTTGGATTGCTCCATAAACAGAGGAAGCTTTTTTTGAAATATTTTTGTAAAAAATCTCATTTATTGAGATAATGATCTACAGAAGAAGAGAATACTAGATTTACCTGTCATTCTATGTAATTATAATATTTTAATCATGTATCCGGATTTTGGGTTGTGACATGGTCTTTATTGTTTTCCCTTAAAAAAAAAAAACAAGAAAAAAGAAATCCTACAGATTAAGGGAGGATGAATGCAGGATCTGAATCAAGAGTCAAACCCTTATCTTAATTAGCATCGAAATTGCTAGAATTAATCGAGAAGATATACAGAAAAGAAAGTTGATTGATCAAACGATTAAGAAACCCCAAATATTTGGTCTATCATGTTTGCAATTAACAAGCAAAATCCAATTTAGGTGTAGTAGGCGTGGAATTTTGCAAACATGAATTTTGCAAACAATTCTACGTGAAAGGTAGGAAAAAAAATGAAGAACATGAATTGGAATGCATACAAAAATCTTAATTCTGCTTAATTGTCTATTTCCTCATTCTGATTAATCTTTCTTGTCTATTTAATTTGTCCCCAGGAGAAGTAATCATCTTGTTGATTTAATTACAAGTCACATATTAATATGTCTTTATTATTATTATTATTATTAATTGAATTGGACAAGTTACAAATATGTTATTCTATCCATATTATAACATTTGATTTTTTTTAAGTCTATCTCAAAAAATGATTCTGTAAATAAATTTTATTTTTAAAAAATAAAAATAAAAAATATAAATTTTTTTTTTAAATTACTTATTAAATATCGTTTTATGAAACATTGTGTAAGTGTTATATATTTTAGCCCTAGCATATATATATATATATATATATATATATATATATATATATATATATATATTTTGTATATTAACTAATTAAATACAATAAAATTAATAGAGGTAAAAGTAATTTTAGTTTTTTTAAAATTGAAGTAACTTGATGATGCAAAAACACTTTTAAATGAATCCTAAAGCAATTTTGAGATTAAACAAACCCTATATCAATATCATAAATTGATGATAACAAATAAAGTACTTTGATGTACAAGTTTACTCATCATACCAAACTCAATTAAATTATGATTTGGGGTCTTTTTATAGTGCTTAGATTATGGCTTATAATTAATAAATAAAGCATACATTAGTAGATTAGTAGTGCATGTGCTATACGCCTATAACTATAAGCACTTATCAAGTCGGTGCATATGTCTTCTCCAAAAGTTCATAACAAAAGTTTTTAAAATATCTTCAATAAAATCATTACCAGTACTTACAATTTGAGGTCCAAAATGTGCCACAAAATGGGATTTTATCTTATTTGGTTTTATGGTTTTCATTTTCAAATCACTGTTTGATCAACTAATAGTTGCTTTCTTCCAAATTATAATAATAAAACTTATGGCAGCAAATGTAACCCTCACATTTGCACATCTAGGTCATAAGTTCAAGATATATCCCTGCTTTAAATTCCAAAATTTAACATAAAAAAGACGTGTATTAATATAAATTCTTTCAAGTCGTATCATCTCCACTAAACCTCCAATTATTTGTAATTGTTTAAAAAATATGAAAAATCACTTCTGTCACATCAATTTATTTTTTATTTATTTCCTTGGTAAATAACAATTACGTACCTTAAACACAGTTAGATGAAAATAATTAATTTGATTCTTTTCATCTAACCGTGTTTAGGGTACGTAATTGTTATTATAATTAATTTGATTCTTTTCATCTAACCGTGTTTTTAAGGTACATAATTGCTATTTACAAGAAAAAGGAAATAAAAAACAATGATCCGGCATGAGTTTTTTTTTTTCTTATTTTTTGAACAATTATAAATAATTGAGGGTTTAGGGGATGGGACACGACTTAAAAGAATCTATAATACAAGTTTTTTTAAAGTAAAATATTTGAGATTTAGAGCGAGGATATGTTTTGAACTCACAGCCTCATTGTATACATGTGTAATGAGTTTTCTTTCGGTATTGAAAGAGTATATACTTTGCGGTCATAATAGATATTTGGGCCGCATATGTACTTTTTAATTTTCACAGGTCCCGACAAACCTCTAACCCGATCATTTGCTATCAAAATTTATTGTAAAATAATACTTTAAAAAAAAAAAAAAAAAAAAAAAACATATGATAGCCATTTCAAACACAAAAAGTAATTTCTTGAAACATTTATAGAAATTATGGATAATCATTTTGGATCATACTATGGTCATATTCACAAAATTTATAAAAGACCAATAGTATCATAACATAAATTTTCATAGAACTAACTATGTGTACTAAAAACGATACTAACAAGTAACAATAATAAATTTCAAATTATTTATTTTTAAGTACGGTTTATCCCAAATACTATCCTACAAATTATACATAGTTAAGAAAATGCATTGCTTTTGAGGCATTCTATGAGTGTCTTGTTTGTTCTCTCTCAACCATTTTCCCACCTAATATATATGCTCTCTATTTCTCTCTTTCTCTCTTTCTCTCCGCGACACGAAAAAACATTTTTTTTGTTGGAACGCGTTATTTACTTATTTATTAGTTTATCTAGTAAAAGTTCATCACATTTTTCAAATATTGTTTTAACTTTCTAACCATATTCCGTTTAATGTTGTTCTAACTTAGGTTCGAATTTTAAAATTTCAAGACTAATCAAATCAAACTAAAGCAAATACAAGACTAAGAGATGTTAATCTACATCTATGGAGACATGGAGTCTACAAACACTTAACTTCCACTGTTAAATGGTAGTTTACAATGTGAAGTAAATTCCCTCGACCTCAATTCAGCTTTCAATATTGTTTCTCTCGTGTTATTTAAAAACCTAGAATTACAAGGGTATATATAATAAAGTTAACCGGGCAACTTGACCTCTACAAGCTAATCTATCAGCTCGATCACCAATGCGTCTGCATAGTACATTATTATAAATTTAGATTACATAACCCAACATATATAGATATATAAATATTTTTATTGGTGTGACTATGAAGGGTTTAGTGCTTAAACATATCAATTTTTTTATAAAAAAACATCGGAATCTAATAAGTGAAAGATGACCTAAATATACAATTTTATTATGAGGGTGTAAGAGATATATTGCTGGGTCACCTTATTGATTACATTTTCCATAGAAATGATAATATTTAATTATTAGGTCCAACAAGTTAATTTTATTTTTGGATATACTATTTATAATGACGATCGACTCGAATCTTATTAGACAGACTAAATAAACACTCTTAACAATAAGACACGTCGGATGGTATCAAACCCATTAATAAAACAGTAATGCTACACATCCCACCTACAATCTCATCATTTCCATCCCAACACACGTGGCAGTTGATGTGTCAGTTAGTGAGTGGACACATATTAATTGGTGAGTGATCACCAATTAATGTGTGTCCACTCACTAACTGACACATCAACTGCCACGTGTGTTGGGATGAAAATGATGGGATTGTAGGTGGGATGTTTAGTATTATTGTTAATAAAAATGACGGGATACATTGTTTCATTCGGTTAGTATGACACACGGAAACAAAGGTAGAGCACGTGCAAGAAGCAGAGTAAGTCTAAACTGTAAAGAGCACCCATAAGACACGGCTCTAACATCGGCAAAAGCAACCCAACAAACTAGCTTATATATATACTCCATTAACTACTTTCTATAAAATGCCATATAATTAGCTCCTTGGAACAGCAAATCACCAAATTAATGGCCGCTGCCGCCGATGGTTTTTTCCGGAACGTATACGAGGGTTGCATCTCCGGGTGTGACTCGGGCATCGAACGCCGGCCGTACCATCGGAACTGCAGTTGTGCTCTCCATAGTAAATCCAATAACAACAAATCAAGAAACAATTGTCACAAGTGCAATAAGAATGTTTCATATCCTATGAGAAGAGCATGGAGTGAAGGCAGCTTATTGGTCATGGCTGCTGCGGATTCTAGCTATTCTTCTTCTCCTTCTTCTTCTTCTTCACCAGCTCTAGAGAGGCTTCAATTGGGATCATCAACTACACTACGTATTGAGGAGGAGGATGATGATCATGATCATCAATTTTCACTCTTTATCAAGGTTTGATTTTTTGTTTTTTTTTGTTTTTTTGTTTTTTTTGGTAATACTAATTAAAATGGATGATCCCCCAGTTGATATATGTACAATGTGAACAAGAGAGACAGATTTGATCAGGATTTTGATGGCCCTGATCATCAAATCCAAATTAATCTGGGGTTTTGTGTTATTGGTGTGTGTGTGACTGTGAGATCATGATCATCACAATGTGTAATTCATAGATAAAATTCCTCTGATCATCAGCTTAATTACAGTACTATGTATAAAAGATAAAAAAAGCAAGTGTTGACTTTCTGTTTCCTTTTCTTCTTAATAAAATTCTTATGTTACAGTAATTTTCTTTTTCCATAAAAGTTTCAAGATCATTAGATTGGATCCAGATTTCATAGGTCATGAAGAATTACATATATAATCTCACAAGTACTGATTACTCATCCGAATCTTTCAATAAGAAATTAAGTTAAAACTTATTCAACTTGAAGGCTGTTCTATTAGATGAAGGAACTATCCATGGATCTCCCTCCAGAAGGGTTACCCCATGAGTAATTCATAACAATTATATTGAAATCCAATGATTTAAAAATAAAAACTACAAAATGTTGAAAATAGATAATGTCTACCTTAGTATAACCCGAGTATCTAATTTAGCATATTATTCATGTTTATATACTGGACCTAAGGGCATCTCCAACCCAAGCATCGATCTCCATTTTGTTCCAGTTTTTCTTCTCCAACCCAACGCCAGATTGTAACAGCCGTTCTTCTTGCGTAAGATCTGGTGTAACTTTCATCTTGCGCTATTTTGTAACGCTTATTTTGTTTTTTTGTTTTTTTAATTGTTTTATTGTTTTTGATTGGTGGAGAGAGAATATTCTTTTTAAAGTAGGATTTAATGCAATGGGTTGAAGATAGAAGTGTGGAAGTTTCAGCATTTTACTGTAAAGTTTGCACAATTTTTAAAAACTGTGGAGATGCTCTAAAACGCTATTCGTACAATTTTTATGACTTTTAGTCATGGAAATGAAACATTGGAAATCAATGTATTTGTTATCTTTGTAAGGAAAAAATTGACGTGGAAGGCACAATTTTCTAATTAATTGTTGTCAGCAAATGGGTCAAGTGGTGAGTCGGATACAGCTGTTTGTTGAGTCAATGATCTACTTGGAAAATGTCTTGTTATCAAAGAAGTTTAAATATTGTCTCTTTCTTTAACTTTTGGTTAGTTTTGACTTTTGACAGGCCGAATAAAATTATATTTGAAAAAAGGGATAATTACCCGGTGACCATTGAATTGATGACACACTATCAAAATGACCACTGAATTGGAAAGTTGTTCCAAAATGGTCATTATTGACAAACTTTGTAATACTAATGGTCATTCCATCCAATTCCATCTAATTCCATCCAATGAGTAGCATTTTAGTAAATAAATGGATGCCATTAATTTATTTTAGATTTTTTTTTTAAATCAATTTTTTCAATGAGTGACATTTTGGTAAATAAGTGGATGACATTAATTTATATTAGATTTTTTTGGGAAATCATTTCTTTTATTTTTTTGAAAAGAATAATTATATTTAGTGTATAAATATATATATATATATATATATATATATATATATATATATATATATATATATATATTTCTATATATTAAAATAATTATAAGCACTGCAACAAAAAAAAAAAAAAAAAAAAAAATCATAAATCATCTCAATAATAATAGTTTGGCCTCTCTCTTGAACCTCGCAATATCTCTTTATATTTGGTGTGTGTATATATATATATATATATCTTTTTAAAGAAGATTAAGGTTATAAAATCTAAAAAATTTTAAAAATAAAGAAGAGACACGTATATTGATCTAAACCATTTCTTTTATTTTTTGAAAATAATAATTATATTTAGTGTGTGTAAATATATAAATAAATATATTTATACACACTAAATATAATTATTCTTTTCAAAAAAAGAAAAAATTGATTTCCCAAAAACATCTAAAATAAATTAATGCCATCAACTTTTCTACCAAAATATCACTCATTGTAAAAATTGATTTCAAAAAAACATCTAAAATAATTAATGGCATCCCTTTATTTACCAAAGTGCCACTCATTGGATGGAATTGGATGGAATGGCCATTAGTGTCACAAAATTTGCCAATAATGGCCATTTTGATAGTGTATCATCAATTCAATGGCCACCAGGGTAATTATCCCTTAAAAAAAACAATAACAGATCACAGAAATAAAAGAGTTTCTTAATTTTTTTTCTTTCTAGCTTTCTGTTTTTTCAAACAATAAAGAATTGCTTTTTCTTGGACCATGTGAAGACTGAAGTAGTGTACAATGTTGTTGTTCAAAGCTGGCCACATGGAGGGGAGGAGAACAGAGCTAGGGTTTAATAATAAACAAATCATATACCCACTAACATGGCCACCACATAATTAATATATATATATATACATAAAGAGAGAGAGGGATAATTTTAACCTGTGCCATAAAGGTTTAGGTTGTTATATTTGATATGTGAAATTCAACAGTAAAAAGAGTATATTCCGTTCTCAGAGGTGTAGTTCGAATCCTACCAATAACAAAAAACTTTTAAATTTTTTTTACCTAATCTACATAGGTAGATAGATAAATACTTAAAAAAGAAAAAGAAAAAAAAGTATATTCCAAGCTAGCTAGGAAAATGAATAAAGCGCAGGTTAGATTCTAGAGAGCTCAATTTTGGTGTCAATTACATGGTTATTCATTGGTTTTTTTTTTTTGTTTTTTTTTTATTTTTTGCAAGGTAAGATTTCATTAACCAGAAGAGAGAATACAAAAGGGGCTGGTATCCAACCAGAAATGCTCCCTAATTGAAGCGAAGGCTAACGAAGCTAACTTGTGTGCCAAAGAGTTCCCCGATCTAGGGACGGCTTGGCACTTACAAACACCAACATCAAGGAATAAAGTCTTAATGTCATTAATAATAAAAGTGGCATCACCTAAAAAGGGGTCAGAGGAATTAAGGATAGATGCTACATTGGAGGCATCAACTTCTGCAATCCTAAAAGGGATATTATAGGTTTTGGCAAGCAGAAGACCCTTCCGAAGAGCTAAAAGCTCCCTAATTTCAGCAGTGAAGGTACCAAACATGGATTTTAAGCAAGCAGCAATAACTTTTCCTTTGTCATCTCTAATGGCAGCTCCCAGCCCAACCGAATTGAAAAGACGACGAATGGCCACATCTATGTTCAACTTTAGCAGACTAGGGGGGAGCTAGCCAATCAGAACACACTCTAGAAATCGATGGAACCTTTGCTAGAGAGTGCACCGCCTTAGAATTCTAAAATTCTAGCAGCAAATCAACAGCCCAAGCAGCAACCAGCAACCAGCTCAGGCTCTTTGACCTTACCAAGATTGAGGTTACAATTTCTATGTTCCCAGATAGCCTAGGAGGTCATGCAAATTAGTGGTAAGTCAAGAGGACTGACCTTAGGTAGAAGAGATGAGAACACGTCAAACACAGGGGAAGGTTTAAGGTTGTCAAAAAGGTTGCCAAAGTGAGTCCACCTCCAGATTTTCCTTGCTTCACTACACCAGAAAATGGCATGATCAAACATTTCAAAAGCAGCTCCACATCTGGGGCATGAAGGATCAACCAGGACTCTTCTTTAGCAAGATAAGGTATAACATTCAAACACGCTCTCCAAATAAATATCCTAACCTTGGAAGGGAGATTAAGATTCCATAACGAGTTCCACCAAGGAAGAGATGAAGAGGAGATGGAAGCTAAGTCCTTCAATTTATCATGTAACACGAGACAATAACCACTATTGATCGAATAAATTCCTTTCTTGTCGAAGTGCCAAGATAGCTAGTCTTGGCCCCCGTACCAGCTCACAGGAATAGACAACACACTTTCTCTGTCGATTGGAAGCAAGTGCTGGTCAAGCATCGCAGAGTTCCACCCGAGACGAGATCTATCAATAAGATCAGCAACACGGAGATCACTGCTAGGATCCGAGGTTATAGTTTTAAAGGCACTAAGGTGAGGGAGCCAATGGTCTTTAAAGACTTTTATCTTGCTACCGTCCCCTACTGTCAATCTAAGACCTTTCATTAGTAAGGACCTACCCCAACCAATACTCCGCCAGATGTGGGAGCAACCAGGCTTTATAGGCGCATCGAGGAAATCAGCATCCTTAAAGTACTTTGCTCTCAGAATCTACGATGCTAAGGCGTCAGGAAATTTCATGAAGCGCCAAGCTTGTTTTCTCAGAAACGCCTGGTTGAAGAGCGATAAGTCTCTGAACCCGAGGCCCCCACATTGCTTTGGAAGACACATGTGATCCCAATTCACCCAGTTGATCTTTCTTTTACCCTCCCGAGAGCCCTACCAAAACTTCGAGATCATTATCGTTAATTCCTTGCAAAGGCTAGTTAGGAGCTTGAAGAGGCTCATGGCATAAGATGGAATGGCCTAGGCAACTACCTTTATAGGGACTTCCTTACCCCCAAATGAGAACAAGTTTCCTTTCCAACCCCTGATTTTCTTCCAAAGTCTTTCTTTTATCTTGTTGAACAACATTATTTTGTTTTTTCCCACTAGAGTAGGTAGGCCAAGGTACTTGTCCTGCGTATTACCAGCATCAATCCCCAGGGATTCTAACAGATCTTTTCTAGCTTGGTTCTCCAAATTCAAGCTGAAAGTAGCTATGGATTTTTGGAGATTTACTTTTTGCCCGGATCCTTGCTCATAGATACTGAGAATGTTGTGAATACGAGAACAGCTAAAAATGGAAGCCCTGCAAAATAAAATACTATCGTCAACAAAAAAAAGGTGGCTAATAAGAGGGCCACCACTACAACATTTGACACCAAGGAGCCTTCCATTTCTCTCAGACTTGGAAATGAGTCAAGATAATTGTTTACCGCCAAAAATGACATGGGTCCAAAGAAGAATTTTCCATCCAGACCAAGACTATTTGAAGTAGGAAGATACTAAAAGAAGTATCCTGATACCCCGAGAAGGAGCTAGACTGATACGTATAGACAGACTTGCTACGAAACCAAATCAAGATCAGGGGCACCTAGATCCCCAAGTGCTAGGAAACAGAGAGGTCAAAGTCCTAAGGACCGCACTACTGCCTTATCCGGTATCCCGCTACTGCCTTATTTGGTATCCCGATACACTGATACATAAGGAATATAGGTACCACGACCCAGCAAGATACAAGGTATCCAAGTACCTCAACCCATACTAGAATCGGCCTACCAGGCAATGGGAGAACGAGATAAGATGAAGACTATAAAGGAAGAAATAGGCCGGTACACCAAAATCAAGCTCCAAGTAAGACAGCATACGCCAACATTTAAACACAAGGAAAGTTAACTTATCCTGCCACCTTTAAAGCTCCACTTTGAATGAGATTAATCAACCCTATCAAGATCGCCAAGGAAGGAAACGAAATCACTTGATTATGGGAATCATTCCCACGCCTGAAATTAGGCCACCATTAATGTCCCATTGATTGTTTAATTGATCGATTGATTATCAGAATAATGAGCAAGAAACAGGACCGATAAATAAGAGAAGATTCTCTATTGAGAGGGGATCGAAAATTAGAGGTTTGACCTACGCTTTACAATTTTTTCCACTTATCGACGAGCATGAGATCGGCATCACCAATTCTGTCTAAAAACTTCACACCAAAACCTCCTAGAAGTCTTCATCAATATTGTGTCATTGTATCACTCAAACAGTATATCATTTATCAATAAAACAGTGTTATTTTCTCCATTTCAATTGTTATTTTGTGTTAATAGGAATTTGACCTCATTAACCTTTTTCTGCTAACAATAATGATTCGACACAGAGAAGGAATAAGTAAGGGGAGAAGGGGCATCCTTGTCTGAGACCCTTGGAAGGAACCACGTTACTGACTACTTACTTGTTAAATAGAAAGGAGAGAGAAGAGGTGTTGATACAGTTCATTATCAACTTCACCCATCTTGGTGGGAAATCTAATTTTTCAAGAATTGCTTTGAGGAAGAGCCATTCGACCCGGTCATAGGCCTTACTCATGTCCAATTTGATAACCATCATGCCTCTTTTTCCCTCTTTCCTGTGACTAATAGAGTGCAGAGTCTCAAAGGCTGCAAGGACATTATCGAATATCTGCCTGCCCGGGACGAAAGTCGATTGGTGAGGGGAGATGATGGCTAGAAGCAGCTTCTTGATTCTATTTGCCATGACTTTGGTCATTGCCTTGTACACCACACTACATAGAGAAATTGGCCTAAAGTCTTTAGGAGAGAGAGGGTGTTGCACTTTTGGAATTAGGACAACATTAGTGTGATTGAATTCCTTGATGGAGGACTTGCCATTTAGCACACCAAGGCAGACATTAGATACATCATTACCAATTATCTTCCAGAACTTTTGAAAAAATAAGGCTTGGAAACCGTCGGGACCTAGCGCCTTGGTAGGATACATACTGAAAATAACCGTCTTTACTTCTTCAGCAGTAAACACACTGCCCAACTCCAATTTCATATCCTCTGAAAGTTTCATTCGAATTGCCCCCGTGGCTTTTCTAATAGCTCTGGGCGAGGGGTTTGAGGAACAAAAAATAGAAGAGAAATAATTACTTATCACATTAGCCATACCTTCCTTAGAGTCTCGTGGGCACCTATTTCTGTCAAGGAGTTTGGAGATGATGTTTTTCTTCCTTCTTGCTAAGGCACGCGCATGGAATAATTTTGAATTACGGTCCTCAACACTCAACCAGTCGGCCCTGGACCTTTGTTTCCAATAAATTTCATCTTTCTCCAGAAGGTTTTCTATAGATTTTTCCAAGGATTTAATAGTTTGCATGATCCCCTCATCACCGCACCTTTTGTATAATCTTTCTATCTCTCTGTTCTTAAACTCTATTTGCTTTCAGAGATTACCAAATCAGTCTTTACTCCAATCCGATAGACTGGCAGCACATTGATTCAGTTTTGATTTGAGATATCCTATCGAGATAGTTAGGCCTCTCTCATTCCAGGAATTCTTCACCACCCTGTCGATATCCCTCTCTTTAAGCCAGAAAGGTTCAAATTGGAAGCGCTTTTCTTTTTTGCGTGACACAATTCTACTGGAGTCACACTTCAGAAGTAAAGGCCTATGGTCTGAAGTAATGAAACCCAAGTGATCCACTCTAATTTGTTGAAACATATCCCTCCATTGGTTATCTGCCAGCACCCTGTCAAGACGTTCCTGTATATTGCTTCTCCCCTTTCTCATATTGTTCCACATATACCTGGGCCCTGAATAACCTAAATCAATTAGGTCACAGTCCTCAACTGCCTGTCGGAAGAGAAGCATGTTCAAGAAAACCTTCTCTGAACCCCCACAATTTTCATTTTGACTAAGAACTTCATTAAAATCACCACTGTAGACCCACGGTAATCTGTCAACCTCTCTAAGACGGCGTAACAGTGTCCAAGAGTTAACTCTCTTTTTAGGATTTGGATCTCCATAGAAGCCGGAGAAACGCCACGGATAACCATCCTCCGATTGGATCCTAGCATCTATGTGTCCAGAAGAAAAGGATAGAATGGAGACATCCAGGCTATCTTTCCAAAGGAGAAGGAAACCCTGCTTTACCCAATATAATTAACACTAAAACCCCCCTCATAATCCAACAGAACCTTAATCCTACTGGCACGGTTACCACACAATTTTGATTCAAAACGAAAGAACAGCTCCGGGGAGTACTTTTTTATCAGCCTCTTCAAGGTTGCGAACATGTGGGGATTCCCCAAGCCCTGCACATTCCAGCATAAGCCTATAATGACTCTCGGTGGGCCTACACCACAGGCTCCATCGATATAGAGAAATCTGTAACAGAAGTGGTTGCTTTCAGTTTCTTCGAGTCCCTGTTATCCTCTGGTAGATCAAAATTTACTGCAAACCTGGGCCATCATATCAGAATGGTTCTTACTTGGAACCTCCGAATTACCTGGAGAACATTGGACATTTCTAACATCATTCGGGGAATCCTTGTTGTAGTATCTTTTAGGGGATAATTTTAAGTAGTTAGGGGAAAGGCTATTTCTTTTTGTGTGTTTCTTCGATTAGAGGCTGATAGCCAATCTTCATTGTAGAGGACTTGATAACATCACTGGAACTTGCTGCTGTCTCGCTTCTCTTGTTGAATGTTTCCATTTCTTAGTACTTTTTTCCTTAGGGGATAAATGGGATTCAGGTTGTAATTTCTCTGTAATCAATACTGTATCTTGGTCTACTCCAGAAATTTTGGACTGGTCCATTTGTGAAACTAATAATGAACGGTGTGTATAAAACTATCTAGGGGGGGGGGGGGGGGGGGTGTGTGTGTGTGAATAGATTTTAAATGATTATTATCAATTTTCGCGGTTAGTCAATATTACGAAAAAAAAAACCCCAATCTAGTCAAAGCAATAAATCAAGTGTAATAAGTGCGGAATTATAAATGACACTTGATTTGTACGTGGAAACCTTCAACAAGGAAAAACCATGGGTTTTTATGTGCACCACACACGAACCTCGAATCCACTAATTGCGATAACGTTTACAACCTCGGTTGACCTCAACCTCTAACGGTCAATAACCCGCTACCACTACCTGCAGGCCTTTAAAAGTGGACCTACTCCAATTGCTTGTGGTCTAAGCAACCTTAGCCACAAGACTTAATTCTCAATGAAGAGATTAAACAACCTAAGTGAATATGCAAAGATATCCAAATGTACAATTAATGCTTGGTTACGCTAAATGCTTATCTAGGATTATAAAATGTCAATTAAATCAATCCTTGATATTAATTGCTATATGACATGGCATAAAACATAGCTATGTGAGATATGACAATCCTAGGTATAGCTATCAAAATACAACACTCAAACGTTCAACACATAATTTCAATTTTGTATATAGAAATTACTCTCAGAACATACAAATAATAAAAGAGATAAATTGCTAAGTAAAAACACTAATTATGTAAGATAATAGTTAACAACTTACCATAATATGTGTGCTGAAGAAGACCCATTCTCTAGCACATATTAGATGATCCTAGATGATGCTTAGATGATGATTTATGCATGTGGACATGTGTTTAGAGAATTAAAGATGGAATATTTATGATTTTTTTCTCAAGTCTCTCTCAATATCTCTTTAGGGTTCTTAATGTTAAAGAGCTCAATTAAAGAAACAAGAGATAGTGGTATATTTATAGAGAGTAAGAAAGGTTGGGTGAAATGATAAAATTGCCCTAACTTTCACGGGCTAAATCTACGGCCAGGGGTAGCGGATTTGAGGGCGCCAAATTAGACCTGACGTTCTGGTCCCAATTATGCACCCTTATTCTGCGGTCCCTAACCGTAAAACCCACGGGCATAGAATCAACCAGGTCTAGTGGTCCTAATTCTGTGGCCTTGTTCGGCGGCCCGTGGCCGTAGAACAAGGGTGCATTTTTGACCATTTATTTTGGTCACAAAAATGTAGCCCTAATCGAAAGTCTTTGGCCGCATAACCAGGGCGTCGTATCCTCCTGAAAGACAACTTCCAAAACAAGCTTAATGAGGACGAGCAAGGAGGATTTAAACAAACAACCACACACACAAAATATAACAAAGAAGTGCAAGTGTGGAAGTGAAGAGAATGCATAAGAGCAATGAACATGTATGCAATCAAGGCAAATGAGTGTGTGCAACTAAATCTCTTCAAAGAAAAACTAAGCACTAAAGATATACCTTTAGAGTGCTTATCACCTTGAGGTCTTGAAAGAGCCTTGAGCTTGATCATCAATCACCTAAGCTACCCTTACAATTCAAACCCCAATTGTGGTTTGTCACCGAAATAAACCAATAAAAGTTTGAGGAACTTACAACTTGCTTGTTCAAGTTAAAATCAACAGTCGTTGGGCCTATACATTCATAAGACGGTCCAGATATCATTTCTTTATTCACTTGGGCTCCAGTTGCTGACAATTCTGAAGGCCCATTGCTTGGTCCATCTACACTTATCCTGTCCGGCAAACCTGGCCCATCCACTTCTCCTGGCTGTAGGGTTTCTTGGGATCCCTTCACCGCCTTCTTCACTGCTGCTGCCGCTGCACTAGAAGATTCACCTTTCTGGGAGGCTAAAGAACCAACTTTCAAAGCAGATGATACATTCTCTTCCAACTATCTGGAACCCCCTAGCGACCCACTCCTATCTGTAGATCCACTCAAAACTTGGGAATAAGACTTCGATTTCAATTTCTCTAGCATTGGAGCCCTCAACCATGACCCGAACTTAGTTGATGTTCCTTCTGTGGCTTCCTTTTCAGCAACCTCATCCTGGCATTCATTAATCCTATGCCCCACTCTACCACACGCATTGCAAAACTTCGAAAGCCTCTCATACTTTAATCCCACTACTACAATGTTGTCTGATTTGTCCAATTTCATCTTGAGCCATCTTGATGTAGCGGAAGCTATAACGAGAAAAACTCGCAAGAACAATTCAAAAAGCAACCTTCCAATACTCTGTATTAGGCTTCAAATACGAGAATCGACTTCGCGCCCGAAGGATGTTGTAATTGGATAGTTGAGAAACAATCTCAGAATTTTTATTAATCAAAAGCTAATAAATAAATAAATAAACCTAATACAAACTATTAAATAGCAAAAGCAATTCAAATCCACTAGGACTCAAAATAACCTAGATTGCTGAACAAGAAAAGAATTCTAAAAATCCTAAAAATCCTAAGAATCCTAAGTAAAAAGGAAAACAAATTCTAAGTTCGTAGAAAACTGCAAGTCTTCACGTAACAAGTTAGATGGCCGAATTTGGGTCTGTTTTATCTGTTATAGAGGATAGAATATTCTTAACATTTGTAGGGCTCGTTTTGGGCTTTTCGGAAACATATTATAATAGACAATCAGACCTCACACTACAAGAAAATTAGGCTTTCTTGACAGTTTTTTGTTGACAGTTTTTAACATTGGTGACAGTTAAACACTGTCAAGGATTGTTGACAGTTTTTAACTGTCAACAAATAACTAACATTTTTATATATATATTATTAATATATTAATTAAATAATATATAATATATATTATTTAATATATTAATATATAATATATATAATACATATATAATAATATAATATATATAATACATTAATACATAATATATATTATAATATAATGTGTATTAATATATAATAATATTATATATATATATATATTATATATAATATATATGTAATAATATATAATATATATTATAGTATAATATAATATAATATAATATAACATATAATACATATATATATATATATATATATATATCATTAATATAATATATAATAATAATATATTATTTTTGGAAAGGAGGGTATTTTTGGAATGGAGTTGGGGCATATGAGGGTATTTATGGAATAAAAAATTTAGTTTGGAATGGAAGGGCATTCCCTTGGTTTTTGGATGGAATGCCTATTCAACCAAAATGGTCGAATCCCTATTCCAATGGAATCACTATTCCATTACATTTTAACAAACCAAACGAATGGAATGGCTTTCTTTCCATTCCATTCCATCCAACCAAACATGGTTTATAGGAGACTTGTGACATCAATTGTAATAAACATGATTTAGAATACAACTCTCATTACAGGGGAGATATTTCTCAACATACATCTTACAATTTAATGAACAAATGTAAGACTCGGATTACTAATTTATATGGGTAATTACATTATTAACGTGTCTCTTAGTATGAAACAAGAGAGTGCAAAATAAATAAACAATTTCTTTAAAATTATTTTTTTGAATTTTTTGAAAGTAAATGATTTAAAAGTAAATTTATTAAATTTAAAATTTTACTTATCCAATATCGGTTTGCCCAAAAACCGATATCTTACTGTAAAATAAATCCATATCGGGATTTTGTTTGGTATTGAAAATAGGAAGTAAAAGTTTAAAAAAATTATTAAAGATAAATGTTTTTTATATATTATGAATGTTTTATAATATAATTTATATAATATATATTATATAAATATTGTAAATATATATTATTATATTATTATTAGATGTATAATATATATTATTTAATATAATAATATATAATATATATATTATTATATTATATATATTATATAAATATTATAAATATATATTATTATTATATTATTAGATGTGATTTGCTATATATATATATATATATATATATATATATAAATATATAATATATATAATATATATATATATTATATTATATTATATTATAAAACATTCATAATATATAATTTTTTCATTATCTTTAATAATTTTTTTTAACTTTTACTTTCTATTTTCAACACCAAATAAAATCCCGATATGGATTTATTTTACAGTAAGATATCGGTTTTTGGGCAAACCGATATTGGATAAGTAAAATTTTAAATTTAATAAATTTACTTTTAAATCATTTATTTTTTAAAAATTCAAAAACATAATTTTTAAAAAAATTGTTTATTTATTTTGCACCCTCTTGTTTCATACTAAGAGACACATTAATAATTCAATTACCTATATAAATTAGTAATATAAGTCTTACATTTGTTCATTAAAATGCAAGATGCATGTTGAGAAATATCTCCTATATATTGAGAGTTGTATTCCAAATCATGCTTATTACAACTGATGTCACGAGTCTTCTATATGCCATGTTTAGTTGAATGGAATGGAAAGAAAGTCATTCCATTCGTTTGGTTTATTAAAATGTAATGGAATGGTGATTCCATTGGAATGAGGATTCCACTATTTTGGTGGAATGGGCATTCCATCCAAAAACTAATGGAAAGCCATTCCATTCTAAACTAACATTTATATTCCATAAATACCCTCACATGACCCAACTCCATTACAAAAATACCCTCAGCTCCTTTCCAAAAATAATATATATATATATATATATATATATTATATTATATTATTATAATATATTAATATATTATATATTAATATATTAATATATATATATATATGTGTATTATATATATATATATATAATATATATTGTTATTATATTATATATATAATATATTATTATATATTATTATATATAATATACTTTTATAATTTATTATTATTATCCACAATATATCATGCTATTATACATTCATAATTAGGGGTATTTTGGTCAAAATACAGTTAATTCCATTTTATTTTGTTGTTAACAAAACAAAATAATACTGATTCAGAGACTAATTATAAAGTTCCAACCAAACAAAAAACTTAGTTTTCTTTTCCTTTGCATTCTCATTTTCATTCCCATTACTATTCCGATTACTATTCCACCATGTAACCAAACGTGACCATAGAGTATTGACCAATAACTGGACTATTTATGTTTAAAAAAATATAATTTTATTAAAAGTTTTAATAAATATTTTTAAATATATGTTTGTTGTGGAAATTAGAATTTTGATTAGTTGAATAAATTTTAATTTATATAATAGGGTTTAATTTCTAACAACTCATATAGTTTATATATAAATATTGTTCAATTGTAGACATATAAGAGTTTTAGTCAAGTGGTAAAGACTTGACCTTAAGACCAGGTCTCAAGTTCAACTCCCACTACTAACATTTAATTGTTGTTATTATTATCGCAGGTGGTTTGGCAACGGCATGTGCGGGCCGTGCGGCGGCGGCGGTGGTGGTCCGGAACGGCGGTGGTGGTTGGACAAGTGCGGCGGCGGCGGCTGGCCCCGTCGGTGATCCGGTGGCGGCAGCAAACAGCGGCGGTGGTGGTCCAGCGGCGGGGCAGGTGCGGCGACGGTAGTGGTCCGGTGGCTGGCCGGTGGCTGGCCGGTGATGGTGGTCTCCAGCAGCAGGGTGGTCGGCGGCCGACCGGCGACTTGTCGGCGATGGTGGTCTCTGGCAGGGGGTGGTGGTGTATAAAGATAATTAAAACAAAATAAAAAATTATCTTGACAGTTAAAAACTGTCAAGAAAAAATAATAATAATAATAAAAAACTGTCATAACAATCCTAGACAGGGGCTTTGTTGACAGTTTTAAAAACTGTCAAGAATATCATTATTGACAGTTTTTAACTGTCAACAAACCCCTAATTTTCTTGTAGTGTCATATGCCCTCCGTAGAGGTCCATGAAGTTTAGCCCAAAATTTTGTTGGTCCATGCAACCCAAATACGAATTTGCCACCCGCTCCATATATTCCATTGCCTTAGCTGCTGCTACATCATTCTCTTCAGGTTGGAGAAAATTTGTCCTCGAATTTTAACTACCTTCATCCCACAAACTTGTATAAATTTTTTGAGTGCTAACAACCGAGATCGTATACGACAAACTTTAAATCATTCAAATCTTGTCATGATGTCCATCCAATCGCTCCAATAGAATGAAACAAATTAATTAATCATCCTTTTTGACAACAAAAGATAAACTGATGAATCTTTATGGTGAGAAACGTGTGATTCATAAAAATAATCCTCAAAACCATCATCACTCACGAACCCTACTTCAAATATCTCTTCATCAAAAACTGGTGGCAAATCAAAATCAACCAAAACTTCTTCTGATACATAATCATCATTGAAGAACAGTGAATGATCGAGTTCCGTCTCGTCAATTTCTTCAAATTCACCATCACCACCCGAATTAGAGTTTAGACCTTGAAACGGGTTTTGGTTGGCCATCAACGTCGCCAACTGCTCCGTTAATTGCGCAACTTGCTTCTCCAATTGTGCCATGTGGTCACATTCGTTGGCTTCATCTGCAGGGATCCATTTTGGTTGACGTCTCTTCGGCGGCATGTCGATGTCATCCCGAACGAACACGGCTATGATACCAAATTTATGTAGTGGAAGCTATAACGAGAAAAACTTGCAAGAATAATTTGAAAAGCAACCTTCCAATACTCTGTCGATCTACGCACGGATGCCAGAATATCAAGCTTCAAATACAAAAATTGACTTCGCGCATGAAGGATGTTGTAATTGGATAGTTGAGAAACAATCTCAGAATTTTTATTAATCAAAAAGCTAATTAAAAAAAATACCCTAATACAAACTATTAAATAGAAAGCAATTCAAATCCACTAGGACTCAAAATAACCTAGATTGCTGAACAAGAAAAGAATCCTAAAAATCCTAAAAATCATAAGAATCCTAGGTAAAAAGGAAAACAAATTCTAAGTTCGCAAAAAACTACAAGTCTTCGCGTAACAAGCTAGATGGCCGAATTTGAGCCTGTTGTGATCTGTTACGGAGGATGGAGTCTTCATAAGGCTTTTCGAAAACATATTATAATGGACGATCCGACCTCATATTCCCTCCGTAGAGGTCCACGAATTTCAGCCCGGATTTGGTTGGTCCACGCAACCGAAATACGAATTCGCCACGAGCCCATGTATTCCATTGCCTTAGCAGCTGCTGCATCATTCTCTTCAGGTTGGAGAAAATTCGTCCTCGGATTTTGACTCCCTTCATCCCACAAACTTGGATAAAAAATTTAAGTGCTAACAGCCGAGATCGTATACGACAAACTTTAAATTGTTCTAATCTTGTCATGATGTCCATCCAATCGCTCCAATAGAATGAAACAAATTCATTAAAACAAAAGATAAACTGATGAATCTTTATGATGAGAAACGTGTGATTCACAAAAACAATCCTCAAAACCATCATCACTCACGGACCCTACTTCAAATATCTCTTCATCAAAAACTGGTGGCAAATCAAAATCAACCAAAACTTCTTCTGATACATAATCATCATTGAAGAACAGCGAATGATCAGATTCCTTCTCGTCACTTTCTTCAAATTCACCATCACCACCCGAATTAGGGTTTAGACCCTGAAACGGGTTTTGGTTGGCCATCAATGTCGGCAACTACTCCGTTAATTGTGCAACCTGCTGCTCCAATTGTGCCATGTGGTCACATTCGTTGGCTTCATCTGTAGGGATCCGTTTTGGTTGACGTCTTTTCGGCGGCATGTTGATGTCATCCCGAACGAACACGGCTCTAATACCAAATTGATGTAGCAGAAGCTATAACGAGAAAAACTGGCAAGAACAATTCGAAAGCAACCTTCCAATACTCTGTTGATCTGCACACAAATGCCAGAATATCAGGCTTCAAATATAACAATCAACTTCGCACACGAAGGATGTTGTAATTGGATAGTTGAGGAACAATCTCAGAATTTTTATTAATCAAAAGTTAATTAAAAAATATCCTAATACAAACTGTTAAATAGCAAAAGCAATTCAAATCCACTAGGACTTGAAATAACCTAGATTGCTGAATAAGAAAAGAATCCTAAAAATCCTAAGAATCCTAAGTAAAAGGAAAACAAATTCTAAATTCGTAGAAAACTACAAGTCTTCGCGCAACAAGCTAGATGGCCGAATTTGGCCCTATTGTGATCTGTTACGGAGGACGGAGTCTTTATAAGATCTGTAGGGCTCGTCTTGAGCTTTTCGAAATCATATTATAATAGACGATCCGACATCATATGCCCTCCGTAGAGGTCCACGAAGTTCAGCCCGGATTTGGTTAGTCCACGCGACCCAAATACAAATTTGCCACCCGCTCCATGTATTCCATTGCCTTAGCTGCTGTTGCATTACATCTCTTCTGGGGCTTAGAGATGTCAACTTGGATCTTGACTCTTAGGAATTTGCCACAACATTCTTTAGAGTCCGTCGGGATTTCAATTACTTTGCCAATTTGTTCCGCTAGCCATCTCGCGGTTCTCCGGTTCTTACACATGATCGAAATGTCATGAATTTGAACCCAAAATTTTGCCATATTAAATCTAAGCTTTGCAATTTCGCCTATGCCCTCTGGCTTTTCGAGGGCTAGCAAGCATTTGTCGAAGTACCACGGCCCTCTCTGCCAGACTTGGATCCAGTCATCCAGCTTGTTGAAATAGAACATAAAAGTATTCTCGCCCCCTTTTTCAATTTCGACTTGGCCAAAAGGGCTCCACAGTTGCTCAATCACAGATTTGAAAGCTTCTCTGTTAACCTTCTTCCCTGATAAAACCTTCCCTACTAAACAGTGGTCGAGGTCTTCCACCCCAGCTTGCTGAAATACTTCTAATATTTCATGAATCGCTCCATCCGCATCTTCGATTGAGAGATTTTCACACAGTCTTGCTATTTCATTCGCACTCATCTCAACAATCCCTACTGAACCAAGCTGATTTTTCGTTGTGGCTGCAAATCCCTAAATCTCTTTGACAGACAGATCGACGGGCTTTGAGAGCTCTTACCTGCACAAACCTACTTCAAGAAACACTACAACTGCGCCTAACAAACCCACTTTGAGATGAATCCCAAAACTGAAAGATCTAAGGCTAAATCGGTGAACTTAGGAGAGAAAACCTTCTACTTCAAAGAGGAAGACCTTCTACCTAGAGGACCTCTAATTTCACACCTTTTCCTCAGGAGAGAGAAAGGAGAAAAGACCTTTATTCATTGTTTTTATTGTCTAGAAAATGTCAGTAGAAAAGGAGTTCCTGCCAGATTGGATATCTAGATTCAAGTTTACAGATAGGAAATCTATCGAGGGAAAAATAATTTAATTTCTGATTTCTAATTATAATGTTTGTTAAAAACACATACAGTTGAGAATTAAATGACGTGAAATCAATACTCATATAATGAATTAAGTTCTTGTTAGAAACCCAAAAGTGACTTTACTTCAACGTATGCTAAACCCATTGACCAAAAAGTAGAAAAAGAGAGAATAAATAAATCAAGAGATGTAAGTTCCTAACCGGACCCGTTAATGCTTCTTGATGATTTCAGGGAAGATTTATGAATGTCATTAAATTGAACCAATATAATTGCTTTACATTTTATGGATATCAGAAAATGCTAATAATCATAATCAATGCTCGAATGACTACAACCATATATAAATTCATTTGCCATTAGCCAGGATTCAACTTCACCCCACCTTAATTTCAATGACATTAAAGAATGCAGAATCAGGTAGAAAATTAAGCATGTAAATCAAACTCTCGAAAAGTTTTGCCACATATTACAATGAGTAATACTATACAACTCATAAAATTAACCCAAAATTCAACCAAAATAATGTGGCAAATGAGTTGTCATCACCACACAAATTATAGGGTGATGTGGTGAATGATATGACAATGACAAATTACTTGCGACATCATTTGAGTTGGTTTTTGGACTATATTTTTGAATTTACTAGCATTAGTGTATTACAACCGTTGTAAAAATCAATTTGTTGCTGCAAATAACTTAAATCCGTGCTAATTTTTTTTAATGTTTACAATAAATTTGTTTCATTAAAAAAAATCATGACAATATATTACATTGTAACGCATATAAAAAAAAAGCATTAAAATGTTTTTTTTTTTTTTGAATTATTACAATAATTCGGGGTTTTGAAGAGGGGGACATACTCAAACCTACAACCTCAAGGTGTAAGTGTGACAGTAATACCACTGGGCCAACCTTATATTGTCAAAAGCATTAAAACTAAAAACTCTCAATACCCTAATTCAATACCTAAGTTTGGTATTCAAGAGTAATAAGTAGATCGAGTATAGCCAGCTAGCCTAACCTTAATGCAGAGAATAATATAATGGATCAAGATTTCACCTGATCATCATTGAATAATATAATGGTACACAAATGGAAGATATACATCCCAGCAGAGCATGATCATTCATTCATTCATCGCCGGTCATTGGCCCCTTGGAGAAACATAATTCATACCTTATTGCCTATACCTAGCTCATCCATATCTGCAAGAAATATTTCACATCAAAGATGATTATATATATATATCAATAGTCTTTCTATTGTCAGTTCGTCTTGACAATAAATATATCAGGGCAAAGAATATGGACCATAGAATATGGAGAAATTTTAACAAGTACATACGCTTTGAGTCAAAGTATGTAAATCTAGTGGTCCATATTCTTCGTCCTGATCTATTTATTGTCAGGATAAACTGATAATAGAAAATCTGTATATATCAAGGCCGCCACAATGAAATTAAAGTTAAAAAGACAACAAAAAATGAATAAAACATTTGTAAGAATAAAATAACCAACTAGTTTCTCCTTGGCAAATAATATTGAAGATATCGCCCACCTTGCACACTAGATTGTAATTTTATTTTTTATTTATTTTTTTGAAAGGAAACAAACAACTAGGCAAACACTAAAAAGAAGCATCCAGCAAGACAGGCCTCTCCACGCAGGGAGGGAAACTGTCCAGCCAACAGCAATCAACATCAGTAGAAATAGCTAATTTAGCCAGCGAATGGGCAGCAGCATTCCCAATCCGAGGGACAAAACCAAAAGAACAACTTGGGAGCGACTTCAAAGAATCAACAATATCATTGATAATAGGCCCAACTTCACCATTAAATGAATCACTATTACGGATCATTTGAACAACTTGAAGGTTGACTAGTTTCGACCATAAAAGGCACCAACCCCAACTAAATCGCCAAAGAGATACCATGCCTAACTGCCAAAGCTTCTGCCAAAGCTTCTGCCACTATAGGTAAGAAGGTGGCTTTAAGATTGTAAGCAGCAGCAGCACACACCGAACCATCCGCGTTACGAATAATTATCCCCAAACCAATAGAATGATTCTTCTGACAGAAGCCGCATCAGAGTTTACTTTCCAACACCTTTGCGTAGGAGGCCTCCATCTAGGGGTCTACACCACCTTCAACTCAGGGCCATTATTCTCCAGAAGATGGGCCCCTCTCCACTCCTCCAGGTAGTCAGTAGACCATCTAACCACATCGCCTAAATCCAACCCAACCAAGCGATGCACCACTTGATTCCTATCAAACCAAATTCTCCAAAGAATGATACAGAATAATTCAAGGTCTATAACATGACACCGGGCACAGCTTATCATAAAATTGAAAAAATTATGATCAATAACAGGGGATAGCAGGTTGTTAGAAAAGGGACAAATATCTTTCACCTTAGACAGACGATGGCAGCCCTAAAGGGCATGGAACATTGACTTTACCTTACTGTAACCACGAGGACAGAGGCCATTCGAGGGCACACCACGCTTTGCAAGGTAAGCCAAAGTCGGGAGCCAATGATTGCAAGCACGCCATATAAAAATCTTAATTTTTGAAGGGATCATAAGACGTTACAAGCATTTACACCAAAAGATCGAGTCAGTCAAGCCCTAAGAGCTTGGATTATCAACAACAACACTGCCCACCCGATACCCACTGCGAATCGAGTACATACCATTAAGCTCGTAGTGCCACATCAAGTCATCCTTCTGATCAAGGCCAGAAGGAGGAATAGAGATAATTAAGTCAACATCATCAGGCACAAAATTACTCTGCAAAACATCAAAATTCTAGCTACCCGAATCTAACTTCAAAGAAATTAACCGTAGCATTCTCATTAAGCATCATAGGAGAGATAATCTTAAAGGTTTGAAACAAATTATAGGTGTGTACAATATATATCTAAGGGGGGTGAACAATTTTACCCAATTTTCGTGTGTGGTCAAGATTACGAAAATACCCCTAACTAGTCAAAACAATATAGCAAGTGTAATATGTGCGGAATATTAAATAACACTTGATATTTATGTGGAAACCCTCACAGGAAAAACCACGAGCTGGTAAGTGCACCACACTCGAACCTCGAATCCACTAATGGTAAAATGAATACAACCTAATCCCGGTATAACTCACCACCACTACCTAATCCCGGTATAAGTGAACCTAGTCCAATTGCTTGTGATTTACGCAACCTAATCCTGGAAGCTACATAAGTCTTACTTCTTAATGAAGAGATAAAAAACCTATGTGAATATATGAAATATCCAAAATGCAATTAGAGCTAGGAAACCCTATATACTTATCTAGGATGACAACATTGCAATTAAGATAATCCTAGATATCAATAGGTAAATGACATGTCATAAAACTTAGCTAAACATAGATTAGGCAATCCTATGAAGTTATCACAAAACAACTCTCAAACAATCAATACA
This sequence comes from Acer yangbiense, assembly GCA_008009225.1. Classification (NCBI taxonomy): domain Eukaryota; kingdom Viridiplantae; phylum Streptophyta; class Magnoliopsida; order Sapindales; family Sapindaceae; genus Acer; species Acer yangbiense. The sequence goes on along the minus strand of CM017765.1, from coordinate 11,829,662 downwards.
CTAATCTCAATCTTGTATCTAAAATATATATGAATGACATACAAGTGATCAATGAGATTGCTTGTTATGAAAGACACATAATATGTAAGATATTAGTGAAAAACTTATCAAGCAAAGTGTGTTGAAGAATCCACGCAAAATGATATCTAGATGATCAAGGATGATGCTAGATGATGATTGATGATTATGGAAAAGTGTTTGAGTAATAAAAGGTGAGTTCTTTAGTGAAAATTTTCTCTTGGAAAAATATGCTAAGTAAAAATATGATTTTTTTAACTCTCTAACTCGACTTAGAATGAAAGAGACATATATATAGTGTGTCAAATTGAAGTGACAACGTTTTGAAAAGTTTACAAAAAATATGCCTTGACCGCTGTTCACCCGCTCTACATAGGGCGGGTGTACAGCGGTCCACCTGGGAAATAATGAATAATGTTCTTTGTGACCACCCTATGTAAGGCGGAATCCAAGCGACCTAGGGGCGGTTGCTCTCGGGTTTGGAGAGCCGCCCTTCACCCACTCTAAGTTGAGCGGATTTTGGGCGAACCAAAAGTTGATAAAAAATCAACTAGTGGCACCACTGTTCACTCGCTCTACGTAGAATGGGCATACAACGGATAAGAGCAAAAATGCTCAATGCCCCTTATAGGCACTGTTCGTAGGGCGACCCTAGAGCGGGTGGACAACGCCCATACTATATACAATGCATCTTAAGAATAAACATGACATGACATTTGAACCACTAGATGCAATCAATAAAATATGCAAGAAGAGATATTATATAAACATGAATGCACACATATAAAGACACACATTATACACAAAGTATGGATATGCATGGAATGTGTGTATGTGCAACTAAATCTCTTCAAAGCAAAGCAAGCACTTAGAAATTTACCTTTGGTGCTTCTTCTCTTGAGGTCTCGAGAGCCTAAGCTACCCTTACAATAACCCAAAATGTGGCTTGTCCACGAAATAAGTCAATCAATAAACTAAGACCTTACAAGGTTGAAGGCCTTGGAATCCACCGGTCCTTGTAAATACGTACAGAATTTCCATTACCTATTCTCCAGCGAGAGCCCATCTCAATGATACCACAACCCCATAAAAGCCCTTGCCAAATCAGAGAACCTCTGGACTTAGACTTGGCATCCATAAAAGTGGAATCAAAGAAATAGATATTCTTCATAACTTTTCCATCTAAGGAATTAGAGGAGTTAATAAGCCTCCAACACTGCTTAGCGAGAAGGGCTTGAATAAAAATCTCTAGGTCCTGAAAACCAAGACCCCCAAAATCCTTTGACCCGCACAACTGAACCCCAACTACACCAGTTGATTTTAGAATGCTCCTCTGAACTACCCCACCAAAACTTATTGCAGATCCTATGTAGCTCACCAACCAGAGACTTAGGCAACCGGAACAGCCACATAGTGTAGGTTGTAATGGATTGAAGAACAGCCTTCAACATAACCTCCTTCCCTCCAATAGACAACACTTTACTCTTCCAGCCCTTGATCTTTTCCCAGAAACGATCTTTTATACCATTAAACAACAACCACTTGCTCTTACAATTAAAGCTGGGAAGACCTAAATACCTTTCATGACACCTGACATGCTTTACCCTAATAATACCAGCCAAACGGTTCCCCTCAGACTAATCAACATTCCTACTGAAGCATATAGCAGATTTTTCGAAATTGGTGACCTGACCCGACGCATCAGAGTACTTATCAAGAAGCTTACGGATAGTGCTACACTCCCTCTCAGAAGCTTTGGAGAAGAGAAGACTGTCGTCAACTAAGAACATGTGAGAAATAGAAGGACCTGGCTGCTTACACCGGAAACCAGAAAAGGAGGATTTGCACAGCATCATTGATAACAGTGGACAAACCTTCAACGCATAATAAGAACAGATATAGGGAAAGCGGGTCCCCCTGACGAAGTCCCCTAGACGGCTTCACTGACCCAAAAACATCGCCATTAATCACAAAAGAAAATGAGACAGTCGAAACACAATTCAACATCTTCGAAACCCACTGCTATGAGAACCTAAGCTTTCGCATCATTTTAGCTAGGAAACTCCACTCGACTCAGTCATAGGCATTGGACATATCTAATTTTAACGCAAAAGAACCTGTCTTCCTCTTCCTAGTTCGAATTGCATGAAGACATTCGAAACCAATCATCGCATTATCGAAAATTAATCTACCAGGAATAAAAGCATTCTGGGAATCAGAAATCACCTCATCAAGGACTAACCGGAGCCTATTAGCCAGCGCCTTTGCAACCACTTTGTAGATAACATTACAAATGCTAATAGGCCTAAATTCAAACATTTGAGTATGACTTTTTACTTTCAGAATTAGCACCACCAGCGTATCATTTATCGCCTATAAAGAGTACCCATCATTCAAAACACCCAAACAGACAGTCGTGACTTTTTGGCCTACCACATCCCAAAATTGTTGGTAAAATAATCCGGGCAAGCCATCTGGCCTTGGTGCCTTATCAGGTGCAATAGCAAAGGTAGCAATCCATATGTCCTCTGTAGTGAAAAGCCTGTCCAGAAGGCAAGAAATGTGAGGTGACAGATGAGGTTGAACTTTGTGTAGGGAAAAATACCGTAGTACACGCAGCGGAAGCGAGACTAAAAATAGATTTAGTAACTTTTAAAATTTTTCCTTTTTATGAACCTTAAACCCTTTAATCAATTAAACATATATATTATCTAACAAAAGAAGAATACCTTTTGTCGCGTGATCCGATTGACTTACTTCGATGGTAATCCGCAAGATCTTCAATCCTAGCACGAACATGGATCACCTAGGGGCGTGGTCTCCCTTTTCTTTGAATTGCAAACCTGAGAATGGACAAACAAACTTTTCTTTTTCTTTTTCTTTGTTAGTCACAAAAACAATCAAAAGAAGACTAAGATTATTCCGGTCACTTTTGAGTTCTCAATCTTATGATCGAAACTCGCGTGAACTTCAATCGATGTTGTACACACAAGCTTATTGATGAACAAGCAATTAGTGTACCATCAAAGAATAATCTATTCACTCTTTTATGTTTTAGTAGAATAAAAACCTTTCTATGAATTGAGAAGAAGAAGAAAATTATTCAATCAAGCCTTAGAGAGGTGGCCGAATTCTATATGTAGTATTATATAGGGTGGCCGAATTCTTCTCCCATGCCAATTAGGGTTGCCGAATTCTCCATGTAGAATTCCTAGGGTTGCCGCAATTTCCTCTACAAAAGAGGACTTTGTGTTGTACCCAAATTCACATGTAATTAGACTCCTAACCCTAATCCAACTCATAAGTATCTTTATTCTTTTATTGACTAAATAAAAAGACTTCTTATTTGATTAAATAAGTAAAATTAATTATTTATTTTCTTATCAAACAAGTCTTTTAATTTTAGTATACTACTACCAATAGTATAACTCTAGGAATCATATTTCCTAATCAGAAAAGATTTGTTTCTTAATTAAACAATTAATTAATAAATTAATTAATTCTTATTTAATTAAAACAATGAAACAAAATAATATATTAGGTTAAAAAGCACCTTGCCGCCCCACTTAAAACAAATGGGCCATATATTATTTTCTTATTTCATTTAATCCATTGGACTTTAAATAAAAAGCCCACATGTGAACCATACCCATTCTTACTAAAAGAAACAAGCCCACATGCCATTCATTAATATATAAATATAATTGAGTAACCCATTACATAAATAATGTGCAAATTATATTCTTAATATATTAAATGCAATTCTAGATGGACCCTTAAATTGGTCCGGTAGAATATATCAAGTGATCCATGCAAGTCCGTGTGGATTGGGGATCTTGGCGGGCCATCTAAATTTAAGCTTCAATAGACATAACCTAATCACAATCAACAAATGATTCACTTAGGTCCGATCCATTAATTTTAATTCATTCCACTAAAGAGCTAAAATTGAACTCTTAAATAAAGATAGAAAAGGAAGATGTTCCTCATTCATACCCTAGACAATCAAGTTGGAGATAGTGTATCCTCGTGATTAATATCAGTAATCGCCAAGAGTTCATAGACCGCCTATAACTCTCCAAGTTACCATATTTACTCATATGACCACGTTTTGAACTTGGATATTGAAACAAATACGGTGTGTTCTGAATATGTTATCTAGAGGGGGGGGGGGGGGGGGGGGGGGGGGTGAATAGATTTTAACGATTATTACCCAATTTTCGCATGCAAGTCATTTTTACGAAAATGCCCCTAACTAGTCAAAATAATATATCAAGTGTAATATGTGCGGAATTTAAATAACACAAGATATATACGTGGAAACCCAACCACTGGGAAAAACCACGGGCTGTTTAGTGCGCCACACTCGGACCTCGAAATCCACTAATCGAAATGGAGCTTACAACCTATGTAGACCTCGTCTAACACTCCGGTCAATAACCCCCCACTTCTATCACTCGGGCCTTTAAAAGTGGCTCTAGTCCAATTGCTTGAGGCCTAAGCAACCTTAGCCTCAAGACTTAATTCTCTAAGAAGAGATTATGCAACCTATGTGAATATGTATGAATATTCAAATAACAAACAAGGCTAGGTAACCTTAGATGCTTATCTAGGATGATGATATAATCAATTTAATCAACCCTAGATATCAATTGCTAAATGACATGTCAAATAGCTTAGCTAATCAAGATTAAGCAAAAACCTAATTAGCTATCACAAAAACAACACTCAATTAATTCATCACAATTAATTCTCTATTCTTGTATTTATCATATGATCAACAACATACAAGTAAATTAAAAGAGAATATGCTTGATAGTAAAAATACTAAAATAAGATGAAATTAATCAAAATCTTACCAAGCATATTGTGATGATGCCAATCCAATCATAGATGCTTTCTATGTAGACATAGAGGATGCAATATAAAATTGATGCAAAAAGGATTTGATTTGAGTGTTTAAAGGTCAGTTCTTGATTTGATTTTTTCTCAAAAATCTCTCTTGAAAGTTTAGGGTTCTAATAACTCAAGAAGCTTATTCAGAGAATGAGAAAGTAAGATATTTATAGACATCAAGAATTGGGCATGTGAAAAGACAATTTTACCCCTGAAATGCACCGTTCGGCGGTTTCAATCGGTGGCCAGGCCGCCGATCACGACCCCCGAATTGAGCTCGTGAAGAACAGAGCATCAACGGCGGTTTCATTCGGTGGTTTCGTGACCGCCGATCCAACCGCCGAATTAGACCGAGAGATTAAAATCGATCAGGTATGAACGGCGGTTTCGAACGGCGGTCGTGACCGCCGATCGTGACCGCAGAATTGCTTCAGACCTGTCTGGACTAAAACGGCGGTTTCATTCGCCGATCATAACCGCCGATCACCAACAATGGTGAAAACCAAGGAGAAGCTAAGGGCATTCTCCGTGGGCGGTCTTCGCGTAAAACCAAGCACACATACGTGTGAGCGCGGACGTTTCCGAACACTATCGGAAAATGAATTACTAAGCACATATACACACAACAAGATATAAAACAAAGTGCTAGTGTGTAAAGTGACATGTGAAGAGTATGCACACATATGCAAGTATGCTAAGTGAGTGTGTGCTAACTAAATCTCTTCAAAGAAAAATCAAGCACAAGAAATTATACCTTTGGCGTGCTTGTCCCTTGAGGTCTTGAAAGGGCCTTTGAGCATGAAGTTCAAACACCTAAACTACCCTTACATTATCAACCCCAACATGTGGTTTGTCCACGAAATAAGCCAATCAACAAATGGGAATCCTTACAATCTCCCCCTTTGGCTATTTCGTGACAAAACCACCACTCACATTGATTCCTCACAACATAATAGAAACAATGGTTCTATAATGATTTTCTACTTTACAAAAAGATATATAAAAATAATCTTGAAATCTTCAATCTCAAGTAGAACAATCAATCCCTGAAAGCAAAGTTTATATACTTTCCAATACAAGTAAAATGTGAGATTAATCAAGTGAGAACATAAACAAGCATTTCCATTCTTGAAAATTAAACACAACATCATGCAATGTATGATGAATGCAATGCTCCCCCTCAAAGGGTTACTCCCCCTCAATGTATTGTCTCCCCAACATGCACAATTGCTACCACAATTTGCAACTCCCCTTACCACCATTCTACTCCCCCTTTTTGTCATGATATAGGCAAAGGAGTAGTCCCCAACCGGGTCACTTAAGGCAAAGAGAGATAGTAGCATTCTAGTATATGCATAATCAATATAAGTCACTTTATGCAATCTCAATTAATCAGAGAGAAACGAGGAGATTTGTTAGAATAAAAATGTGTGAATCAAAAATGCTTTGCATACAAGACATATAGCATTCAAGTCTAAAATACCATGGTATTTGGCAAAGCAAATGACAAAGGTTTCTAATAGGAATTCAAACCAATTTCACCATTGTCATGAGAGAAGCAAGGATATAGAAATTCATTGATTTCAATTTAAGAACAACTATATCCAACTTTATAAGCTAAACATGTCATGAGCAACTTTGCACCCTATTTGATTTTTCCGGGAATGAAACCCGTATGATAGTAGACATGTTTAACCAATAAAGAAAGAGAGACATTTGGATTGTAAAATCCTTGAATGGATACAAGATCCTTTTTCATTTGATTCTCATAAGCTTTTTCACACAAGTTTTTGCATTTAAGAACGCAATTATCAATTCATGCTTTTTCATTTGAGCATGTACATGAATTTCATGCTTTTCATAAGACATTAGCATGTTATAAAAGAATCATCATGTCATGGAGATAACTAAAGGTCATTCATATCATACTTCCTATGAAAATCTCCTAGTCCAAAATGCATGTTTGAACATAAATATGACATGGATTGTAATACAAGCATTGATCACACTTATTGAATAGAAAATATATATACATAGTGTAACCAAGCTCACTCAAGCAACAAAAAGAGAGGCATAAGATATTTTAAATTTTTTGCAAGTGACAAGAATGCAAAATAGCTCTCTTTACTTGAGTTCCCCATATGGGGTTAGTATCATCCTTCATCAATAAAGGTCATGAGGTCCTATGGACCTTCCAAGTCCATTTGACTTGGATGAACCTATTTGAGACTTGATAGTCTCGTAGCAAGCGGGTTCATTTTTCCTTATCCACATAGATATGATTTTTTTCTTCCTAGTGGACAATGGTTCAAGAGTACTAGAAATAATAGGATCATGAACATGAATATTTTCCTTCCTATTAGCATGCATTCTAGCTCTTGTCATTCTCTTTTCAATCATGCTTTTGATTCTACATAATTTAATGAAATGAAAGCAATTTGGTCTAATGTGACCATTAATACCACAAAAGTGACATGTAGGGATAAATTTAGAATTCATACCATGTCCTTGTGCATGCATAGGAGCCTTCCCATGACTTTGTGGTTGAGCGGGTTCAAATCTTCTTTGTTGTTGAACCGGTCTCGTTTGCTTCCTTGTTCCATTTTGCATGATTGGCCTCTTCCCTTGATGAATATGAGCTTGAGGGAAGTTTGGTTGAGGAACTTTTTGAGCTTGAGGTTGTCTCCTAGGAGCTTCCTTCACATGTGCACTTCTTGAGCATTGACCTAGATCGATTTTCTTCCTAGGTGTGTGCACCGGTGAGGCTTCATTCTTGCCCAAACTCTTGACAAAGATGGTCTTGGTTGGAGAAGTGATCTCCTTGCTTTCTTCATACCCAATACCTCTCTTGTCACAAGGCTTCTTTCCACTACCAAGAATGTGGTCAAGTTTCTTGGTGCTTGTTGTCATCCTAGACAATGACTCTATGGCTTCAACAAGCTCTCTCTTCAACCCTTCTTCATTCCTCTTAGACATAGCTAGTTCATTCCTTAGCTTGTCTTCAATCTTCTTGGATGCCTCCACTTGTTTACTTAAGTGGTCATTGTGTGTTGAAAGTTCTAGATTTTCATCCTCTAAAATCTTCAATTTTCTATTGTTCTTCTTCAATGAAATTTCACACTTGACTATAAAGTCATTTACATCCATTTTCTCTACACTTCCATTTGTAGAGTTAGATGAGGAGTCATCTTCACTAGAGTTATCTCCTCCACTCTCCATCTCTCCTATGGAGGCATTTCTCTTATTAAGACCTTCACCTTGGTCTCTTGAGTCAATGAGAGCCATATCCCAATGAGTAGCTACATTTATCTTCTCTAGAGCTACTTTTTCATCTTTTTCTTCTATGGGATCACTAGTCAAGTCATTCTTACCAACAACTTTATCTTCTACACAAGTGGCCCCAAATGTCGTGTAGTTGATGGTAAGCTCATCATCACTTGATGACTTGTCTCCCTTTCCGGAGTCATCACTTTCACTCCACGTGGTGGCCATCACTTTTGCCATCTTGTTCTTCAAGTTCCCACAATCGGGTGAGATGTGACCTATACCACCACACTCATAGCATTGGACCCCTTTCTTTTCACTCTTCTCTTGCCTAGGCTCAAAACTCTTGAACGGAGCCTTTTTCTTCAAGTCTTGGCCTTTGGATCCAAAGCCTTTCTTCTCGAACTTGACGAATTTCTTGAATCTTCTTAGCAACAATGCCATGTCTTCATCCGAGTCACCTTTTTCCTCCTTTACAACCTTGGAAGCATTCAAAGCAATTCCTTTTTGCTTTTTAGGAGGTGAAATGCTAGGAGCCTTCCTAGATTCATAGGCGAGGAGTCTTCCAATTACCTCGCTCGGCTTCATGTCCTTATATGTGCTATTTTCCTCTAAAGCCGTCACCTTTGATTCAAACCTAGTAGGGAGAGACCTCATAATTTTCTGCTTAACTCTCCTATCCGAATAAGGATCACCGAGTTGATGGCTTTGATTCACAATATCCATCAACTTGACTTCAAAGTCATTGAAGCACTCGTCCTCCTCCATTTTAAGCAACTCAAATTGCGTTTGAAGGACTTGTAGCTTGGAATCCTTAACGACATCGGTTCCCTCATGTGCAACCTGTAGGATATCCCATGCCTCCTTGGCTATCCTAGTGTTCTGAATCAGTTTGTATTGATTTTCATCCACTGCACATAGAAGAGCATGCCATGCCTTCCTATTCCATTTTGAAGTCTCAAACTCTTCAGGTGACCACTGGGCCTTTGGCTTGAGTACTTCTTCTCCACCACTCGTGGGAGTCATCATAGGAGGTGCATAGCCATCTTCAATTGCCATCCATGCCCTATCATGAATTTGGCACACATATGCCTCCATCTTGCCTTTCCATGAGGCATAATTCACACCGGTGAGGAGAGGAGGCCGTGTGCTTGAAGCACCTTCATGGTTGCCACCGAATCCACTCATTGTATCAAATGAATGAATGTAATGTATGCAAAATGTATGAATGAGCAAAAATCACACAAATGCACAACACACCTAAAATGAGCTAGGATCACCTAAGTATATCTAGGAACCCGCTCTGATACCAATTGAAACAAATACGGTGTGTTCTGAATATGTTATCTAGAGGGGGGGTGAATAGATTTTAACGATTATTACCCAATTTTCGCATGCAAGTCATTTTTACAAAAATGCCCCTAACTAGTCAAAATAATATATCAAGTGTAATATGTGCAGAATTTAAATAACACAAGATATATACGTGGAAACCCAACCACTGGGAAAAACCACGGGCTGTTTAGTGCGCCACACTCGGACCTCGAAATCCACTAATCGAAATGGAGTTTACAACCTATGTAGACCTCGTCTAACACTCCGGTCAATAACCCCCCACTTCTACCACTCGGGCCTTTAAAAGTGGCTCTAGTCCAATTGCTTGAGGCCTAAGCAACCTTAGCCTCAAGACTTAATTCTCTAAGAAGAGATTATGCAACCTATGTGAATATGTATGAATATTCAAATAACAAACAAGGCTAGGTAACCTTAGATGCTTATCTAGGATGATGATATAATCAATTTAATCAACCCTAGATATCAATTGCTAAATGACATGTCAAATAGCTTAGCTAATCAAGATTAAGCAAAAACCTAATTAGCTATCACAAAAACAACACTCAATTAATTCATCACAATTAATTCTCTATTCTTGTATTTATCATATGATCAACAACATACAAGTAAATTAAAAGAGAATATGCTTGATAGTAAAAATACTAAAATAAGATGAAATTAATCAAAATCTTACCAAGCATATTGTGATGATGCCAATCCAATCATAGATGCTTTCTATGTAGACATAGAGGATGCAATATGAAATTTGATGCAAAAAGGATTTGATTTGAGTGTTTAAAGGTCAGTTCTTGATTTGATTTTTTCTCAAAAATCTCTCTTGAAAGTTTAGGGTTCTAATAACTCAAGAAGCTTATTCAGAAAATGAGAAAGTAAGATATTTATAGACATCAAGAATTGGGCATGTGAAAAGACAATTTTGCCCCTGAAACGCACCGTTCGGCGGTTTCAATCGGCGGTCAGGCCGCTGATCACGACCGCCGAATTGAGCTCATGAAGAACAGAGCATCAACGGCGGTTTCATTCGGCGGTTTCATGACCGCCGATCCAACCTCCGAATTAGACCGAGAGATTAAAATCGATCAAGTATGAACGGCGGTCGTGACCGCCGATCGTGACCGCAGAATTGCTTCAGACCTGTCTGGACTGAAACGGCGGTTTCATTCGGCGGCCAGGCCGCCGATCATAACCGCCGATCACCAACAATGGTGAAAACCAAGGAGAAGCCAAGGGCATTCTCCGTGGGTGGTCTTCGCGCAAAACCAAGCACACATACGTGTGAGCGCGGACGTTTCCGAACACTATCGGAAAACGAATTACTAAGCACATATACACACAACAAGATATAAAACAAAGTGCTAGTGTGTAAAGTGACATGTGAAGAGTATGCACACATATGCAAGTATGCTAAGTGAGTGTGTGCTAACTAAATCTCTTCAAAGAAAAATCAAGCACAAGAAATTATACATTTGGCGTGCTTGTCCCTTGAGGTCTTGAAATGGCCTTCGAGCATGAAGTTCAAACACCTAAACTACCCTTACATTAGCAACCCCAACATGTGGTTTGTCCATGAAATAAGCCAATCAACAAATGGGAATCCTTACAGATTTTTGACTTGTCCAGAAGCCATGTTTTCAATAGACACTGTCGAAAACTCAACGTTGAAATTTAATATCCAATTACCTCAAAACATCCATATGATGATATTATACTCTCATTTAATAAATGGAGCCACGATGTCCATATCTATAAATGAAGTCCTCTATCGATTAACAAATGAATATCACCAAACTATCGAGGATAGACTATGCTATATAATCGTACTCATTGATAACTCAAATGATATTGTAAGGATTCCCGTAGTTTTTAATTGGCTTATTTCGTGATCAAACCATATGTGGGGAGCATGTAAGGGTAGCTTAGGAATGTGTTCAAGCTCAAGGCCCTTGCAAGTGTTAAGCACTCCAAAGGTAATTCTCTAAGTGCTTACTTGTCTTGAAGAGATAGTTGCACACACTCACATCTCATGCATATGTTTAATCCTTGTATGTTGTGTGTCTTATTTGTGTGCCTTAATGCTCATTAACATCTCTTCTTGCATGTTAGTTTGATTGCATCTTGCATATCCAATTGCCTTGTCATGCTTAGACTTAGGATTGCATTTTTGCACCGGGCGCTCCCAAAAGCGCTCTACCAAAGCGCTCTACGAACAGCCCCCGTTGGGCGCTGTACAGACCTGATCGATTTAATTCGGTCGCTGTAGAGGCGCTCTACAAAGCGCTCTACAAAGCGCTCTACGTAGAGCGACCCCTCTGATGGCGCTCTACAAAGTGCTCTACAAAGCGCTCTACGTAGAGCGCCCCTCTGTTTTCTCGCAAGAACAGAGCAAGGGGGCTCTACAAAGCGCTCTACAAAGCGCTCTACGTAGAGCGCCCATGGCAAAATTTGAGGCAAACTTATCAAAACGACCACACTTTGTTTTGGCCTCCTATATATATGCCACTTTGACTTTAGGTCAATTACAAGAGTTCATATTCAGATTCTATACTTAGGATATTTTTCAAAGAGAAGAAAAATTCCAAGAACTCATTTTTGATTACTCAAACACTTTTCATGATCATCAATCATCATCTAGCATCATCTTAGATCATATAGATGTCATCTAGCATGGAATCTTCATCATACTTTGCTTGGTAAGCTTTTCACTAATATCTTACATGTTTTGTGTTTCTCTTATCTAGCAATCTCAATTAATTACTTGTTTGTTATTTTGTATGCTTTAGACACAATATTGAGATGAGTATGATGTATGTTTGAGATTTTATATTGTGCTAGCATATTAGGTTTTGTGCTTAATATTGATTAGCTAAACTAATTGACATGTCATTTAGTTTTTGATATCTAGGATTATACTTAATTGCATATTAATCATCTTAGATAAGCATATAGGGTTTCCCTTGCTCTATGTTGCATTTTGGATATTCACATATATTCACTTAGGGTTGTATTCTCTTCAAAGAGAAAGTAAGTCTTGTGTGTAGCATCCGGGATTAGGTTGCTTAGAACGCAAGCAAATTGGACTAGGTTCACTCATACCGGGATTAGGTAGGTGTGTGATTACTTCCGGGATTAGGTTGTAATCGTTTGCACATTTAGTGGATTCGAGGTTCGAGTGTGGCTTACTTACATAGCCCGTGGTTTTTCCCGTGAGGGTTTCCACGTAAAAACCAAGTGTTGTTTTAATTTCCGCACCATATTACAATTGCTTGGTTATATTATCTTGAGGGCATTTTCGTAATTTTGACTAACACGAAAAATTGGGTAAAAAGCGTAAAATCTATTCACCCCCCCTCTAGATAGCTTTATACACACCGTGCTATTATTTGTTTCAATTGGTATCAGAGCGGGTTCCTAGACATACATAGGTGATCCTTGCTCATTTTGGTGTGTTTTGCATTTTGTGTGATTTTTTGATTTATTCATACATTTTGCATTCATCTCATTTGCATTCATCCAAACACTATGAGTGGTTTCGGGATGAGCAAAGAGGGAGCGTCGAGCGTGAGGCCACCGTTGCTCACTGGCGATAATTACTCCTCATGGAAGGGGAAGATGGAAGCATACATATGCCAAATCCATGATAGGGCATGGATGGCGGTTGAAGATGGATATGCTCCACCTATGATGACTTCTACGGATGGAGGAGAAGAAGTTCTCAAGCCTAAGGCACAGTGGAGTCCTCAAGAATTTATTGACTCCATGTGGAACAACAAGGCTATTCATGCCATCCGATGTGCAGTGAGTGAAAATCAGTACAAACTGATTCAAATTACTAGGATTGCTAAAGAGGCATGGGACATCCTAGAAGTTGCACATGAAGGCACCGAGGTTGTCAAGGACTCAAAGCTTCAAGTCCTTCAAACTCGGTTTGAGACCATTAGGATGGAAGAGCACGAGCACTTCAATGACTTCCAAGTGAGACTAATGGACATTGTGAACCAAAGTCACCAACTTGGTGATCCTTACTCGGATAGAAGAATCAAGCAAAAGATCATGCGATCACTTCCCGAGAGGTTCGAACCCAAAGTGACGGCTTTAGAAGAAAATGACACTTACAAGGAAATGAAGCCGAGTGAAGTCATTGGAAGACTTCTAGCCTATGAATCAAGAAAGGCTACCACATCTCCTCCTAAGAAGAAAAAGGATATTGCCTTGAAGACATCCAAGATGGAAGAGAGGAGGATGACTCATATGAAGACATGGCACTCATTGCCAAAGGATTCAAGAAGTTCTTGAATCTTCAAAAGAGTGATTATGGCTCAAAAGGGAATGACTTCAAGAAGAAGAAGTCCACTATTAAGAATGTCAAGCCATATCATGAGATGTCTTCAAGAGAGAAGATTCAATGCTACGAATGTGGAGGATTCGGGCATATCTCCAAGGAATGTGCTAACTTGGAAGATGAAAGAGAGGAGGTCGCCACTTCAAGTAATAGTGATGAAGAGATTGTGGCAAAATTCTTGGCATTAGGTTGCTCTCACAAGCGGGACAACAAAGTGAAAGTTGTTGAAGGAAGTCCCTCAAGCTTGAATGATTGTGAGAACAACTATTTTGCCTTTCCGATCTCCTACAATGAAGAAGAGAATGAGAGTCAAGAAGAAAGTGACTCTAATAAAGACGACTCTTCATCTAACTCCTCACATGGATATGTGAAGAAAAAGGTTCTAGATAAACACCTCACTGAGTTTAAAAGCTTAGCAATGAAGACCAAGGAAAAGATACGAAGATTGAGAGAAGAGAATCTAGACCTTGAAGCTCATGTTGACCACTTAAGTGAACAAGTGGATAGATCCAAGAATATTGAAGATAAGCTAAGAAAGGAGTTAGACTTATCTAAGAGGAATGAAGAAGAATTAAAAAGAGAGCTTGAAGAGGCTAAAGGATCAAGGACTAGGATAGTTTCTAGCACCGAAAAACTTGACCACATGTTAAGTGTTGGAAAGAGTCCGTGTGATAAGAGAGGTCTTGGGTTTGAAGATAGTAAGGAGTCCTCCACTCCTAACAAGACCATGTTTGTCAAAAGCTTGAGCTACAAAGAAGATTCACCGGTGCAAACTCCTAGGAAGAAGATTGAGCTAGGACAATGCTCTCATAGTGCACAAGTGAAGGTAGCTCCAAGAAGACAACCTCAAGCTCAACCTACAAGAGTTCCTCATGCTAACTTCCCTCAAACTCAAATCCATCAAGGGAAGAGATCAATCATGCAAACTCAACCGTGGAAGCAACCAAGTGTTGGTCAACAACAAAGAAGGAGAAATCCTATCCAACAACCAAGACAACCACAAAGACATGGGAAGGCTCCTATGCATGCACAAGGACATGGTACGATTCCTAACTTTGTCCCTACATGTCATTTTTGTGGTGTTGATGGTCATATTAGACCAAAGTGCTTTCGTTACATTAAATGTGTAGAGTTAAAAGCATGATTGAGAAAAAGAAAGCTAGAGCTAGAATGCATACTCATAGGAAGGAAGAAATTCATTTACATGATCCTATGACATCTAGATCTTTAGAACAATTGACCTCTAGGAAGAAAATGTCACACCTATGTGGATAAGGAAAAATGAACCCGCTTGCTACGAGACTATCAAGTCTCAAATAGGTTCATCCAAGCCAAATGGTCTTGGGAGGTCTATAGGACCTCATGACCTTCATTGTTGAAGGTTGATGATTGACCCCATATTGGGGAACTCAAGCAAAGAGAGCTATTTTGCATTCTTGTATCTTGCAAAAATTTGAAATATCTTATGCCTCTTCTTTTGATTGCTTGAGTAAGCTTGGTTGTACATATGTATATATGTTTTAAAATTCCATAAGTGTGAACCTTGCTTGTTTACAATCCATGTCATATTTATGTTCAAACATGCATTTTTGGACTAGGAGATGTATATAGGAAGTATGATTTGAATGACCTATGATTATCTCCATGACATGATGATTCTTTAATAACATGCTAATGTCAAATGAAAAAGCATGAAATTCATATAACATGCTCACATGAAAAGCATGAATTGATGATTGCATATTCTTAAAAATGCAAAACTTGTGTGAAAGCTTATGAGACTCAAAATGAATAAAGGATCTTGTATCCGTTCAAAGGAATTTCTATTCCAAATGTCTCTCTTTCTTTATTGGTTGAACATGGCTACTATCATACGGATATCTTATCCGGAAAAATCAAAAAGGGTGCAAAGTTGCTCATGCCATGTTTCGCTTATAAAGTTGGATATAGTTGCTCTTAAATTGAAAACAATAATCTCTATATCCTTGCTTTTCCCATGACATTGGTGAAATTGGTTTGAATTCTTATTAGAAACCTTTGTCATTTGCTTTGCCAAATACCATTGTATTTTGGACTTGAATGCTATATGTCTTGTATGCAAAGCATGTTGAATTCACACATTTTCTCAAATAAATCTCCTTGTTTCTTTCCAATTAATTGAAGTGCATAAAGTGACTTATATGTATATGCAAATATCTTGCATGCTTCTATCTCTCGTTGCTATGAGTGACCCGGTTGGGGACTACTCCTTTGCCTATATCATGACAAAAAGGGGGAGTAGGATATGGTAAGGGGAGTTGCAAAATTTAGAAGCAATTTGTGCATATTGGGGAGAACATTCATTGAGGGGGAGTAACCCATTGAGGGGGAGCATTGCATACACATACATTGCATAATGTTGTGCCTATTTTTTTTAAATGCAAATGCTTGGTATTGTTCTCACTTGATTAATCTCACACTTTTCTTGTATTGGAAATGTTAGAAACTTTCTTTTCAGGGCTTGATTATTCTACAAGAGATTGAAGACTTGAAGTTTCATTTTCTTATCTCTTTGTATTGTAGAATATCTATGTTTTCCCGTAGCTTCTATTTTTATGTGAGGAATCAATGTGAGAGATGGTTTTGTCACGAAATAGCCAAGGGGGAGATTGTAAGGATTCCCGTAGTTTTTAATTGGCTTATTTCGTGATCAAACCATATGTGGGGAGCATGTAAGGGTAGCTTAGGAATGTGTTCAAGCTCAAGGCCCTTGCAAGTGTTAAGCACTCCAAAGGTAATTCTCTAAGTGCTTACTTGTCTTGAAGAGATAGTTGCCACACTCACATCTCATGCATATGTTTAATCCTTGTATGTTGTGTGTCTTATTTGTGTGCCTTAATGCTCATTAACATCTCTTCTTGCATGTTAGTTTGATTGCATCTTGCATATCCAATTGCCTTGTCATGCTTAGACTTAGGATTGCATTTTTGCACCGGGCGCTCCCAAAAGCGCTCTACAAAAGCGCTCTACGAACAGCCCCCGTTGGGCGCTGTACAGACCTGATCGATTTAATTCGGTCGCTGTAGAGGCGCTCTACAAAGCGCTCTACAAAGCGCTCTACGTAGAGCGACCCCTCTGATGGCGCTCTACAAAGTGCTCTACAAAGCGCTCTACGTAGAGCGCCCCTCTGTTTTCTCGCAAGAACAGAGCAAGGGGGCTCTACAAAGCGCTCTACAAAGCGCTCTACGTAGAGCGCCCATGGCAAAATTTGAGGCAAACTTATCAAAACGACCACACTTTGTTTTGGCCTCCTATATATATGCCACTTTGACTTTAGGTCAATTACAAGAGTTCATATTCAGATTCTATACTTAGGATATTTTTCAAAGAGAAGAAAAATTCCAAAGAACTCATTTTTAGATTACTCAAACACTTTTCATGATCATCAATCATCATCTAGCATCATCTTAGATCATATAGATGTCATCTAGCATGGAATCTTCATCATACTTTGCTTGGTAAGCTTTTCACTAATATCTTACATGTTTTGTGTTTCTCTTATCTAGCAATCTCAATTAATTACTTGTTTGTTATTTTGTATGCTTTAGACACAATATTGAGATGAGTATGATGTATGTTTGAGATTTTATATTGTGCTAGCATATTAGGTTTTGTGCTTAATATTGATTAGCTAAACTAATTGACATGTCATTTAGTTTTTGATATCTAGGATTATACTTAATTGCATATTAATCATCTTAGATAAGCATATAGGGTTTCCCTTGCTCTATGTTGCATTTTGGATATTCACATATATTCACTTAGGGTTGTATTCTCTTCAAAGAGAAAGTAAGTCTTGTGTGTAGCATCCGGGATTAGGTTGCTTAGAACGCAAGCAAATTGGACTAGGTTCACTCATACCGGGATTAGGTAGGTGTGTGATTACTTCCGGGATTAGGTTGTAATCGTTTGCACATTTAGTGGATTCGAGGTTCGAGTGTGGCTTACTTACATAGCCCGTGGTTTTTCCCGTGAGGGTTTCCACGTAAAAACCAGTGTTGTTTTAATTTCCGCACCATATTACAATTGCTTGGTTATATTATCTTGAGGGCATTTTCGTAATTTTGACTAACACGAAAAATTGGGTAAAAAGCGTAAAATCTATTCACCCCCCCTCTAGATAGCTTTATACACACCGTGCTATTATTTGTTTCAGATATCACTTGCAACCATAAGTCCATCATTTATCTCAGGATTAAGATAGACTCTCTGATTGTCCTGATAATGAAAAGACTTTTATCTACTGACGATTATAGATAAAGTATTTTATTGTGATCCAGTTCAATGCACCCAGTGCACTAGATTCTTTTGCTCGAAGACACTCCGATGATTTTAGACTCATCATATCTCATTTGATCCCACTCAAATGCTAGCAAAAGAATTCTACAACTTTAACAAGATAAATGTGCCCAACCTTTAACTTAAGTTGTGAACAATATTCAAGACTAACTAAAGAATTGTGTCTACCACATACATATCCAGATGTACGAACAATTCTTCTTTTCTCATAGTCTTTAGACCTTATGATTATTTACTTTGACAATTATAATATTAAACTATAAATGCTATAAGATTTGTTAAACCAGAAATCACTTTATTAATATGAAAAAGATTGTTAATTACAACATTACACTCTTGCTATTGAGCATAATCCTAACACTTTGTCCACCACCCTATCCATAATCCCATCCGTCACTTGGTTAGACAAAAATAAGCTAGAGAAGTAGTCCACCACAACATTCGTCAATCCCTCTGAATTAGTCCTCCACGAGCCATTACTGTCATAGAGACCCTGGATTCTATTATGCGCCCTTATTTATGAAGTTTTAAGATGGAAGTACTTTGTGTTCCGGTCCCTCTCTTTCAACCAATTAGTATGTGCACGCTGCTTCCAATATAACTCATCACACTACAAGAAAAAAGCCCTATTGGGACGAAATTCTTTTGGGACGTTTTTTTTTTTGTCCCAATAGACAGTCTACTGGGACGAATTCAATATTTCATCCTAATAGGGTATCTATTGGGACGAAATAAATAATTCGTCCCAATAGACTTGTCCTATTGGGACGAAACACAGAATTCGTCCCAATAGACTGTATATTGGGATGAATTTATTTCGTCCCAATAGGTTTTTTTTAAATTTAAAATAAATTTTGTTGACCTTTAGGGACGAATTATTTTCGTCCCAATAAGGCATCTATTGGGACGACATAAATCTTTCGTCCCAACAGAATACCTATTGGGACGAAATTATTTCGTCCCAATATGTTTTCTTTTTATTTAAAATTAATAAATTTTGTTGATCTATATAGATGAATTTGTGTCGTCCCAATAGGACATCTATTGGGACGAAATACATAATTCGTCCCAATAGGTTTTTTAATTTAAAATTATAATGATTATTTAATTTTATTGACCTTTAGGGACGAATTATTGTCGTCCCAATAGGATGTCTACTGGGACGAAATACGTAATTCGTCCCAATAGACTGTCTATTGGGACAAATTATTTTCGTCCCAATAGGTTTTCTTTTTATTTAAAATTATAATAATTAATTAATTTTGTTGAAAATTCTTGATTTTTTTTTTAAAGTTTTTTCCTTAAAGATATATTAATAATTAAATTACCATATAAATTAGAAAATGATACAATATGGATCATTTGGTTCGTCCAAAGTTGTTCTCTATCGAAATGAATTTTGTTTTTTCCCAATAAGTTCTTCATAAGGATCAATAGCTATTAGTCTTGAAAGGTTTTCTATTATTTTTTTAAAAAGGAACTGAATCATTGGAACCGGAACTGGAACCGTTGGTTCCAAATCGAAAACCGAAATGTGGAAATGGTGGAAAATGTCACCTTTTTAAAGTGGTTTTGTAAGAAAGTCACCACTTTAATAACTTAAGTTTAAAAGACACCTATTATGATGAACGGACCAAAATGCCCTTACTTTACACAAATTCTCTTACTTTGAAGTTTTTTTATTTTATTTTATTATTATTATTCTTTTATCTTCTTCATAGAGGTCTGTTAAACAGACCTCCAATGGAGGTTGAACATCATTGGATAATTAGTTTAGTGGCTTTACGCAAACGCATTTGGAGGTGTGGGGGTAGTGCCCCCGAAGAGTTTTTTTGGTTTTGAATCTTCCATTGTTGAGCCTTTTCATTTTGTTCTTCGAGTCTTTTGTAAACCCAAATCGAAAATTGAAACCACTGGTTCCGAATCGAGAACTGGAAGCTGAGTCATGTGTAATTCCGAGTATGATTAACGATTGACCCTTTGATCTGACAAAATAATTTAATTAAATGTTATAATAAACGTTTTTTAATATTAATTTATTTATCATATAGAAATAAAATTTAAATTAGTGGAATCAATCTAAAAAAAAAAAAATTTGATTGAAAAATAATTAATAAAACTTTAATAACAAGTAGAGATTATATATATATATATTATGCTTTTATCATCACAATCAAAGTAACAGCGTGGTGGATAAGGCACTCATATTATGAGTGTGCCAGGTTCGACACCAAGCAATCACAATTAAAATTGTGATTTCAGCATGGTGGGTGGGGCGTGGGTCGTGGGGTGTGGGTGTGGGTGTGGGCGTGGGCGAGGGCATGCTGGTGGGTGGGTCGTGGGTTGGCTTTCATTTGAAGGCAAAGAACCAATTTTTTTTAATTTTTTTTTTTTTAAATTTCGTCCCTATAGAGTATCTAAAGGGACGAAATATTATTTAAAGGGACGAAATATTTCGTCCCTATAGGTTATCAAAGGGGACGAACATACAATTCGTCCCTAAAAAATGTCTATTGGGACGAATAATTTCGTCCCTATACATTATCAATTGGGACGAATAAAAATCGTCCCTATAGATAGTTTTAAGGGACGAATTTCAATTTTCGTCCCAAAGAAGCTGTTGCGACCCACCTGAAGGGACGGATTTTGGGACGGATTTTATTCGTCCCAATAGGCCTCTTGGGACGATTTTTGACCTATAGGGACGAAAAAAAATCGTCCCAATAGCCAATTTTTTTTGTAGTGTCACACTTTAGCAAATTATCCAACTGAGACTCAATACTCCTGATATGGTTCCATGAACCCATCGTTAGATTACTAGTAGCAAAATGCAACTTTTTTTTTTCTCTTGGATATCTCTTCTCATTTTCCAACTATTAGACTGATTCCAACTATTCAGGTCTTTGGTACATTGTCAAATCATAGAAACTGTCCCCTGCAACCCATCTCTGTATCCATTTGAGTTCCAACACTTTTCAATTAAACTTCGGCACTCTTTCTCCTTAGCCCAACAAGCCTCGAAGTGGAACTGTCTCCGCCTTTTACCCCTCTGCCTATCCATTCCCATTTTGCCATTCAGATCAATTAAAATCGACCAGTGATCTAAGTGCCAATACTCCAAATGACTGATACAAGCTCTCGAAAATAAATGTTTCCACTCCAGATTACACAAACCTCTATCAAGCCTTTCTTGAACCACATCATTTCCTTCCCTTTTATTACACCAGGTGAAAGTCGGTCCCTAGAAGCCCAAATCATCTAACTCACAATACTCAATATCATCACGAAAATTTTCCATCAAAATTCCATTTCTCCTTAATCCGCCCACTTTCTCTTCGTCTGAGAGAATTTCGTTGAAGTCCCCCATGCATAACCAAGGAAGTTGATACATATCATGGAGACGTCTTAGTAGGGTCCAACCATGTCTACACTGATCTGGCTCCGGATGACCGTAGAAGCCAGTAAAACGCCATTCCTTATCCATGCAAGAACTGATCTTAACATCAATATTAAAACGAGAGAAAGAGAGGAGGGAGATGGACACATTGTTCAACCATATAAGGCACAAACCTCCACTCTTTCCGTCACTATCCACCACTAATTTGCCATCGAAACCCAGTAGGACCCTCAGCCTTTCCAAACGAACATAAGTCACTTTAGTTTTTTTTTTTTTGGTAAATAAATAGTATCATAGAAAAATAAGTCACTTTAGTTTCCATAAGAAAAATCAAATCAGGAGCATAATCTTGTTTAAACTTATGAAGCATATGGAACGCTCGATTGCTCCCCAAACCTCGAGCGTTCCACACTAGGGCATTCATTGTGTCCGGCAAGTTGGTGAAAACCGACCCACCAATACCTCTTTAGTAACTGCATCAGTCGAATCCCAATTGGAGGAAACAATCCTCTACTTTTTCGCATCAACAGATGTCTTCCTAGGCCCACCACCCTTATTTTTCCTTCCAAGAACAATGCTCCCAGAATTCTGCTCGCAAACATGATGCTAGTTCTTAGCTCTTCGTTTCCACGTACTCACCAAATTGGGTTCCCCTAAATTGATTTGGGGATTTTTAGCTTCAAAGATTATGTGATTTTCCCCAGTACTCAATACAATAACCCGATCAGCTTCTTCTGATGTCCCAGATATTGGGTCTTTACTCTGACCATTTGCCACTCGAAGCCCCAAGACATCCAACACATCCAGCCCAACAGAATTGTAACTTGTATCCTGGTTATTAGCCCAACCTGGACTTGGTAGCCTAAGCCAATCAGAGACAGATAACTGACTTTTTTCCAATTTCTGAGTCCCATTTCCCTCCAGTCCAAATGGTCCGAACTTCTGTTCCACTAGTTTCAACCCAACTTCTCCCTCATTCGTGGGCCTTTGCATTGTATCCATATGATCAATTGGGTTTCCACCCATTTTAAAGCCCATATCCCGTTTGTCTTGGATGGAAACCGCTTTTGAAATTTCAAAACCTTCTAACTTTTCCCGCGAAACGTTAGGGCCAAGACTTTCCTTATAGATTGATTCCCGATTTCATAGTATCCTTAAATCACTCATTGTACCCATAGAATCCGCGATCATCCCCCTATCAGAGAAAATTGAGATTTCCTTCCCTTTTTGATTACTTTCCAATTTGGGATTTTCCTTACAATCGATTTCCTTTCCCTTTTGGAGTACTTACCAAAACTGTTTGATCGGCCGTCCCCCTTTGATCGGATCTCCGACCACCACCCCTGTACACATTGTTTCGATTTAGAGAACTTCGGTTTTCCCGTTCTTCAAGTGAAGATCACCGATTACCACCATCCTCCTCCTTTGGTTCCCCTTCTCTTCCCCAGCTCCCCGTTCTCCTATTTGATGCGAGGTCACACATCTAACACCTAAACAGAAACTCTTCCCCATTAACTGTGTCGATCCCCTTAGGTTGATTAGGATAGTCCTTGGTTGTGTGCCCTAAAAATCCACATCGGAAGCAGAACTTAGGGAGCCTTTCGTACTTCAGAAGCATGACTGATTCCACTCTGTCACCCATAACATCGATTCACAGACATCTGCGAAGAGGTTTATTGATTTTAATAATCACACACACTCTTAGGAAATTGGCCATATTAGACCTAGTATCAGTGCCATCAATATCCACCACTTCACCGATTAAACTCCCAAGAAATCACCCAGTCTCCACAGTCATACATATCGTAGGAGCATTATGAATTTGTATCTATAAGTAATACAATAAACGCTCGGTGTGTATGATAAATATATCTAGAGGGGGGGGGGGATGAATAGATTTTAACTATTATTACCCAATTTTCGCATGCAAGTCAATTTTACGAAAATGCCCATACTAGTCAAAAATATAAGCAAGTGTAATATAGTGCGGAATTTAAATAACACTTGATGTATACGTGGAAACCCAACCACTGGGAAAAACCGCGGGCTGTTTAGTGCGCCACACTCGGACCTCGAAATCCACTAATCGAAATGGAGTTTACAACCTATGTAGACCTCGTCTAACACTCCAGTCTATAACCCCCCACTTCTACCACTCAGGCCTTTAAAAGTGGCTCTAGTCCAATTGCTTGAGGCCTAAGCAATCTTAGCCTCAAGACTTAATTCTCAATGAAGAGATTATACAACCTATGTGAATATGTATGAATATTCAAATAACAAACAAGGCTAGGGAACCTTAGATGCTTATCTAGGATGATGATATAATTAATTAGATCAACCATAGATATCAATAGCTAAATGACATGTCAAATAGCTTAGCTAATCAAGATTATTCAAAAACCTAATTAGCTATCACAATACAACACTCAATCAATTCATCACAATTAATTCTCTTTTCTTATATTTAGCATATGATCTAAAACATACAAGTAATTTAAAAGAGATGGCTTGATAGTAAAAATACTAAAATAAGATTAACTAAATCAAAATCTTACCAAGCATGTTGTGATGATGCAAACCCAATCATGGATGCATTCTATATAGTCATAGAAGATGCAATATGAAACTTGATGCACAAAAGATTTGATTTGAGTGGTTAAAGGTGAGTTCTTTTGAATTTTTCTTTGCTTGAAAAATATTCTAAGTAAAATATGATATTCTGAACTCAGCCATTTGACCTAAAGTCAAAGAGGCATATTTATAGGGTGTCAAAAGCAAAGTGGTGCGTTTTGATAAATGACACAAAATTTGCCTTGGGCGCTGTACGTACAGCGCTTTGTACAACGCCTTCCTGGGAAATGAAGAACATTCTTCATAGGCGCTGTTCGTAGAGCGCCTGAACAGCGCCTCAAAACTGATCCTCTCGGGTCTGAGATGGGCGCTGTACGAACGGCGCTGTACGAACAGCGCTTTGTACAGCGCTCGTACAGCGCCTTCCAAAATTGCATCAGACCTGATTCATTAAAAATGCATTTTCAACCAGGTCTCATATAGGCGCTGTACGTATAGCGCCTTCAACAACGCTTTGTACAGCGCCAACACCATGAATGCAATCCTAAATCTAGAATGAACATGACTTTGGTCATACAAAATGCAATCATGTAAAGCATGCAAGAAGAGATGTTAATGAACATTAATGCACATATATAGACACACAATATACACGAATTAAACACTATGCATGAGTTGTGAGTGTGTGCAACTATCTCTTCAAAGCAATTAAGCACATAGAGGTTTACCTTTGGTGCTTATCAACCTTGAGGACATGAGAGGGTCTTGAGCTTGATTATGAATCACTTAAGCTACCCTTACATACAATACCCAACACGTGGTTTGTCCACGAAATAAGCCAATCAAGATATGGGAATCCTTACAGTATCCAAAACTCGGCCAAACTTCATTCGATTAATATCTCCCTTCCCTTCTGGTTCTTCCATTACTATTAGAGCATTATTGAAACTCCATGGCCCTCCCGAGATTATTCTTCGCTTATCATCACTGTTTTGGAAGTGGAAAGCGAAGATATTCCCTGAAATCGATTCAATTTCCACCCCCTCACTTGTTTGCCAGATTTTCCTCATGATCTCTTGGAACCCATCCCTATGCACCATCTTATTCGTTAGCACCTTGCCAACCAAACTGGTTGCCATCCTCTTCATGCCCGCGTTTTTCAGATCTGGTTTCAACATCCAAACCGGACCTTCTCGTTCCTTTAGGGTCATTGAAGCACACAACCGCGCTACCTCGTCTGCGCTCATCATCTCCGAATAGAAACTCAAACACAAAACTGACAACACCCTACTTAACTCTATAACGTAAACCTTACAGAGAAAAGAGGTACTCTTTGTTGTTCTTTACCTAATTCGTGAAAAAAAATTATTTAATAGATTTAATTATTGTAGGTACGTATTTCACTAGCTTGTATAGTTGTATATATAATATAATAATATTAAATTGTTAGAATTTAGAGATCCCTTATAACGAATTAGTGATAAGTAGCTTGGAGAAAAAAAAAAAACTATGCTAATTAATCTCACTTTAATTTCCTATAATAATAATAAAATTCCCAAAGCAAACCCAATCAAACTCACCTACCTAGCTAGCTAGAGACAACCAAGCCGATTAACAACTCACTCTTTCTACTATTCCCTGAATGTATGTCATAGAAAATCCGTAAACCACAGTTACACAAATCACAATCACACACGCAGATAATGGGAAATAGTAGTATATATATATGGGAGTATTAGGGTAAGCCAAACCCTACAAGAAGAAGGTTTCTTTCCACATAAGAAAGTTACTCGGGTTCGCGTTGCGACTTGTCATCTGTGACTTCATCTAGAATTTACAAGTTGCAGATGTTACTGCCCATGCGATGTGACTTGGGCTCTTGCGACTTTAGTTCGCAACTCTTCCTTGCAGAAGTTAGTGTCAAGGATTTGCGACTTGGGCACTGCGACTTCATCTCACACCTCCAAGTTGTAGAAGTTACTAGACCAAATATGCAACTTCCTTCTGCCACTACAACAAATATGACTTTTTATAGTATTGCATTATAGCATTCTTTTCAAAAATGATATCAAATGTACCTATATTATTGCATATTATAATAAAATGCTATAAAAAGATAGTAATAGATAACAATTTAGTTTAAATAGCATTTTCATTTCAATAATATAGCATTTTTAATGCTATTAAACTATATAGCTCAAATGTTAATAATATTTAAAAAATAATAATTTAATAGCATTTCAAATATGCTATGATAATTTTTTTGATAGGATTTTAATAGCTTATATGATTTCATGACATATCATAAATATTCTATCATAAATATTCTATCATATGTCATCAAATCATATAAGCTGTTAATCGCCAAAAATGGCGGAGGTCAAAGAAGAATTTTCCATCAGCATTGGAAGATAAATCGAGATAGAAAGACATCATAGAAGGGCATCTCGGTACCCCTCCACTCTACAAATTGGCCGGGTACAACCTTCTACCAGTCCAGATCAAGATCAAGGGTTCCTAGACTCAAAAGGTACTAGGAAACACAGAAGACAAGGTTCCAGAGACTCCACTACTGCAGGATCTTAATACCTTTTTGCCATCTAGAATCCCAGTACCCCGGTACCTCGATACACTCATACAAAGTTAAATGAACGGGAAGAAGGCAAGATACCTGAGTACCCCGATCCCACCTAAATCTAGCCAACCAAGCAGTAAGTGTTAGGCTAGCGGACTACCAAGTACCAAGACAGCATCAGGTACACCGAAGATCAAGCTACATAGAAAGGACAAGAATAACGACAACGTTTTAATAACAAGGAAGTGGATTCTTTCCCGCCACTTAAAGAGTTCTATTTGAAATACAAATCAACTCCATCAGAAGTCCGCCAAATAAGGGATCTCTAGATTCCTAGAAGGAAAGAAACAATCTTCTCGCCAATCACCATTGAGTGCTCCAAAAAACTCTAGGTCACAAGACCGAATTTAGAGGAGTGCTGGGCAAGAAACAAAGACCTATATATACATCGTATTATCGTAGAGAAAGAGAGGACTTGATCGCAACTTGAGTACCTAACCCGTACCATAGATTTTTCCCACTTATCGACATGCATAAGAGCTCCATCGCCATAGCCAACTGAGTGTTTTTATCCCATCACCATAGTTATCTAAAACCTCCATTGTATTCCTGTCATGTTTTCATTATCAATAAAAAAGTGTTACGTGTGATCCTTTTATTACATTAATTTTTGCCCACCATTATCATTGCTTTTTACAGGTTTTATTAGGAAGCTAAGGGTATCGAACTACTTGATACCCCTCCAACTGAAATCTACCCCAATTCCAGTCATCTGAATTGTTAATTGGAAAAATTACCCCAGTGACAATTTTCGGTTAACATAAGCTATTATATATATATATATATATATAATTTCAACATATTATTATTATTGTGTTTTAAATTATTATTAAAAAAAACACAATTTAACACACATAAAATATAAAATTTTAAAATTTTAAAAAAATTAAGTAATTTACAAAACTAATTATATAGCATTTAAGAATGCCATAATTGATTGAACCAAAATTCTTATGATTTTGGCCATTAATTCCATATCCTTTAGCTTGTTTTTGAGTGTATTTTGGTGTCTAATGGCTCGTTTCTAGTCAATTACATGCATTAAGTGCATTTTGGGCAAAACGTGATATTTGGTGGCAAAAAGGGCTGAAATTGTAAAAAGTGTATGCAGATCATTCATCTTTAAAGAAGCATATCTCTCTCCTTAGATCAAACCACGTTTTGGATTATATATATTCGGAAAGCCTCGAAATTCTACTTTATAGCGGTGTTTACGGATTGCAATTCTAAGTCTTCTAGAGAAAGTTATGCCAATTTTAATAACTGCTGCGCACTCTCTGTCGCCACGGCGATGCCATGGCGACACCATGGTGAACTTCACTTTCCATAGCAGCGAAATGAACGTTTTCAAGCCATTTTTGAGGGGTATTCTTGTTGTTTCATGCCTAATTCTAACCCTAGCCTTCACAACATATAAATACACCATTTTATAGAGAATTGAACAACTCTTGACAACTCTTGACAACTCTTGTTCTTCAAGAAACCTCCTTTCTCCACCATTCCTAATCCCGCCATTCTCCTCTCCAATAAACACTTAGATTACCTCATCACAAACACTCCTCTCTTTCCATCTTCTCCACCCATTTCCTTTTGTCACTTTCCATTTGACTCCACCTATCTAGACATATCCTCAACACCCACTCTTTGCACAAGATTCAAGCAAGGAAGCTCAAGGAAGGATCAAGCTTACAAGAGAGACTCAAGGGTGATTTCTCTACATTTTACTTCATTTTCTTGTTTGTAATTATGTGTAATTAAACCCCCATTTTAGGGATGATTTGAGAAGACTTTTTGGACATGAGTATTTATTAAAGCTTTGAATATTATGTTTGCATGATTATAGTTTTATTTACTTTTTAATTAGATCTTGCACTTATGTGATTAAATGAGTATTGCCAAACTTGTTGATTATAATCTGTTGTAGGATTATTTGTGATAAAATTGATTGAGTTATTGACACACTTGATTGATTATAGCACATAGTGAATAGGATAGGCTTTTGGAGGGGTGATCAACCTCTATTGCCTAGGCCATTCGATCGTCACAAACCGATCCCGCCGTGACCCTCTCTCCTTAATCGGTTAGGCATTGTGATGGGAAGTTGCTTAGTGTTCGTAGTGACAGTCTAAGCAACACTTTCGAATGAGATCGGTCCTTGATTGTGTAGATTGCGCATTAAAGAAGCCTTGTATGAATTTCTCATAGTCCATTAGCTACTCTATCATTTACCTAGAATTTCTATTAATTGTTTATCCACTTTCTTATCTAGGTTGTTTGTATTGGATTCCTATCTCCATTCATATTCTCTTTACATTTTTGTACATTTACTTTTCATGTATTGTTTGGTGGTTTCTCAAACCACACTTTATCAAACTTAACATGATTTACTTTATTGCACACTAGTTAGACTAACTTAGATTAGATAGCAAATCGATTAATCTAACCTAATCCCTGTGGAACGAATCTTAAGCTTACCGCTTTACTAGTTTTCAAAACTTAAAGTATATTGCGTCAGAATTCATTTTTAAATATCTTTTTGATAATTCGCAATTTGGTAACGACACGAAAAGCTAGTCATCAAAATGGCGCCATTGCCGGGGATTGGTGTTTAGATTTGTTGATTTGTGCTATTTCTTTTTGTTGTTAGATTTTTTTTTTAGGTAGTGTGTCATTTTTGTTATTTTTAGTTTTTCTAGTTTTATTTTCTTTTGTGTCTTTTGTCCTTTTTCTTTTTGTTTTCTTTTCAGGAACAATGGATCAATTTGACTTGCAATTGGCCTTATTCAACCGGGACATGGATTTATTTGCCTCAAGGCACTCAAGGGAAGAAAGAGCTCATGACTCAAATTCTTCCAATACGAGGCCGAAGGATGAGGATCCCGAGGAAGAAATGCTAGAGGCCATCCGAGCATCACAAATGTCGTACGAGCAAGCCTTGAACAGATGTTTGGAGGTAAGTGCACTTAGATTTTCGAGATTAGAAGCTTCGTTGAGAAGAATAGAAGTGCACCTTGGAGCCATCATGGAAGCCATGCAAACGCAAGAGAGCCAAGAGTTCCCAAGTCCACCGATGCTAGAAGAAGCTACCACTATCTCTTGGAATGGTGAGAATGTAGAGCACAATTATGTTCACAATTTTGCTAATGAGTCTTCTAGTATTTCAGGTGAAGAAGTAGGAAAAGAGGAGACGAATGATGAAATGAAGGAATCGAAGCCTTATGTCCCTCCTACTATTTCTCAAAGCCGCCTACTTAAAAGCATTTGGTATAGGTTGTTTCCTAAACTTATTAAGCCACTTTTTCAAGTGCATTTTTACTTGCCTTTGCTTTATGTGATTAGGAACACGCCGGCGGGCAACAAATACTTCCAAGACCTAATTGCATATAGGCACATATTCGAAGCCTTGGAATTCGGTTGACTGATCCAAGTAGAACGTCTAGCGGGGACGTAAAATCAAGTGCATGGTGAGAGGCAACCCACCTAGGTATAATTTATTTCCTTGCTTATTTTTAATTTGTTTTATTTCTTGCTTTTTAGTTTCTTGTTTAGAATAAGGGTGAGAATTGTTTGTGATAGTGGATTTGATGACATTATTTTGTCCACTTGGATTGTGATGAGAACAATTGATGATCTTACATTGATATACCTTTTGCCATGATGATGAGTGGTTTGGGGTGTGGATTCATTATTTGAGTCATTTTTCATTTTACTTTTTCAAGTTTTTCTTTGACCTTTGCGAAAGTACCCTGTTTTGAAATTTATGATGCCAAATGTTTCATTTAAACTGTACTTCTTGGTAAGGAAATAAATTATTTTGCCTATGCTGCATTCTTTAATTTTTTGATACGGTTCCAACGGTATAAAGAACGTAAATTTCTGGGTGGGGGTTCAAAAGTTATGAATGTTTCTTTGACCAAAGGTCATGGGTGATCCCTATTTTGAAAACCTGCACGTGAACCATTTTCAACGTCTGTTTACACATTTTTATAATTTGAATTTTGAAATGTTTTCTAAATGAACAGTGTGCATTTACATGTCTATTTTCATGTGCCAAAATTTGAGAAAGTGTTATTGAGTATTTATGAAAATATGCACTGAAGAGCGAACATAGGTCGATTTCAAAAGTCACCAGTTTTTAGAATTTTATCCTCTATGTTAAGATGGTCTTTCGCATTGTGTTTTTTGTGTTTTGTGTCATGTTAGGTGCACGCCATTAGGCCTAACTCTCTTGTTTTCAACATTGGGGACAATGTTGAGTTTTGGTTTGGGGGGTGTAGCCACCTTTGTGAGTCGTCTTTTTGAGTCTTGAGTCTTTTTAGTGTTAATTTTTTCAAAATTGTCGCATGGCCAAATTTTCGAGCTTTAAATAGCTTGGGTGTGATGCCTTGAGCATGTGTTTGTGGTGAGTTTTATTATGCTTGATGAACTTGTGATGTAGCTTGTTGTCACTCTAGGGTCTCACTTGCACTTTCGTGGGCTAGTCCCATAATCTTTGTGCTTAAGTTGAGGGGACTCGGTGCTCTTGCACCTTTTTCTAATAGTGAAGATAACCTAGTAAGTTCACAAACACAAGCCTTAAAGAACGTACTTGAGTGTTATCATTTTTCTAATCTTAAATACTTTTCTCGTCATGTGCATCATGTGCCATAGGACATTACATTATATTTTGTGGATTGCTTGATGGACACTTACATTCCCTTGATAGATGGATTGGTTGAGATGATTTTAGGCAATGTGTGTGCATTAACTACCATATTTAGCCTAAACACTTATCCATGTCCCTAATGTGTGCTCCATAGCCAACTTTGAGGCCAAACACTTACCTTTCATTTGGAACCACAACATAACCATATAACCACAAGCCTAAACACATGCCTTACCCTTGTTATCAATCATGTTAGGATGTGTAGTGTGGTCTTGAAAGGGAAAGCTCTAATATGTCAAAATAGCGTGTACTTAGGCAAAAGAGTGTAATGTGCTATCAAAGGCTCAAAAAATGTAAAAGTGCTAAAAATGAGCACTTATGAGCTTAAAAATGTCAAAAGAAAAAAAAAGATGAAAAAAAGAAAAAGAAAAAGAAAAAGAATGAAAGCAAAGAAAGAAGGGAAAGCAAAAAGAGTC
Source organism: Acer yangbiense (assembly GCA_008009225.1). Taxonomy (NCBI): domain Eukaryota; kingdom Viridiplantae; phylum Streptophyta; class Magnoliopsida; order Sapindales; family Sapindaceae; genus Acer; species Acer yangbiense. The sequence goes on along the minus strand of CM017765.1, from coordinate 11,797,727 downwards.
TTGAAGAATTAAATATAAATGTACTCAAAGAAATTGGAGTGCAAATGTGAAAGCACAAGTACAATGTAAAGTTATGCCTATACGCTAGTGTTTAAAGATGGCAAGCAAGTAGAGCTATATTATGGGTGTGTAATGTATTGAGTCTTAGCATGGTTGGTGACTTTTGAATTCAAAATTTTTCTCATTTCTTTGTATCACCACATCGCACCCCATGGCCCTAATTACAACCAAAGGGAAAGACCTATTTGATCTTTAAAGAAATCTAGATTGGGAATGTTTGTTGAAAGCATGATCTTTCCACGTCCGTGGCACTTGATTCCTTCCAAGGCTTGTTCACAAAGATATTAGCGGTCTTTCAATATTATATTGTATGCAATGCATTAGATTCTTATGCATAAACTCTATCACTACAGCAAATTAGGTCTACCGCAACACGCAATGTGTGTTGCGAAAACTTTCCACAACATGCACTCGCCTGTTGCCAAAAGATGATATGCATTTTACAACTTATACAGCGTGTTGTCGTAGATATAATAACAACATGAAGCGCGCGTTGTTATAATTAATGACAACGTCTACGTATGTTGTCGTAGATATTTATAACAATGCACAACACTCGTTTTTAAAAATATTTATAGCAACATGCAATGTACATATTTATAAACGTCTACAACAACATGCTTTGTGTGTTGCTGTAGATAAGTACTACAACAAATGCAGTTTGTTGCGGTAGATGTTAAACAACACGCATTATGCGTTGCAGTAGATATATAGCACAACAAAATCAGAACGTTGCTAAAGATGTTTAAACAACATAATATTGAATGTTGCAGTAGATTTGTGTTTAAACAACATGATATTGCATGTTGCGGTAGATATATAGTGCAACAAATATTGTACGTTGCTAAAGATAGATGTTTACACAACATTGTTTGAATGTTGTCAAAATATATTTTGTAATTTTTTATATATAATAAACTAGCTGTTATATTTCAATTTTAAATATATAAAAAAATACAAATTGCAATTATGAGTGCTCAATTACACAACCTGTAGGTTTATAATTCATTCCATTCATTTAAATTACATTTACATTAATTTCATAATGTCATACATATTTTACAATCCAAATTCCTATCAACAACAAAATACTACTAGCAAAGAACTCAAAAAGGACTTCTTTTTCTGAATCCACATCTTATATGTCAACTATATATATCTCCTATGTCACCCTACCTCCCATCAATGTACTCAAAATACTACCTATATTCTTTTTCTACTACTGCCACATATCTCAAGTCACCACAACTCTATCAAACAACCCAAAAGACTCCAAAAAATATACTTTTTTCTCAATCCTAAATTTCATGTCAGTGATATACTATCAAGTAACTCAAAACTCAAAAGATAACAAAACTACCTTTTAAACAGCAACTTGATGCAATCCTTTATCCAAGCGACAGTACTTCCGATAGCTTGATTTAGAGTTCCATGTTCATCTGTCGGTCGACATAAATTTATATCTTCATAAACCACATCAACCCAGACTTTCCAATAACCTTTTCCAAGAGGCATGTGGTGTAGTGTGGCCTTGGGATTAGTAGATGCAATTCTCCCTTCTGCGACAACTTGATCTCCTACGTCATCATCTGGATACCAATGCAATAAGTGGCATCGTGCATTTTCAGGTGGTGAGTTATCTTGTGCCATCAGAGCACTCCCGTATTGTGACTGCAACAGCAAGTATAATTTATTAATGATAATCAGAAAAACTGTATATGTATATAATTAAGTGACAAATGATAATATTTTATATTTTTAACCTGAGGAGTACATGTATGAGAACGAATGAAAGCTTCAGAACCTACTGCATCCTCCATTGCAATTCTATTATGTAACTAAACAAAGAGACATTTTAGTTAAAACATATATTAAGAAATAATTGTCTCAATAAGATATGAAAGAAAAATATTATATTACCTGTTCATTTTGTTTCATAATCCCAGCCACCGTCTCTCGAAGGCTTGACAATTCATCATTTGTTACTTTTAGCTTTGCTTCAAGAAGTTTAACATTTTCTCTGGATTGAATTTGTGCATCTACTCGTGATGGAGTAGCTCCAAACCCAAGGCCTCTCACTTGGTCATGTTTTTCTGTTCCTAAAACTTTGGCAATAGCATCTTCCTTTATGCAGCTATCATTTGGAGGACATTCTGATGAACGCAGTTCCTCAATTACATTTTGAATACATGTCAAAATTAATAACCAAGTTTTCAAAAGGACAAAAAAAAAATTACACTTAGTTGAATTTATTTCTTAACAAGACATTTTGCAGAGATTCACTAATAGGATTGCCTTCCTTTCTTTTATGTCCTCTAATCCAAACATCAACTCTTGTTATGGATTTCGAGTGTTTTCCTTTATCATTGGCTTCCTTTTTCTATTATACAAAAATTAAAATCGTAATGTTTATTTTGAAAAAAAAAAAAAAAACTTTGAATATCAAAATATAAATATTGAGAAAACAAAATCTAACCATGATTTCCTGCAAGCGAGCATGCCCTCTTCGTCCTGTTGTGTGTCTGATCTATTGACCCAGTCTTATATCACGAAACCTCTTGCTCCTCGACTATAATAAACCAAAACAAATATTGTCAAGCTAAAATAATGAACTTAATACAAGAGAATTATAAAAAAGAGAAGTTATTTTTAATTGTATCAAGTATTACTCACTTCAAATGCTGAAGATGTTCTGTATTTAATAAAATTCTGCCATTCTTCGTCATTTGTTATATTTTTAGGTTTAATCAACTTGAATGCATGTTTTTTCCCAGATTTTTTGTTTGCTTCTCTAAGCTTTGTTGTAATAAGTGACTTGTATTGTCTCCAGCGACCACCCATCTTTCTAAAGATGTAGTCCTTACTAGACTCTAATAATTTGAAATATTGCTGTATAATAAACAATAACAACCATACAATTAATTAATTAAATCAATAGATAAATGGCACAAAAAGAAAACATGTAGAAAATTACATATTGTTTACTGAATTGTTGTTTCGTGGCAGCCTTATATGTTTGATTAATTGATGTTGGCTGTCATCAAAACAACAACCAATAGCATTTGCTAAAATAAAACTGCAGCATAAAAACAACTTATGCAAGTTGGCTAAGTGTAGGAAGCCACCAAACAACAAAGCTTCGAACTATAATGACTGTAGATAACTAAGCTTTGAACTACATATTGTAACATAATAATAAGATGTATTTATTTTCATATAAGTTACATACCAGAAGAGATGACCACAACATATCTTTCGTTTGATCATCAAGTTGTTTCCAGCTTTGAAGTGTAACGGGTACATGCTCTCTTGCAACTGTTCCGATATATGATGAAAGGGTAATCGAAGATCCATCAACTATTTGACCGTGCACATTCAAATCAACTTCAACCGGTTCTTTGCCTTTCAATTTCGCCATTCGAGTGGGTCCGCGGGCCGTTTTTTTCTTTGCATCATCATTGACTTGAGTATTTTGTGTATTATGTTCACTTGGAGTATTAGTATCACTTGGGGCTTCATTCCTAGAATTTTGTTCTTCATTTGTGATACTTATCCCATAGTTTCTATTCCGAGTTAAGGAAGCATATATTGCTTGCCGTTGCTTCAAAGCTCTTTTTTCAGCTTCTTTTGATGACTTAAAAACAAACAAAAATGAATATTTCAAAACCTTAAATGAATATTGATAGAAGGATCGAGTAAAACAAATACACATAAATGTTAATATTACTCATCTCTATCATGCTTGTCTTTCACCGATTAGCTGCTCCTTTAAGAAAATGAATTGTTGCTTAAATAATTGCTTACAAGTAGCTGCATAAAGAATGCCACTAAGATACAATGAAAGACTCTCATAGATGCAACATGCAGACAAGTAGCATGGTGCATATGGAACTACAAAGCTACTATAGTAAGTCTAATTCTTTAATTCACAGTAAAATAAATAAATAAATAAAAACTTTAAAACAATGTAAAGTAAGAAATTGAATAAACATCATAATTAAACATGCCAAAAAAAACTCCAATTAAATGAATTCACGGGAAATAAAAAGTCTTACATGATAAAACAACAATTTTAAAAAGTAATCACACAGCAGAAAACAAACCAAGACACTAAACTATGTGTCACATAATATACCATCCACATCAACCCTTGTATAAGCTTGGTTCTCATTGTCATTATTTGTTCCAAGACCAAATAAATTATTGTGTGTGGATGGCACATATAAATTCTCATCATAAGTTTCCAACTCATGATAACCTCTTGGTAGTGCTTTGCCTACAACATACCAATGCAATGTATCACTCTCCCTACAATAAAACACTTGCTTAGCTTGTGAAGCCAAAATGAATGGATCTCTTGCAAATTGGCTTTGTCCTTCATGGAGGTTAACCAAAACAAAACCTTCCTCTAATTTGACACCGTTAACGATATTTGCCCATACGCACTTAAATATAGGGACTTGAAACATATGATAATCAACCATTAGGATATCTTTCAAAACTCCATAATAGGCCACTTGTCCAACACTTTGTGTATGATCTCTTGCACGAGATCTACACATTGTGGTTGCTTCAATTAAAACTCCACTATTCTGTCGACTTTTCTCTGCATCTTTGGTGTGAAAATGAAGGCCATTGATAATATATCCACTATACGACATAGCAAGATCTCTAGGCCCATGTGCGAGCCATTTCAAAGTATTTGATATGAATACTTCGTTGTGTTTTGCTTGAGCATTAATCTGTCAAAATTAGTATGCACATCAAAACAAAGTTGAACAAAAAACATACTGTAAAAAAACATTTTACAAATTAATAGTTTTATTACCTTATCTCTTAACCATAATGCATTAAATATGTCCATGTGTTTCTTTTGTAACTGATTATAATTCCTTGCAAGCCGTCTATCCAAACTCTTGAGTTCTTCCAAGTGCATTCTAATAGTTCAATAAACCATTTAGTCTATAATTTAAATATATTAAAATAAATTGAAATTACTAATATAACAATGAGTTGTTGAATCTTACTCCTTATAAGGTTGAACTTCTGAACAATTAAATAAGATGTAGCGATGAGCGATATGTAACATTTCAGCCGAGAGAATTATTGACTTTCCAGTAGATATTGGACGCCCCCCGAACAAAAGGTCATTATCTAACTCTTGATTGCGATCATGTCGGGTTCCAACTACAAATGCTTGCTTGATATAATTGCTACAAAACATTGTGTACTCTTCAGCAAGGTATCGCTCGGCTATACATCCTTCGGGTCGTGCACGATTTTTAACGTATCCCTTCAAAACTTTCATAAACCTAAAAAAAAGTCAATGAAATCATAATTAGTTCATGGAAATACAAAAACATGAAAAGGTGAAAATAAATTATGTTTTTGACTAACCTCTCAATTGGGTACATCCAATGGAATTGTACCGGTCCACAAAGACGTGCTTCTCGTCCTAGATGAATCGTGAGGCGAACCATGATATCAAAGAATGACGGTGGGAAAAACCTTTCCAACATGCACAAAGTCTCAACCACATCCTCCTCCAATTTTTCAATTCTATTTCTATCTACAACTCTATTACATAATTCATTGAAGAATGAACATAATCGAAAAATTGCAATTCTTGGACCCTTTGGTAAAATGCCTCTTAAAGCAATTGACAAAAGTTGTTGCATTAGAAGGTGACAATCATGAGATTTGAGACCAACTATCTTACAATCTTTCACTGAAACACGAGTCCCAATATTTGAACCATAACCATCCGGCCTTCTACAAAAAATTTGCTTCTCTACCTTTGAAAGTGTGTGTGAAGCAGCTGGTAAATAAAATATATTGCCTCTACTTTCAGGATGCAATTCCTTCCTTATACACATGCTTTCCAAGTCCCAACGAGAATTAAGGCCATCCTTTGATTTTCCTTTGACATCCAAAAGTGTACCAATTATGCTATCACAAATATTTTTTTCTACATGCATCACATCCAAGTTATGACGAACAAGCATATCCTATATAAGAAAATTAATGAAAAAAAAATGATCAATATATTATCACTAAAAGTTTCAACTTATAACAAGAATGTGAAGACATTTTGTTTGCAACAACCAAACCAAATATCGGGTGCAAAAAATCAATTGATAATAGAGAAGGAATAAAATATAGTGTAATGGTTACATACCTTCCAGTATGGTAGTTCAAAGAAAATAGATTTTTTCTTCCATAAATCTTCATTGTTGGTCCGCTTTCTTTTTTGGTTCACCTTTTTTTTTTCCCCAATCATTGACAATTTTATCAACTTCCTTGTAAATCTCTTCACCAGCACATAACTTCGGTCTGCGACCTTTTTCATGTTTTCCATTGAACCATGCTCGTTTAATCCGAAATGGATGATCCATAGCAAGAAACCATCTATGACCCATGTACGAAAATTTCTGACTATGTGATAGCCATTTCGAACATGTGTTTTCACGACAAATTGGACAAGCATATCTTCCCTTTGTAGGCCATCCAGACATGTTCCCATATGCTGGAAAATCATTAATTGTCCACATCAAAATTGCTTTTAAGTTAAATGTGGACTCACTATATCCATCATATGCATCAATTCCAATAGTCCACAGATCCTTTAAGTCTTCTATTAGTGGCGCTAAATAAATATCAATGTCATTACCCGGTTGTTTTGGTCCCGGGATAAGTAATGTCAACATTAAACTTTCCTTTGACATGCATAATAATGGAGGGAAGTTATATACATCCAAAATCACTGGCCAACAACTATACCTTGAACTAAGATCTTGAAAAGGATTAAAACCATCGGTAGCAATACCAAATCTAATATTTTGAGGATCCGATGCAAAAGAAGGCCATTTCCTATTAATTGTGCTCCATGCAAGTGAATCCACTGGATGTCTCATTTTACCATCTTCACTCTTATGAGAATCATGCCACCTTAAATCTTTTGCCATCTTAGCTATCCCAAACATCCTTCTAAGTCTTGGTTTTATTGGGAAATAACGCAAGACTTTCGCAGGGACACCTTGATGAATCTCTTTTGTGTGTTCATTAACTTTCCAACGAGATTCATGACATTTAAAGCATTCCTGATCATTCTCATACTCTTTCCTAAAAAGGCAACAATCATTAATACAAGCATGAATCTTCTCATACCCAAGATCAAATGCCTTTAGTAGTTTCTTTGTAGAATAAAAAGAATCAGGAAGTGTGTTTTCTGGTAGGAGCATGTCACGTATTATTTTAAGCAACTCATCAAAACCATTGTCAGATAACCCATGTGTGACCTTATGCTTGAATAAAGCAGCTGTTGCTGATATCTTAGTGTGTTTTGTGCAACCAGGATACAAAGGATTTTCAGCAACACTAACTATATTCATAAGTTCTTCCTCAAAAATATCTTCATTCATTACCCCATTCATTTCCCTATTCATTTCCTCTATGGTCTCTCCTTCATGAAACATTATATGATCTTTGTACATCAAATATGTTTCTGTCATCTTTATGTTTTCATGTCCTATAGATGGACTAGGGAAGGGTTCTCCATGAAAGACCCAATTAGTATACAAAGGATCCATCCCTTTTATCACTAGGTGTTCATACACAATACCATAAAAGTGGCGTTGTAAATTCTTGCAATCTATGCACGGACATACTATGAAATCAGAGTTTCCAACACTAGCTTGAGCAATGTCAACAAACTTTCTTGCACCTTCTTGATACTCATTTGACAGTCTACACAATGAGGTTAAGAACTTATCATGCAATTTAAAATAAAAATAATGTTATGAACATGAGATAATTTTTGTAAGGTATAAATATAAACCTTGATAGGTGAACCCATCTTTTATCCATAGTGATCTACACACAATCAACACAACAATTAGATTTAAAAAAAAAAATCTAAGAAAATAGATGGATTTTCAAGTTATTTTTAATCTTTCTTCCTTCTGTCAATTTTTCTTTTTTCTTGTATCTTTGTTTTTACACTTACATTGTATAACAAAACAACATCTTCCTCTCTGTGTTAAGGTTAGAATTTTGACTTAACAAAATTCAATTTATTTTCTTGTAAGAGTGGCTAGGGTAGCTAAAATCAACTAATCTAAAAACAAAAATCTCTATAGACAGGAGAAATTGAAACCTCAAAACCTTTAACCTAGTTGCAATTCCACAAAAGCCTTAATCAAAACAACATCTTCCTTTATGTGCTATTTATTTTCTTGTAAGAGTGGCTAAGGTAGCTTAAATCAACTAATCTAAAAAAAAAAATCTCTACAGACAAGAGAAATTAAAAACTCAAAACCTTTAACCTAGCTAAAATTCCATAAAAGCCTTATTCTAAAACCACACACAGACAAGAGAAATTGAAAACTCAAAACCTTTAACCTAGCTAAAATTCACACACACAAAAGCCTTAATCTAAAACCACACACAGACAAGAGAAATTGAAAACTCAAAACCTTTAACCTAGCTAAAATTCACACACACACACACACATACACAAAATAACCTTTCTTTCTCCTGTCACACACACACACACACACACACACATACACACACAAAATAACCTTTCTTTCTCCTGTCAATTTGTCTACAAACACACACACACACACAAAATAACCTTTTTTTCTCCTGTCAATTTGTCTACAAACAAAACAAAAACTTTCTTTCTTCTGTCAATTTGTCTTTTTCCTTTTATTTTTGTTTTTACACACATACACACAAAAAATAACCTTTCTTTCTCCTGTCAATTTGTCTACACGCACACACAAAATAATCTTTCTTTCTTCTGTCAATTTGTCTTTTTCTTGTATTTTTGTTTTTACACACACACACACACAAAATAACCTTTCTTTCTTCTGTCAATTTGTCTTTTTCCTTGTATTTTTGTTTTTACACACACACACAAAATAGCCTTTTTTTCTCCTGTCAATTTGTCTTTTTCCTTGTACATCTTCCTCTCTGTGCTAAGGTTAGAATTTTGACTTAACAAAATTCAATTTATTTTCTTGTGAGAGTGGTTAAGGTAGCTAATTGAAACCTAAAAACCTTAAACTTTTTGAAAAAAAGGCACATTTTATTCACCAAAGAGGAACACACTGAAACAACAACAGACAAAACAGGCTTTAAAGACACAACTCAGAACCAGCCGCCATAAGACAACGAAAAAACCACAAAATAGAGCATAAAAAACAACACAGAAAAACAAAACAGGGGACAAATGAAACCCCAAACAAGGAAACTAAAACTCTAACCAGACAATATTTTCCCCATCCATAGAAGAACCCCTAAAATTCGTGCTGTTTCAAAAAAAAAAAAAAAAAAAAAAAAAAAAAAAAAAACCCCTAAAAACCTTAAACTTGAAGAAGAATATTTGGCAAGAATAACTTACCACAAGAAGCTAAAGAATAGATGGCACAAAGAGGCATCTGCAAGGTCTCCAATGGATATCTGCAAGGTCTCCAACGTATATCTGTAAGGTCTTGAAGTCATCGGTGTCGGCGTCACGTTGTTGGTGTCATCTTAGTTCACTGGAAATGGCTAAAGTGAGGGTTGATTGGAAAGTGAAAGCTATAGGTGAAGAAGGTGAAAAGATGAAGTGGTAGGTGATGAAGGTTAATGTAAAAAATAAAGTGAATAGACGGGGAATATATAAGGCTGGATTGGGATTTTATGGGGAAAGATATTGTGTGAACAATTACATGATGAAACTAACATTGAACCCATTTAGGATGTTACACATTACATTTGGAAAAAAAGTAGCCACTTAAAATATGACAACATATCATTTTTAATATAAGATTGTACATCAAAATTATACTATATATATATTTTCATAAAATAATAAATTTCAATATTTTTTTAAGACAATAAATTTCAGTATTAAAATAATGAAGTAAATTTAAACCCTTTAATATAAATTTCTAACATTTGTATTTATCATGGTAATAAAAATTACTTTACTATTCAAATAACACGTGCTCATGAATAAACATTTCCAAACATTGACCTCGGTTATCATTAGTCACACTTAATCAAAGTTAATTAACACCTTAAATTTAGCCTAGTGGTTACAATAATTCGGGATTTTGATCGAGGAGGGTGAACAAGCTCGAACTCACAACCTCGTGTTGTAGGTGGATATTTAGATTGAATCTCCATTGTTTTAATTGTACTTAATTTATAACAAGTGAATAGTTATTAATTAAGATAAACATAAATTAATATTTATATAAAAAAAAATTGTAGAAACTTGATCATAAGTATATGTTTTATGTTCTAAGGTTGTATATAGCTTAATAAGTCCATTATCATAGATGGGGCCATAAGTTTTTTTATTTTTTTTTTGTTTTTTTTGGGTTGCCAATGTATAGAGTTTTATTTATTTTTTTAAAAAAAATTAAATATATATAAATCAATGGATAATAAAAATGTTGAAAAACTACCTATCTTTTTAAAAGAAAAAAATATATACAATATAATAATTACGGTAAGACTATATCAATTTTAAAATTTGATTTAAATTTGTGATATCAGCATCCATTAATTTCATTTTTTCTCAATCCAATGGTGGAAAAACGTAAAGGAATTAATGATAGATTTCTACCGTTGGATTGAAAATAAATAAATAAATAAATAAATAAATTTTTAAATAATAAATTCTAGTCAAAATTTTAAAATTTTTAATGTAGCCTAACCACCATAATAATTATGTTATTGCTATATATCTATCTATATTGCTATTGTCTACATCCTTTAATAATATAAATAAAACAATCAAATATTATTTTTTATTTATTTATTTATTTAGATTAAATTAATTAGTGTAACAAAATTATGAGCATTAAAAACACCATATTTTTGAAAATGAATATTTAGTTATTTTTAACAATTTAATATATCAATTAACAACATACATAATCTAGTTGTAAAAAATCAGGGTTTTGACAACATTCAAACAAAGTATGTTGTTAAAGATAAGTCTATGGCAACAATAAGATCAGTGTGTTGCGGAATACGTTACTTTTAACAATATAAGCAAATGCGTGTAGTGAAAGACACATTTTTAACAACAAGCAAAGTTACGAGTTGCGGAAGATAAACCCTTTTAACAACATGCACATTTGCATGTTGCAAAATGTAGGAAATTTAACAACATACATGGTTGTGTGTTGCAAAACTCTAGACATTTAACAACATGCAGATTTGCATGTTGCGAAACGCTAGTAATTTAACAACATGTGAACTTGTGTGTTGTGAAAGACAAGTCATTTAACAACATGTGTAAAATGTGTGTTGTCATATATTGTGGTTTTTTAACAACTCGCAATGCGTGTTGTAATACGTAACTTTTTGCAACGTTCATCAGTTATATGTTGTAATATGTCTCCCATTATTGACAACTTGCGCTTGTATGTTGTTGTAAATCACTTCCACAACATGCATTTTTCGTATGTTGCGATATGTGACTTTTGGCAACATTCACCTTATGTATGTTGCTAATTGGATGTTGTCTTAGATTGTTTTTCTTGTAGTGTATCTTTGCATACTTTGCATGAGTGTGAACTTAGGACTCCAAGCGGAAAGAAAAGAGAGACTTCACGTGAGGCTTAGAGTCGAAGCAAATTATGCTTGAGGTGTGAGAGTGAGTAGTTCCCAATATGAGAGCACTTTTAGGTGTGGGATTCGTGATTGTGCGAGTTTCCCTTTAGTGCCTTCTAGTTGCTTTAGAACATTTTGCATATGTCTACTTCTCTCTATCACACATCTTTGTATTTCACCACCGGTTGGACATGCGGACACTTGAATTGTTTATTGGTGTCTAGGAAATATTTAGATTGAGTCATTTTGTCGTGTCTTCTGTTTTTATTTGTTTTGTCTGTTTTGTCTGTTTTGTCTTGAGTTTGCTCAAGGACGAGCAAATGTTTGGTTTGGGGGTATTTGATCGAACCAAAATTATTATGATTTTGGCCCTCAATTCCATATCCTCATTTTTAATGACTCGCTTTTCGTGTCGTTACCAAATTGCAAATTATCAAAAAGATATTTATAAATGAATTCTTACGCAATATACTTTAAGTTTTGAAAACTAGTAAAGTGGTAAGCTTAAGATTCGTTCTACAGGGATTATGTTAGATTAATCGATTTGCTATCTAATCTAAGTTAGTCTAACTAGTGTGCAATAAAGTAAATCATGTTAAGTTTGATAAAGTGTGGTTTGAGAAACCACCAAACAATACATGAAAAGTAAATGTACAAAAATGTAAAGAGAATATGAATGGAGATAGGAATCCAATACAAACAACCTAGATAAAAAAGTGGATAAACAATTAATAGAAATTCTAGGGAAATGATATAGTAGCTAATGGACTATGAGAAATTCATACAAGGCTTATTTAATGCGCAATCTACACAATCAATGACCGATCTCATTCGAAAGTGTTGCTTAGACCATCACTATGAACCCTAAGCAACTTCCCACCGCAATGCCTAACCGATTAAGGAGAGGAGGTCACGGCGGGATCGGTTTGTGACGATCGAATGGCCAAGGCAATAGAGGTTGATCACCCCTCCAAAAGCCTATCATATTCACTATGTGCTATAATCAATCAAATGTGTCAATAACTCAATCAATTTTATCACAGATAATCCTACAACAGATTATAATCAACAAGTGTGTCAATACTCATTTAATCACATAAGTGCAAGATCTAATTAAAAAGTAAATAAAACTATAATCATGCAAACATAATATTCAAAGCTTTAATAAATACTCATGTCCAAAAAGTCTTCTCAAATCATCCCTAAAATGGGGGTTTAATTACACATAATTACAAACAAGAAAAGGAAGTAAAATGTAGAGAAATCACCCTTGGGTCTCTCTTGTAAGCTTGATCCTTCCTTGAGCTTCCTTGCTTGAATCTTGTGCAAAGAGTGGGTGTTGAGGATATGTCTAGATAGGTGGAGTCAAATGGAAAGTGACAAAAGGAAATGGGTGGAGAAGATGGAAAGAGATGAGTGTTTGTGGTGAGGTAATCTAAGTGTTTATTGGAGAGGAGAATGGAAGGATTAGGAATGGTGGAGAAAAGAGGTTTCTTGATGAACAAGAGTTGTCAAGAGTTGTTCAATTCTCTATAAAATGGTGTATTTATATGTTGTGAAGGCTAGGGTTAGAAATAGGCATGAAAGGACAAGAATACCCCTCAAAAATGGCTTGAAAACGTTCATTTTGTTGCTATGGAAAGTGAAGTTCGCCGTGGTGTCGCCATGGCGATAGGGAGTGCGCAGCAGTTACTAAAATGGGCATAACTTTCTCTAGAAGACTCAGAATTGCAATCCGTATAAACCTCTGGAAAGTAGACTTTTGGGGCTTTCCGAATATATATAAACCAAAATGTGGTTCGATCTGAGGAGAGAGATATGCCTCTTTGAAGATGAACGATATGCACACACGTTTTACAATTTCAGCCCTTTTTGTCACCAAATCTCATGTTTTGCCCGAAATGCACTTAATGCCTATAATTGACTAGAAATGAGCCATTAGACACGAAAATACACTCAAAAATAAGCTAAAGGATATGTAATTGAGGGCCAAAATCATAACAATTTTGGTTCGATTAATAATACATATTAAAAATACCTCTAAAAATAAAGAGGGAAAACAAATTCATATCCCTCTAATTTTTTTTCACAGATAAAGAGGGAAAATAAATTTATTTCCTTTTTCAAAATTTCAAATATTATCTTTTACTTTATATTCTCTTCACCTTTTATTAGTGTTGTTTTACAGCCACCAAACCACCCACTCAAAATCCCTACTTTTACCACAACAAATCACACTCCGGGTCTTCTAGGGTTCAATTCCATCGCCCCAACAATGGGTTCATCCTCAAATTGGACATCAGTAGAGTCCGAGTTTTCACCTACCCTCTTCTTTCCTTTCCATCTTGTAGGGACCTTTTTGCTCGCCCTTCTTTTTGACCAAGTGAGGATACACTTGGGCTTCTCCCACAGGCGCTTGATCCCTAATGACGATTGGTTGGGGGACTTCATTTTTGTTGGGCTCATAGGTTTGATCCACTATTCTATCACTCTAAGGTGGAGCGATACCCTAAGCAGCCTGACTAGCAACATGCTTTAGGTTGATTTTATCCAGATCCTTTGCTTTACAGTATTTCGCAAACTACATCTGAATCAAATACTATATGGAAAAAGATAGTTAAAATGACATGTTTGTTTAGATCAAGAATGGGCTCAATGTGAAAAAATACTCACAGCATCTACGCATGAAGGAAACAGTAGCAAAAAGTCAAACCTTGATCATCTCCTCCTCATTAAATAAATGGGGTCGACCTCTTTTTTCTAGTTTTTGAACAACAGCGTCGGCCAAAAGATTGACCTCCCTACCAATCAATGTGTGGGATGTCTTAGACCAAGTCTCCGGGAAACAAAAAACTTGGGCACAATGCCCCCGACTAACCCATTTCCAGTATCTTCAGGCACGGTTTAGCCCCATGCTCCAGCAACAAAAAACCAACTGTTTTTCCATCGCTTGTTTGAATAAGGGAATCCATATATAAAACCCTTTTTATCTTTGTTAGCCAAAGTCTCGACCGACTCAATGGTAGTAGCTCTTACGGGGATCCAATGTTTTGAATTTGATGAGGAAAGGTAATAGGTTCCCCCATCGCCAGATGCTCCAAATGTATAAAGATGATGAATTTCTCTAGGGGTCAGGGGTGACTGACCCATTTCATTCCATAATTTCCACAGATAGAGAAGAATCATGTATGATTTAGGGACGAGCTGAGCCAGTGCAATATGAGCATCAGTGAGAAACCTGGCGATAAAAAGCTGAAGGGGAAGTGTAACCCCACTGCTCAGCATTGACCCATATATGGTGACCGCTCCAATTGGAGGATTCCAAATCGCCCTATCCCCAACAGGTAGGAGTTGAACTGACTCAGGCATGTTGAACCTACCTCTATATTGACTAATCTCGCTCTCATTGACCACATTTGGCTCGTTGTTGAAAGAGCTTATTCACTTAGCGGAGAATCTGATCAAATCTTTACGATGTTTTCTCTCGACGTCCCGCATGTACACTATTTGAGAAGGAATTTTAGTCTCCCTCGGCGATACCAGTTCCTTTATAGCTACAGATTTGCTACTTTGACTAGTTTGGCTTTGTTTATTCATGTTTAGGGGAGTGTTCATAAAAGAAAAACAAGAGATAGCATTCACAGGTTGGCATTCAAAGAAAGCAACAAAATAATCAACATTAAGAAGTGTAGAATAGAGGTGGATTTCTCAATCTCTTCTCAATTATATTAGCATTCTCTCTATCCTCGATTTCCACATCGCTAATCAAAAGATTAACAAAATAAATACGAGTAAAAAGATCCATAAAAACACACTGAAATTTCAAGAAAAATTGAAGCTGGAGAATTTCGGAAGGATGTGTCAAATGATGAAAGAAATCTGAAGATCTGAACTTGAGCAAGCTCGAAAACTCTGGGTTTGTATTCCGGGTATTCCTCACTTTAAAATAAGCAGAGCATCAGTATAAATGGAGAAGTAGAGGACATGAAGAGCTTTGAAACTTATATAGTGGGCGAGGGAAGCCCTAACGCACGTAGACGTCATCCCACGTGTAGGAAACCTAAAAGACGTGGGTGACGTGACCAGATTATCAGTGCACGTGACTCGAGGGATGCAGTAATCATGCTCACTAGAAAATGGCATGTGTCAAATGGGGAGAGTTCTCAACCTCCAAACATCACCATCAATAATCCAATCATCAGGTCAGCCAAACGTTTTGTGGCTGGTAGTTAAACTTAGAAATTAAGGCACTTAGATGGCATTAATGAGCTAAGCGATAAAATTCGTTAAGTCTTTTCAAATACACTTCACTAAACAAATCAGTCACAATGGGTTCAGAAGAGTTTGGCTGACCTAAACACTCGGCTTATGTATTTGAGGGGGTATTGTTGTATGTGAGATTTGATCAGCCAACACGTCATCAAACTGGCGAGAACATTGGAGAAAAGATATGCCACATCATTAAAAGTCAACCAGTCAAACCTAGCAAAATGTTGACCAACATTCCTCCATCCGAGTGAGAATGTCACCGAGCAAGTGAACATGTGCTATAAAACACATTTCAAGGAGAATGGTTCGGCCAAGAGGGAATCCTAGCAAAAAAAACATATTCTAGTCGGCCAAGATGTCTCCTCGACAAGGATTACTCGCCAAAATCAAGATCTATTAAGCATCATTAATGCCCGGTATCTATAAAGGAAAGCTCACCAAGATTTGAGAATCAAGAATCATACTTTGACAAGGAAACAAACTTATCTATTTCCCAAGATATCCGATTCCTAACCGAGCACCAAATCAATCACATTTATTATGTGATAAACTTCAAACAAGAAAGAAATCAAGACAACCACAAGGACTCAATCAAGTAGAATTATAGCAAGATTCTACAAGCCAATTGCTTGCATAACAAGTTTGGGTTACTGGTGAGGGTATAAATATAACCCCACTCTCATTATGAAAGATGGATACAGAAAAATTGTTCAAGCATTAAAAGAGATAAGCAAGTTGAGGGTGTACTTCTCTTTTCATAGTGAAAACCCTTTTTATCGCCGTCACTGGCAATCGTGGACGTTTCCCCGATTTGGGGTTTTACCACATAAGTCGTGTCTCCATTTATTTTGTTGAATATTTCGTTTTTCACCATTAACAAATCGTAAATAGCACCATTGGCTTGCTGATATTTCACTTGACAAAAAATCACTATCAACAGGGTGCTACTTTGATGCGTGACTTTGTTCCGGATCTACGAAAGTCTATGTCCATTTGGTGCGACTTTTGAAGTGTGACTTTGTTTCGCACTTTGAAGTTCGCACATATCTCTGGAGCTGGGCATGACTTCTGATATGAGACTTTAATTTGCACTTCCTATCTTGCACAAATCTCTGAAATTGGGGTGCGAGATCTGATCCGCGACTTTATTAATTTTGTACATTTCTCCAAACTTCGAATAATTACTCTTTTTCCTAGAATTCTCCACCTAATGCCCAAAAACACTGAACTTTAATTACATGAAAAACCACTCACAAACACCATTAAACAACACAAATGCTCGAGAAACGAGTACCAAAGCTAGGAAATGGGAGCTCAAATCATGTATAGATTTAGAGCGATCACCGTCCCTAATAAATATGTCATAGCCATTATTGTCAATTTGTTAAAGGAAAACGTTAATATATATATATGTAACCAAATTATTAATTAATCAATCATAATATTGTGAAAAAAAATGACAATTATACACAAAGAATGATGTTAAACGTGTATTGTGTTGTCTTCGTAGAACCATTAATATGAGGTTGTTTTACTCAAAGGGATCAAAATCACCATTAATATACAGTTGTTGGGTAACTTTCTGATCCACATAAAGCCCGATCACAAACATGACATTTATTTACATGTGGAAATACTATTATATCTCATGCAGATATGTTAAACAAAGGATGGTTGCTACTTCTTCAAACACAAATTTTGGCAATTTTTAAAGCTAGCAAGGAGTGTATTTGGTTAGGATCTTCGATACAACCCATTCGGGAAACATGTGAATTATCTTTAATAAAAAATAGTTCTACAATATTATATGAAGAGATAACGTTGCTTGTTTTGCACAAATTAAATGAGGCTATATTAAATGTTATCGAACTAAGCATGTTTCACCAATTTATATATATATATATATATATATATATATATGAGCTCCAAAAGTTTGGTTAAATGGATGTTAAAAAAATATGTTCAAGTGAAAATCTTGCAGATCTATTCATGATAGCAATACCAACTGTAACATTCACGAAGTTATTGCATAATATTGGGATGCAATAATCATAAAACATATCTGAAACAATTGAGGCATCCACATCAAAATAAGGGTATTGATTAGGGAAAGTAATCATCAAGGAGGAAACAGTATATATATATATATATAACTTTTTTTCTTTCGAGTTTTTATCCCATAAGATTTTTCTCAGTAAGGTTTTAATGATGAGGTAGGTTTTCTCACCTCCAATAATATTTTTCATTTTTCTCTCAAGGTTTTTAGTGCTAGTAAAGGTTTTAACAACCCATATTAAATGCTCAATGGGCATTCAAAGGATTTAGCCTTAGTGAATGTCCATTTATTCTCCTAAAATAACTTCTTTTTGTTTTTTTTTAAAATATTACAATAATTTTAGATTTATAAGAGGGTGACAGACTCGAACCCAAAATCTCATTGTGTAGGTGCAAATCAATGGGTCAGCCTCCTATTTGTTATCTCAAAATAACTTGTGATCAAGTTTATGACTCCATTTATTTTTAAGTTTATAGCTATTGTCTTTTCAAATTTATGATCACATTTAAATAACGTATCATAAAATTTTAAGAACTAAAATAAAAAATGATGGTATTTCACATAATTTATATTCGTGCATGGGTAGAATGTTTAGATTTGCATAGGGGAAAAAATGTTTGGGTGCTTTAATTGTTCAACTACTTTGGCCAAAATTCTCCATAGACATACAATTAACATTTCTCTAGAGATGTACGTGGAACGAACAAAAACTCTCTCTTGCTTAGTTCCAAATTTTCGCTCAACTAACTATTATATATCCATTCTCTTCTCTATATATAAAATTACTATATAGCTACTTCCAAAAAACATAATATTGCAATTTATCTAGTCATATCCTTTTTCTTTCTTTTCTTTCAATAAATTTTCTCGTCGTACCGTCAAAGTTCATCCAAAAAGGAAAAAAAGTAATTTATTAGAGTTGAGGCAGCCAGAATGGCAGCTTCAGCAACGGAGATGGTGGTTCGATTGGTGTTTGATGGATGCTTATTGCTGCCTGACATGGAGGTGGAGCGGCGGCCGTACCACCGAAACTGCGGCTGCGCACTGCACAACTTAAAAGGGCGTGATTCCTCTTACGGTTATTGTTCCAAACAAAACAAGGTAATTTTCCACAAGAAAACATCGTGGAGTAGTGCTGGTTGTTCATCATTGTTGTCCATGGCTTCACCATCGGCTTCTATTGCTAATTCTCTTCAGCCAGAAACACACAGGATTCTGATGGGGTGTTGTCATCATCATCATCAAACAAATCACAAAAATTGGCATGGTCGCCCATCGATTATTTATTTTAAATAATTGTTCATTTTTTCTACTAAAAAAAGGGTCAAGTCATTCATGTACATGCATATGAACTTGTTTTCCATACTAATTATTTGTAAAGATTTTTTTTTTTCTTTATACATATATGTATGCACATATATGGCTGTCATTTTTCCTAGAAAATCTAAAATATTAAATTAAAGGTATATTATTAAAAAAAAAAAAAAACTGAGTCAAAAATATTAGTTATTTTCCAACCTCTTATTTCGGTTTTGGCCATTCGGTTTTGGCCAAGTTACACCATGTAATTGAAATTAATTGTCATTTTCCACCTTACCGTTACTATTCCATTAAATAAATGAAATTTTCTGTTAGAATTTTAAAGGTAAAGCAGTACATGAACAGTTAATGAATTAAAAAAATAATTAATAAATAAAGTTTATTAAAAACTAAAAATTTTAAAAAAAGAAAAGAAAAAGAAAACCCAGATCCATTTAAAAACAAAGAAAAAGAAAAATTCTCCTTTAATCAAGTTCAGATCAAGAACAAGATCCCATCAGGTCAAGATCAAAATCTCATTTCAAAACCCCATCTGATCTCTATCTCCTTCTCCCAACCCCTCTGTCTCATCTAGTTGGTTTTTTGTTTGTGTGGTGTTTGTGCGAGTTGCAGGTCCAAGTGTTGGCAAGCCATCACGAAAATGGGGAGGATTCGCGGCGGCCGTGTGCCATCTTTCCATCTCGCTCTCTTTGGCTTTCTCTCCAAGTTGTATGAGAGATTGGGTTTGGGTTTGGATTTTGAAGATTCATATTTGGGTTTTGTGTTTGACAGAATATTTTTTCTTCTTTTTTGGTGATGGTGGTGTTTGGATTTTGGATTTCTGGTGGTGTTTGGAAGGTTGTTGTTTGTGTGAGTGATATATATATATATATATATATATATATATATATATATATATATAGAGAGAGAGAGAGAGAGAGAGAGAGAGAGAGAGAGAGAGAGAGAGAGAGAGAGAGAGAGAAGAGAAGGGACAGTTGGATCGGTTTGGTGTTTGGTGGTGGATTCTAGGTACTGTGTTTGGTGTTTTGTGGTGTGGTAGTGATGATGGTAGTTTCAAGGTTCTTGGTTTCCTGGGTTTCTTGGTGTTCTGGATTTCTATGTGTTCTAAGTGTTCTGGAGATCTTCACTGTATTTTTATTTTTTCAAAAAAAATGTTTTGTTTTTGGTTTTTTAAATTAAAAATTAAAAAAGAGAGATAGAAGGGTATAATAGTATTGTGGTTAAAAAGTTAATGGAAGGTGGAAATGACCATTAATGAAACAAGAGGGTGGAAAATGACTAATATTTTCCAATCCAGGGGTTTTTAATAATATCCCTAAATTAAAATATGGTATATATATATATATATATATATATATGTTTTCTCATAAGAGATTGCTTATTTTAATTTCAGTAAAGATCTTGATGATATCATATCTATTTTTATGAATTTTGATATGAATTTTTTTATAAATGATATTTGCATGGACACCTGAAGCCGAATTAGCCTCCCAAGAAATCAAGAGGAGAATGACTACTGCCCCAGTACTTGTACTGCCAGACTTTTCGAACCCATTTGAACTGCACTGTGATACTTCAAAGTTAGGAACTGGAGCCGTTCTGAGTCAAAATGGCAAGCCTGTGGCCTTTTTCAGTGAGAATCTTTTAGGGGCAAAACTGCAGTACAACACCTATGACGTTGAATTTTATGCAGTGATTCAAGCAGTGAGGCATTGGCGACATTATCTATTTATGTAGGAATTCGTCTTGTACACCGATCATGATGCTCTCAAGCATATAAGGAGCTAAGATAAGGTTTCATCTCAACATGCATCTTGGGCTACGTACCTAAAGCAATTCACTTTTGTTATCAAGCACTAAGTGAGTACAATAAACTATCTGCGCGTAAGATTGACCCCGTGGAGATTGTTGAGAAGATTAATTCAAATGCTACCTAGCAATATTCGCACTACAGATGTATTTAGTGTGAAACACCTAGTTCCTTTCCACGAGGATTCGTCATCAGAGGATGAAGACTTGCCAAATTCGTGGTCGAATTCTTCTCTACATGGGGAGGATGATGGGGACCGGTTGGCAAGCTCTTATTTTGATCGCTTAGAGCACCGAAAGCAGGGCTGACTTTGTTGGCTCATAACTTTCACATATGGGCTCCAAATGACTTCGTTTCCAGTGATCAGGCCTGGATGAAGCCCAAAAAATGTCGTTTAGTTTGTTGTGTGGGCACTATAAGTTTCCTACGCGATAATTGGGTTTTTCTTTCCTTTTCCACTTAGCATTTATTTTTTGCTTTTAATCCGGGATTGTTTCCCAACTTAGTTGAGGTGTTTTAGAAGTCAATGAGATTTGTTTCTCTATTTATTTGGTTGTAATCGCTTTGAGTTTTTCAGATTGAATGAAATTAAAAACTTCATGAGTAGTTTAAACTCAATTTATCTCTTATTTTCTGAAACTGCGGGATTATAGAAAATTAGAAACAAGGGTGTGTTAAACGTGTGTGAGATCCATTCTGGTTGACATCATATCAAAATTCATAAAAATGGATGTGATTTCATCAAGGTCCTTACCGAAATTAAAATAAGGGATCCCTTATTTTAATTTTGGTAATGACCTTGATGAAATCACATCCATTTTTATGAATTTTGATCTGAATTTTTTTGTGGATGACATGTTCAATGAAATCTACCTATGAACAAAATTTGAGAATTTTTCAAGCACTACAACTATTTTTTTTGAATTTTCCTACATTTTGCTCATTTTCCGACGCCTTCATATTTAACAAAATCGGGATAAATAGTTACAGTGCTTGAATTTTTTTTTTTTTAAAATTAATTTGATAGGTAAATTTTATTGAACTTATCATTGACATAATAATTCAAATCAAAATTCATAAAAATTGACGTGATTTCATTAAGGTCCTTAATGAAATTAAAATAAAGGATCTTTTATGAGAGAACCACTATATATATATATAATATTCTTGAAACTCCTCAAGATAATGACATGATCAACCCCAAGGGGTGGTGTCGCTGGTCACTGGGATGAGCCGTAAACTCGAACGTCCTAGGTTCGATCCCTGGCAGCCACATTTCTCTTGGGGCCACTAGAGGTTTACCCGGCTGTTAACTTCAGGGTCTCGTGGGATTAGTCGGAAAAAAAAAGAAGATAAAGACATGATCAAGTACCTTATAAGAAATACAGTATTAGCTAGCATGTATTCTGTACACCACCAACATTGAATATTTTTATTGTTTACTAAAAAAATAATTAGTGATTATATATTTATACTAAGGGGGGTGTATTCAATTAGGATTCTTGAGGGCATTTAAAGATATTATAAATCCTGGTGTATTCAATTTGGACATTTAAAGACTTTAAAAGAGTCCATATGAATCCAGTGGTATTCAATTAGGATTTATATGGACTTTTAAAGAATCCTTTCGAATCTAGGTGTATTGAATTAGGACTTTAAAAATGTCTACAAGAATCAAGGTGTATTCAATTATGACTGGATTTTAAAAGATTTTCTTAAGTCATGGATTTTGATGGATTTTGGTGGACTTGATGGTAAGAGATATAAATATCAAATGTCATAACATGTCCGGCTTTCTCCCCAAAGATTTTGGTAGATTTTGCTTTCCCTCTCTCTCTCAAAACAGAAACGAAAAGCACTAATATGTAAAAATTAAAAAAACCGATACATGTGAGAATAATAAGCTTCCATCCCCAGCATGTTCTGTGAATTAAAAAGGAAAAAAAAAAAAACTGCACATAATTATATATGTGAGAATATGTTGCAGTCACATAATTATATATAACAAGTACAAAACTCACTACGTGCCAAAACTGCACAAAACAACACCAAATTAATCTGTAGAGCCTTCAATCAAACACCAAAATGCTCACTCTTTATTAGCTTTTTTTTTTTTTTTTTTTTTTTTCGAAAAGCTGTTTATTAGCATTTTATTTTAAAGAAAAATAATTCATCTGCACTTCATGCAAGCAGTGCCTTTACGCAAATAAACCTTAGCCAATTTTGGGTTCAATTCAATCACTTTGTTTGCATCAGCAACAACCTCAGACTATATATATGCAAATATAGATTGACTGGTGTATCAAATTTTGCTCATTCCAACTTCAAAGGTTTTTTTTGATAATTAGCTATAATTAGCTTACTATTGATAAGTCAGAGATAACAAATTCATAAAAGCCTTAACCAATTTTGGATTCGATTCAATCTCTTTGTTTGCATCAGCAACAACTTCATAATATATATATACGCAAATATAGATTGACTAGTGTATCAAATTTTGCTCATTCCAACTTCAAAGGTTTTTTTTGATAATTAGCTATAATTAGCTTATTATTGATAAGTTAGAGATAACAAATCCATAAAAATCCTTGGATGTCTAAACAAATCCACAAAAGTCTGAGATAGATGTCTAAACAAATCCATAAAAGTCTGAGATGGATGTCTAAACAAATCAATGGAAGTCCATGTGGATTTATAAAAGTCTATAGAAATCCATGAAAATCTGTAACTTAAAAAATGTCTTTAAATGTCTTCAAGAATCCTAATTAATCCTAATTGAATACACCCCCCTAAGGCTTCTCACATATAAACCCCTCATAAAAGATTATAAACAAACTCACTTTTCATCCATTAGATTTTGATCCAAGGGATGTTATGTATTCTATCTCTTGGCACACCGCTTACATAACTGCCCTTTGAATCAAAATCCTGTGGATGAAAAATAAGTTTGTAATTAATTTCAAAAAAAAAAAAAAGTATATATATATATATATAACCTTATATTAGGGGTTGGGGTTTGTATGTGAGAAGTCCTGTATAATTGATTTTTTTATATGTTATATAAAAACAGAAAGAAATGATTTTTACAAATAAAAAGTTAAATCTAAAAAAAAGAGAAGTTACTAGAAAGGGATGCAAAAGTCTACGTTATTGGGACGATCCGTACAAAAACATTACTCTTTTATTGTATTGTTTCTTTTTAATAAAAACGCCAAGCAACAAGATTTTATATTTTAATTTTTTATCTGTACCAGTAAAAAATCTGCAGGAAGCAAAAAATAAACTTTTTATCGGTCCCCATTATTTTCAATTAAGATTTGAGATTTCTTCGCTTGTCAAGTGAAGAAATTAATATGTTCATACAGGCGTAGTTCGGCCGGTAGATGGATGAACTTGAGGTTTGGATAAATGATTTTCAAGTCAGTTCGAATCCTACTAATAGCAAAAAATTTCAACAAAAAAAATAAAAAATAAATGACAAGTAAAGAAATTAATATGTCCTTAGGGGCATAGCTCGGCTAGTTGATGGACGAGCTTGAGGTTTGAATGAATGACTCACAAGTCAGCTCGAATCCTACCAATGGCAAAAAATTTCAAAATAAAATAAAATACCTAGTCTAAATAGATGGATAGATTGATAAAACATATCTGAAATGGTGAACAATATATTTGCAGCACTAAAGTAAATACATTATTGATCAATTGTGGATTCTCTGGTTTGGTCTAATTCTCGGGATGGTTGAGTTTCTTGCAAGGCTGCTTATTCCCAGTTTTTCCATGATATTCCTTAGGTTGTTTGGTGGAGATATGTTTGGTCCCGTTTTATTCCCCCCTCTCGCTCAGCTTTGACCTGGCGTCTTATGTTGAACAGGCTTCCTACTAAGGATCACCTTTGTAGGTCTAGGTTCCATTTGGCTTCTCGTTGCTGTATTTGTGGGGTTAGTAGTGAATCAGCTGATCATCTTTTTCTTCATTGTCCCCTGACAATTGCTCTTAAGGAGGCTGTTTTCTCGTCTTTCTAGCAACGTGTCTCTACAGATACTTGGCAATACTTCTTCTTGCAAGCCATGTCGGTTTCCTTTAGTGAGCAGATTAGGATTTTATGGAAAACGGCTATCCACGCAGTGATTTGAGGGTGTGGACAACCCGTAATCAATGGATTTTTTGAAGGGAAGTCGATGGACTTTCGATTCGTCCTCTCTCTGGTTTGGCATGTGGTTTCTAAGGCTAATCGCCTGGAGATTGGTTGGATGCGTAATTGTATGGATGACCTTTTGATTCTTCATTGATTTGGTCTTTGAGGTTGCTCTTCTAAAGCCAAGTGATCAAGAGTGTAGTTTGGTCACCTCAGGCTCCTGGTTGGATCATAGTGAATACAGATGGTGCTGCTATAGGCTCTTTGGGGATTGGTGGTTGTGGTGTCATCTTTCGGAACTATAGAGCCTTTGTGAAGGGTTGCTTTGCTATTCCCTCTTGGTCAGGTTTTCGCGTTTGAGGCCGAGCTTCTGGCGGCCTCGTTAGCCATTAATTATGCTTGGAAGTATGAGTGGCATCAGATCTGGCTTGATAGCTACTCTTCTTATGTGATTCATCTTATTTCTTCTTGTTTTGAGATGGTTCCTTGGAGGGTTCACATCAGGCGTGGCAGTGCTACATCTTCCAGATCTAGCTAATGGATTTTCAGGTTTCCCTTATTTTTAAGGAAGGGAATCAGGTTGTAGATGCACTTTATAAGTATGCTTTGGATTGAAAGTAATTAAATACTCGAGGTGTGTTTATCAATATAAAGCTAGAGGGGGGGGGGGGGGGGGGGGGGGGGGGGGGGGGTGAATAGATTTTAACAATTATTACCCAATTTTCGCATGCAAGTCAATTTTACGAAAATACCCCTAGCAAGTCAAAAATACATACAAGTGTAATAAGATGCGGAAATAGTAAATGACACTTGATGTATACGTGGAAAACCCAACCACTGGGAAAAACCACGGGCTGTTAAGTGCGCCACACTCGGACCTCGAAATCCACTATATGAAAAGATGATTACACCCTCAAGTGATTCTCGGACTCTCACCCTAGATAACCTCAGGCTATGGACACTACCAATCGCCACTCTTGGTTCAATCCCTAGTGATATCCCCTGATACACTACTCTTGGCGTGAGCACCCTCTAATCTACCACGCGGGCCTTTTATAGCGGCTCTAGTCCAATTTGCTTGAGGCCTAAGCACACTTAGCCCCAAGACTTCAATCTCTCAAAAGAGATGCACAACCCTATGTGAATATGTATGAATATTCAATTAATGCAATAAGAGCTAGGGTACTCTAAATGCTTACCTAGGATTATAAGATGACAATATAATCAATCCTAGATATCACATATAGCTATATGACATGGCATATAACTTTAGCTAAGTAAAGGATAACCAATCCTAGATACAAAGCTATCATATAAAACCCACAAACATTCAAAGGATTAACTAGTTGATTAAAAAACAATCTATCAACCTAGTTATCAATACATCACACAAGAATGTTCATGGCATAGCTTTTAGGCAATAATGACCTAATCAAATAAGCTATGAAAAATATTCTCAATTAACAAATGAGATCAATTAGCTAGATGGCATATGAACATTAAAGCCTAGCTAATAAATAAAAACCCAATCAACACATAATCTCAATCTTATATGTAGAAATTAATCTAAACACATATAAGTAAAATATGAGATAAAATTGATAAGTAGAAACACTAATTATGTAAGATAAAAGTGTTCAACAAATCATACCATGTGTGTTGAAGAAGTCCCATGCATTAGCATATGCTAGATGATCCTAGATGATGCTTAGATGAAGATTTATGCATGTGGGAATGGGTTTAGAGAGATAAAGATATGATCTTTAAGCTTTCTCTCTCAAGTCTCTCTAAATATCTCTCTAGGGTTCTTATGATCAAAGACTTGTGTTCTGAACCAGAGATAAGGATGTATTTATAGAGACCAAAAATATGGCAGGTGAAAATACAATTTTGCCCTTGAAACGCACCGATCGGCGGTTTCATTCGGCGGCCAGGCCGCCGAATTGAACCGCCGAATGGCTCCCGAGTGGAACAGGGGAACTTCGGTGACTTCATTCGGCGGTTTGGAAACCGCCGATCCCAACCGCCGTTTTGGACCCGAGAGATATATTTCAATCAGGTCTCATTCGGTGGTTTCGAACGGCAGCCAGGCCGCCAAACGCAACCGCCGTTTCACCAATAATGGTGAAACCAAGGAGAAGCCAAAGGCAACTCCACCGGCGATCATCGCGCAAAACAAAGCACATTACCGTGCACGCGCGGACGTTTCCGAACATCCTTAGGGAAACGAATTACACCACACTAAAAGCTAACATACATGAAGTGCAAGTGTGGGTATTGAATGCATCCTAATGCCTAACATGTCATGGCATTATCATATAACAAGATGCAATCAATTCAACATGCAAGAAGAGATATTGAATAAACAATAAAGCACAATGCACACAAAATATAAACACACCATACAAGAATAAGAGTTATGCATGTTGTGTGTGTGTGCAACTATATCTCTTCAAGCCAAAGTAAGCACAAGATATACCTTTGGTGCTTGTCCTCTTGAGGTCTTGGAAAGGGTCTTGATCTTCAACAAATCACCTAGACTACCCTTACAACCAAACCCCAACATGTGGTTTGACCACGAAATAAGCCAATCAACAAAGGGAATCCTTACATGGAGCTTCAGGCTGATTCTGGGTGGTTCTCCGCTTTGCCGTTCTGTTCTTATTTAGATGGTAATGACTGCATGGGCCGATAGTCTTTTTATTTTTCTTGATACTTTCTTTTTCTTTTTGGTGTGGCCCGCGTGTTTCTTTTTGTTTAGGGTTGTTTTCCACCTGATTCTTTGTGCTTTGTTGCTTTGTTGCTTTGTTGCTTTTTGTCACTCTATTATTTTCTTTTCTTTTATCTTGTGTTTATATGGATATTGCCTAGGGTTTTTCAGTATATAATCACTTGTGATGCTTTTTCCTTTTCGGTTAGTTCAATTTTATTTAAAAAATACATTATTGGTCAACAACTACTTTGAATCCTAACCTATAGGGCTACACGCGAGAGAAAAAAGAAAATTAAAAAATTAAACAAATTTTTATATATAATAAATTAACAAGTGCATATTTCTAGGGCTAGCCCTCTGAGGTTTTAGGGGTTTGAAACGAAATTTAAAAAAAAATGAGGTCCCAATCCCTCCACGTATGTTTACTTAGTATTATTTATTTTTTTTGTCTTTAGTAAATACTTATAAAAATTAATATAATCACTAAAGATAGAAATGTAACAAGACAAAATAACAAATAAAAAGTTATTCTAATAAAATTTTTATAATTGTATTAAAGAATGTATCACTTAAACCTTATTCGTCTCACTTCTGTTGCAGCAAAACTACTAATTAAACTTACATAACCAAGTTTTTTTATTATGACTTTTTTTCCTTGGATTGTCAAAAATAAAAATAAAAAAACATAGTGAAGCCACTAAGAATTACAATAAAATGTTTTGAATTTTTAAGATTTTGTTATTGAATTTTGAAGAAACCTAAATTTGATTTTTAGTTTTCCTTCGAATGTTTGATAAGAGGCGAGTTGATCTAGTGTTGGATAATATAAGAACACTAATTATGTTTCTATAGGTGGGCTTTAAAAAACAAAATCATATGGGGTAGTGGGCCTTTTTTGTTAAGTCATATGTGGGCATGTTTTTGTTTAAAATTGTGTGAACCTTTTATATGAAATCATAATTAAAAAAAGAAAAAGAAAATCTAAATTTAGGAGCCCTAGACAGTTGCCTCACTAGGTTGCCCTTAGAGCCGACCCTGTATCTTTCTTGCGATCAACACACAAGCATTTTGGTTTTTATAAACAAGAGAAACTTAAACTTCCGTACACCGAGAATGAGTTTCATCTTTTGGATGGCTATTAGAGGTATGCTCTCTACCAGGGACCACATTCATAAGTATGACCCTAGGGTTGTTTTGGTAAGGTTCGTATCAACTTGTGCTCTTTGCAACTACCATCTTCAGTCCCATGCTCACCTATTCTTTAAGTGCTTATTTAGTAGAGCCATTTGGATTCAACTTTTGAACCATTGTGGGTCTCCCTGGAATGGCCTTTGCTGGGATGCTTTTATTGATTAGGCATCCACCCATTGGAGAGGGAACACTCCTATTATTGTGGCAAAGAAGCTATGTCTTGGGGCTACTATTTATGACATTTGGAGAGAGCGTAACAATCGTATATTTGAAGGCACCCATAAGGCTAGCTCAGTTGTTACTCGATCCATTATTGATACCATTCGTTGCCGGCTCTCCTCTATCAGCCTAAAGGATCACCCGCTTATTGCTTTGAATTGGAATGTATATGCTAATTGATTTAAGAGCTTTGCTCTTGTTTGTTTTGTGCATTTGTCTTTGTGCCTGTTTTGAGCCCTTGTCTAGCTCTTGCTTTCTTGTTTGCTCGTTTGTTTGAGCTGTTTTGAGCATTTGTTTAGCTCTTGCTTTGCTTCCTGGGGTATGCTTCTTGTTTTTGTACATTCTTTCTCTTCTTCTATGATATTATTTACTTACCAAAAAAAAAAAAAAAAAACTTCCATACACAATGAAGAATTGAAGACCAATATGGAGACCCATTCAAGATAATGACATGCAAGACAATGAGTCAAGGAAGAAGATTGAGAGATGTGGAATTGAAAGCTTCTCTCTCTCTCTCTCTCTCTCTCTTTTTCTGATTCTCTCTCTAAATTTTAATAAATGTGAAGTGTTAAAAACAAAATGAGAGAGAAGAGCCTTTAAATAACATTTAGAAAAACTACGTACGGTGACCTTAGCCAAAAGCGCGGCGTCAAGATAAGTCAAAATAGCTTGACGCGACTCAACTCTGTAACAACCAACGTTCCATTACCTCATCCCGTTGTGACAGGATCCATGCAAATCCTATCCGCGATCTCTCCCTATGACTAACTTTGGACGCGTTACCTGTTAGCTATGGGGGCATTACAAGCACGGTGCGACCACCAACCTCGTGACTATACATTGTGATTGAGAATATGAACATACTGTTGCAGCTCGATGACTAGGAAACATGATCACCATATCACAGTAATGTGTAACAATAGACAACAAAAGTTACTGCCAAGATTTGGCAACTTTCGTGACTAGGAATCACGACCACCATATCGTGGTAATATGTCGCGATGGACAACATAAGTTACCGTAAAGATTTGGCAACTTCCGAGACCAGAAACCACGACAACCACATCACGGTAGTGCATCGTGGTGGATGACAGAAGTTACTGCCAAGATTTGGCAACTCCCAGGACAAGGAACTGCGATGTCGTGATATAGAAAAAAATCTTCTCTAAGACAAACACATCATCGCACAAAAAGAAAGACAACAACACACAAGCACGGACGTTTACGAAAGATATTGGAAACAAATTACTTACGGCAAACATACAAGTATGATATGCACACTACAAAGAAAAAGCCCATTTGTTGACAGTTAAAAACCATCAATAAGCTCCATTGTTGATAGTTTTCAAACTGTCAAGGAAAGTTGTGTCAAGAAAGATCCTGACATTGAAAAAATGTCAAGAAGCTTTTGATAGTTTTTAATTGTCAAGACTTCTCCACAGTTAAAAACTATCATTAAGTTTTGACAGTTGAACACCGTCAACAATAGAATGTAAAATTTGTCAAGAATCATATAAAAATTTTGTATATATAATAAATATCTTGCAAAAAATCAAACAAACAAAATGTATAATATAAATCATATACACCATCAAAAGCTTTATTCAAGATCCAACACTTCAACAAATATAACTTTATTTTTCACTACAAAAAAAAAGGGCTATTGGGACGAATTTTATTCGTCCCAATAGACAACTTGTAGGGACGAATTGTATTTAATAAAAAAAAAAATAAAAAAAATTGTTGCCTCAGCCACCACCCACACATCCCCACTGACCCACCAGCCACCCACACAAATCAATTTTAATTGTTGTCCTCAAGGTGAGTTGAACCCTGCACACACACACCCACCCACACACGCCCAACCACTTTGCTGCTCCTTTGTTTGTGATAACAAAAGCATAATGTTTATATATAACCTCTACTTCTTATTAATTTTTTATTGATTATTTTTCGATCAAAATTTTATTTGTAGATTGATTCCACTAATTAAATTTTTTTTTTATATGATAAACAAATTGATATTAAAAAACATTTATTATAACATTTAATTAAACTATTTTGTTCAAATCATATCTTGTCAGATCAAATGGTCAATTGTTAATCGTACTCGGAATTAAACATGACTCCGGTTCCGGCTCTCGATTTGGAATCAACGGTTTTGATTTCTGATTCGGGTTTACAAAATACTTGAAGAATAAAATGAAAAGGCTCAATAATGGAAGATTCAAAACCAAAAAAATCTCTGTAGTGCCACTAAACTAATTATCCAATGATGTTCAACCTCCCTTGGAGATCTGTTAAACAAACCTCTATAATGAAGATGAAAGAATAATAAAAAAATTTAAAAATAAAAACTTCAAAGTAAGAGAATGTGTGTAACGTAAGGGAATTTTTGTCCGTTCACCATAATAGGTGCCTTTTAAACTTAAGTTATTAAAGTGGTGACTTTCTTACAAAAACACTTTAAAAATGTGGCATTTTTCATCATTTTCAAGTTTCGATTTTTGATTCGGAACCAACGGTTTCGGTTTCGACAGTTTGGTTCCGGTTCCAACGGTTTAGTTCCTTTTTTAAAAAATAATAGAAAATCTTTCAAAACTAATAGTTATTGATCCTTATGAAGAACTTATTAGGAAAAAAACAAAATTCATCTCTATAGAGAACCACTTTGGACAAACAAAATGATCCATATTGCATCATTTTCTAATTTATATGGTAATTTAATTATTAATCTATCTTTAAGGAAAAAACTTCAAAAAAAATAAATCAAGAATTTTCAACAAAATTAATTAATTATTATAATTTTAAATAAAAAGAAAACCTTTTGGGACGAAATAAATTTCGTCCCAATAGGCTGCCTATTAGGACGAATTATGTATTTCATCCCAATAGATATCCTATTGGGACGAAAGAAATTTGTCCCTAAAGGTCAACAAAATTTATTAACCATTATAATTTTAAATAAAAAGAAAACCTATTGGGACGAAATAAATTCGTCCCAATAGGCAGTCTATTGGGACGAATTATGTATTTCATCCCAATAAACATCCTATTGGGATGAAAATAATTCGTCCCTAAAAGCCTTACCACATTAGACAAAAATTGTCCCAATAGACATTCTATTGGGACGAAATAAATATTCATCTCAATAGAATGTCTATTGGGACGAATTATGTCCAAAATGGTAAGACCTTTAGGGACGAATTGTTTTTTGTCCTAATAGGATGTCTATTGGGATGAAATATAGAATTCGTCCCAATAGCTGCCTATTGGGACGAAAAAAAAACGTCCCAATAGATTTTCGTCCCAATAGGCCTTTTTTCTTGTAGTGTTTATTACATAAAGCAATACTCCAACATCAAACTTCAATAAATAAATAAAACTAACTTAAACCATCATTTTGAAGCTCATTGTACAAATCCAAACTGATTTCACAAGATCATCAAGCTAATAAGTCGACAACTTCGTAACATAGTACATGTAGTTGCAATTGTTCCATTCAACTCTAGCAAATTTTACATTCTAGCTACCTGAACAAAAATAAGAAAAAGTATGCTATTTACTAGAATTTTATTTTAAAAAATTAACAAAGAACAAACACGAAGACAATGTTACTACATTTTCAAAATTTTACAAACATGTAAAATACCATAGTAAAATACAACAAATATAGAAAAAATAAGAGTAAAAGAAACACCTTATGAACCGAAAGATAAGCTCATAATAATTTCCCCATAAAAAGAAAAAAAAAATACTAATTACAAATATCAAAATGTATACTTAAT
The DNA here is from genome assembly GCA_008009225.1 of Acer yangbiense. NCBI lineage: Eukaryota > Viridiplantae > Streptophyta > Magnoliopsida > Sapindales > Sapindaceae > Acer > Acer yangbiense. The sequence continues at coordinate 11,764,550 of CM017765.1, read as the reverse complement.
CTCTTTTAATGGAAACTTCCAACAAAAGCATTTTTTTTTTTTTGATTAAAGACAAACCGATTACAAAGGAAGAGAAGAGATGTGACGCAGAACGGAAGTTCTAGAGTTTACAAGCGTAACCCCTAAAGTAACAAAACTGGAATCCACCAGCAAAGAATGAATGTATGTAAACCGAAAATTGATAATATTATTGAATAATTCTGAAGCTGATAACAAAGAGCCTTCAATAGCCTCTTGAAACCCTAAAATAAGCAAAACGACTAAAATATCCTCAAACTAAACAAAAACAACTAAAAACGGAAAAATAAGAAAAAACACAAAATCTTCGGTTGCCCGACAGCCTAACTTAAACTGCCCCGATGAGGATGCAAATGATGTCAACCGGGAAACCCAGGTTGCCATGCTATAGATCTCTGAAAACCCTTTGCGAAAACATATTATAATAGGAAATCTGACAACCGAGTCAAAAGTTATGCTCGTTTCTTTGGAGCACCTCTTTTGGACAATTTTCTGTCCATCTCTTCTTCAAACTCTAAAGCCAACTGTCCTACATCAGTCTCTCCCACCTGTGAAGAACTCGACCTCGAGTTATAATCAGGATAAAGTGGAACATCATCACAAAACTCATAAAGGCCAGCCACATTGAAAGTACGAGATATGTTCATATTAGCAGGTAAGTCGGTCACGTAGGCATTGTTGTTGATCTTCTTGATCACCTTGTACAGACCATACTTCCTTGGCTTCAACTTGTTGTAGGAACCAACTGGGAACCTCTCCTTCCGTAGAAACACCATAACCTAGTCACCCTCAGCAAACAATTTCTCACGCCTTTTAACATCTGCTGCAGCCTTATACTTCACATTCTTCTCCTCTAACCGCGCCTTCACCTCAGCTTGAACATCGCGAACCTGCTCAGCCATGGTCTTAGTAGCAACACTCATACCAGTGACCTTGGGAAGCCTTGCCAGATCCAACGCATGCTTAGGAGGTTACCGATAGACTAAAGCGAAAGGAGACTTACCTGTAGCAGTATGAACAGCATTGTTATACGCAAATTCAGCTTGTGCCAGAGCCACGTCCCATTGTTTTGGCTTGTCTCCACAAATGCTCCGAATTAAATTCCCTAGTGTTCGATTTAGGTTCTCTGTCTGTCCGTCAGTCTGTGGGTGTGCAGTGCTACTGAACTTCAGAGTAGTATCCATCCGCCGCCACAATGTAACCCAGAAATGGCTAAGAAACTTCGAATCCCTATCAGATGTGATAGACTGGGGTACACCATGTAAACGAACCACCTCCCGAAAGAACAGCTGAGTCACATGTGATACATCAGATGTCTTCCGACAAGGTATAAAATGCCCCATCTTTGAGAACCTGTCAACCACCACAAACACGGAGTCTACTCCACGCTGAGTTCGCGGAAGACCCAAAACGAAGTCCATTGCTAAATCCTCCCATATGGCATTCGAAACAGGAAGTGGCATGTACATGCCCGTATTTTGAGCCTGTCCCTTAGAAGTCTGACAGACGTAACACTTGCGAACAAAGTTACCGACGTCGCGCTTCAACTGAGGCCAGTAATACCGTTCGGCCACCCCACTGATAGTTTTATCACGCCCTAAGTGACCACCCAAACCTCCACCGTGTAACTCTCGAATCAGTTTCTCTCTCAGAGAGCTCCGCGGGATGCACAACTGATTGCCATAAAACAGGTAGCCTTCGTTCATATGAAACTCCCCGTCGGCCTGTTTCAGAACACACCTTTCCCATACCTCTCCGAAATCCTCATCATCAGAATACAGTTCTTTCAGAAACTCAAACCCAATAATTTCTTACTGCATAGTAACCAATAAACTTGCACGACGACTCAGCGCGTCTGCCACCTTATTCAGAACCCCAGACTTGTGCTTCAGAACAAACGGAAACTTCAGCAAATAGGTTGCCCACCAAGCATGCATATTACTTAAGCTCCTCTGGCTGTTCAGATACTTCAAGGCTTGATGATCAGTGTAAAGGATAAACTCGCGCTGAATTAGATAATGCTCCCAATTCTTTAGAGCACGAATAATTGCATAGAATTCTTGATCATAGGTACTCCACTTTCGGCGTGCATCACTCAGCTTTTCACTAAAAAACGCCACTGGTTTCTTCTCTTGTGACAACACTGCTCCAATCCCGACCCCACTAGCATCACATTCCACTTCGAATAACTTCTCAAAACTCGGTAGAGCAAGAACATGAGTGGTGCACAGTTTTTCTTTGATGACTGCGAAGGCTGTGTCGGCCGCTTCACTCCATTGAAATTTCCCTTTCTTCAAACACTCTGTAATGGGAGCCACAATACTGCTAAAATCCCTCACAAATCGACGATAAAACGTCGCCAGCCCATGGAAACTCCTCACCTCTCCTACCGTCTTCGGTGTAGGCCAATCACGAATGGCTCTAACCTTTTCTTCATCAACCAAAATTCCTTCCGAACTGACCACATACCTAAGGAATAGTAACCTCGCTGTCATCCAACTGCATTTTTTAAAATTGATAAACAATTCGTTTTTTGACAATACCTCTAACACAGCCCGCAGATGCTCCATGTGGTCTTCCTCACTCTGGCTGTAAATTAATATATCATCGAAATAAACGACTACATATTTTCCAATGAAAGGCCGCAATACCTGGTTCATAAGCCCATGAAAGTGCTCGGCGCGTTAGACAGTCCGAACGGCATCACCAACCACTCGTAAAGTCCATCCTTAGTTTTGAAAGCTGTCTTCCATTCATCACCAGGTTTGACCCGAATCTGATGGTACCCACTTCTCAGGTCGATTTTAGAGAATAATTTCGACCCCTCCAGCATATCTAACATGTCATCCAATCTCGGAATGGGAAAGCTATACTTGACAGTTATTTTGTTAATTGCGCGACTATCAACGCAAATCCTCCAACTGCCATCTTTCTTCGGAACAAGTAATGTGGGAACTGCGCATGGGCTCATGCTCTCTCGAATAAACCCCTTCTTCATTAACTCCTCCACTTTTCCTTGTAAAATCTGATTCTCCTTGGGACTCATCTGATAGTGTGGTAAATTCGGTAAGCTTGCTCCCGAAACTAAGTCAATATGGTGCTGAATATCTCTCAACGGTGGAAGGTCATCTGGTAAGTCTTCTGACACTAAATCACTGAATTCGGCCAACAGGGTCTATGACTTCTCGGGTACCACAAATCTCTGCTCTTCCTCGCCTTCTATCATCAAAGCTCGCACAACTACAACATGTACCTCCTGTGCCTCCTTAATTTCAGCTTCTAAATCAGTTACGGATGTGATTAAAGTGACCAAAGACTGCTCATTTACCGTGGCCTTAGTTGAACTCCTGACTAAACCCCGTTTCGGAACCATTGCAATCCTCTTGCCACCCCAACTGAAAACACAAACATTGTCACGCCCTCTATAGGTTATATCCATATCAAACTGCCATGGACGTCCCAATAATACGTGACCCGTATCCATGTCGACTACATCGCATGCCACCTCTTCCCGATAGTATTGCCCGATCGAAATAGGAACTTTGCACACCTCTGTCATGTTTGCCTTAGGACCCTTTTGAATCCACCCAATCGCATAAGGCTTGGGATGCTTCTCTGCACGCAGTTTCAGATGTTCTACAAGTTTTCTCGACACAAAATTCTCACAACTCCCACTGTCGACGATCAAATCACAAACCTTTCCTTATATACTGCAACAAGTCTTGAAAATACTGTTTCGTTGCGATATATCGTCCAATTTCGTTGCACACATGACTCGCTGAATCACATAGTTAACATGCTCCCCCTGTTCTTAAGCAATATCTGCACCCTCCAAGAATTCATCCATGTTTCCCTCTTCTTCATAAATCTGTTCGTCTTCTTCTTCTTCTCCTTCAGCACCCACGAAGTTCACTGGTTTTCAGGCTGGGCATTCATTCGAACGGTAGCCTGGTTGGCCACACCTATAACACTTCATAACGCCCGGTCTACTGTACGGGTTTGGTGCCATTCATGGGGTTTCCTTTGTAGCTGCTGCTGCTTTCGGATGCGACCCACTAAAATTATTTGGAACCGAACCCCTTTGTACCTGATCTGCAGTAGCTTTAGCCTGACCCTGTCCATCACTTGGTGAAAATCTTCCCCTATTTGTAGCTGCATTGGACGATTCACCCATGTCCTTCTTGTAGTGAGAAAAATGATTGGATGATTTCTCCATTAACTCCGCTTTCAAGGCCATGTTATGCGCCTCATCTACTATCCACACAACTTGCAGCCCAATTTTATCTCGAAAGGTCGAATTTAATCCACACAAATATCTCGAAACCTGTTGTCCCTCAGTCTCATTGAGGTTGTTACGAACTGAAAGCCTAGACCACTCCTCAGTATAATCTGCAACGGTTTTGTTACCCTATACACAATTCTGATAACTCTGAAAAATAAATTGCTCATAATCTAGAGGTAAAAACTGTTAGGATTATGCTCAATAGCAAGAGTGTAATAGTGTTTTTGACAATCTATTCATATTAATAATGTGATTTCTGGTTTAACAAATCTTATAGCATTTATAGTTTAATTATTATAATTGTCAAAAGTAAATAATCATAAGGTCAAAAGACTGTGAGAAAAGAAGAATTGTTCGTACATCTGGATATGTATGAGGTAGACACAATTCTTTAGTTAGTCTTGAATAATGTTCACAACTTAAGGTAAAGGTTGGGCACCTTTATCTTGTTAAAGTTGTAGATTCTTTTACTGGCATTTGAGTGGGATCAAATGTGTTATGATGAGTCTAAAATCATCAAAGTGGCTTTGAGTAAAAGATCTAGTGCACGAGGTGCATTGAACTGGATCACAATGAAATACTTTATCTAGAACCGTCAGTAGATAAAAGTCTTTTCATTATCAGGACAATCAGAGAGTCTATCTTAATCCTGAGATAAATGATGGACTTATGGTTGCAAGTGTTATCATTTGAGTTATCAATGAGTACGATTATATAGCATAGTCTATCCTCGATAGTTTGGTGGTATTCATTTGTTAATCGATAGAGGACTTCATTTATAGATATGGACATCGTGGCTCTATTTATTAAATGAGAGTAGAATATCATCATATGGATGTTTTGAGGCATTGGATATTAATTCTTAACGTTAAGTTTTCAATAGTGGCTATTGAAACATGGCTTCTAGACAAGTCAAAGTATCCAAGTTCAAAATGTGGTCATATGAGGAAATATGGTAACTTGAAGAGCTATAGGCGGTCTATGAGCTTTTGGCGATTACTGATATTCTTCACAAGGATACACTATCTCCAATAAGATTGTCTAGGGTATGAATGAGAAAGATTTACTTATTCTATCTTTATTTAAGAGTGCAATTTTAGTTCTTTAGTGGAATGAACTAAAATTAATAGATCGGACCTAAGTGAATCATTTGTTGATTGTGATTAGGTTATGTCTATTGAAGCTTAAATTTAGATAGCCCGCCAAGATCTCCAATCCACACGGACTTGCATGGATCACTTGATATATTCTACCGGACCAATTTATGGGTCCATCTAGAATTGTGTTTAATATATTAAGAATATAATTTGCACATTATTTATTTAATGGGCTGATCAATTATATTAATATATTAATGAAAGGCATGTGGGCTTGTTTCTTTTAGTAAGAATGGGCCTGGTTCACATATGGGCTTTTTAATTAAAGTCTAATGGATTAAATAAAATAAGAAAATAATATTAGGCCCATGTATATGGTGTGGGCGGCAAGACTAGAATAATAGTCTAAAATATTATTTTATTTTATTGATTGATTAAATAGAAATTAATTAATTTATTAGTTAATTATTTAATTAAAAATCAAAATCTTTTTCTGACTAGGAAATATGTTTCTTAGTAGTATACTATTGTGGTAGTATAAATAAAATAAAAGACTTTATTTGGTAAGTAGATAAATAAGGGATTTATTTATCTAATCAAATAAAGAAGTCTTTTATATAGTCACAAATACACTAAAGAGTTGGATTAGAGTTTGGAATTCTAAGGAAATCTACTTAGGGTTAGGATTTAAGTCAAAAGACAAATCCTACATGGTAAAGGATTTCGGCCACAATATATGAGATATATATGGCAATTGGCCGGATATATATATTGGAGATTTATATGTGGCATGCAGTATTGGATAGATATATATTGACTTATATAGATTATAGAATTGCATGCAGAACAGTGGCGCAATATATATATATATATTTTAAAATAGGCGTGCAGTTTTTAGACATATTTATATATAATATATTATGGGCAGTATGAATTCGGCCACTGTTTTACTTAATCTGTGCAGTAGGAATTCGTGATATATATATATAATTTATATCAAGCATGGAATTCACCCAATATATGAGATTGAGTAATGAATTCGCGAGATATATAGATATTATATATTGAAAGAATTAGGCTAACCCTAAGGTCTTGGAGTTGAGAGTTTTTTCTTTTGCTAGAGAAAAATAGAATCCAACTCTTAGACTAGTGTGATTTTTGGCCAAGAGGAATAGAGAGAAAAGTTTGTTCTTATTTCGATAGTGCACTAGTTACTGTTACATCAAAAGTTTCTGTGCACAATTTCGAATAAGGTTCACGCGAGTTTCGATCTAAAGATTGTGAATTCAAAAGTGACCGGAACATTCTTTGTTGTCTCTTGGAACTTGTTGTGACTAATGAAAAAGAAAAGATTTTGTTAATCCATCATCAGGTACACAATTCAAAGAGAAGGGAGACCACGCTCCTAGGTAATTCACGTTCGTGATTGGATTGGAAGATCTTGCTTATTATCATCGACACAATGTCGATCGGATCAGGCGACAAATGTATGATATCTTTAGTATTATATGTTAATTAATTAGAGGGTTAAGGTTCAAATTATGGAAAAATTTTAAACTATACTAAACTCGATTTTAGTCTCGCTTCCGCTGCATGCACACGTATTTTTCCCTACAATTGGTATCAGAGCCTTGGTTGTACCCTTTAATTAATTAACGTATATATACGTGAATATATTTCTTTTTATTGTGATTATGCATGTTTAGAAAGAGATGACACTCTAGGTATTCACATATATAATTACATGGGAATGTATGGATTTTTATATGTTATTATTTTTTATGTGAATTGTTGTTGCTCAATTTTGGTCCTAGAATTTCAATGTATTTTTTGTTTTGGAATTGTAACAAGAAGGGTGGTCTATCATCGCCATAATTCCTTCTTGATAGTTGCTTAAATTTTTTTTTATTGTAATTAAATAGTGCAGTTTTTATGTATTAAAATATACTGCAGTATTTTTAAATTTTATTTTAGTGCAGTTTTTGTTGTATTAAATACTGCAGTGATTAAAAAAAAAAAAAATATACTGCAGTATTTTATTTGTTTAAATACTGCTGTAATATATTCGAGTATCGAAGATTCGAAGATGTGAAGAATTGGATGCAACCGGAACCTAGAACGAGCGCCATGTGCACCCTTGGAGTGGATTGGGTTGCGCATGGCAAGCCCATATAATGGTGGGCTGCGCACGGCAGCCCTAGTCTTCTCATGGGCTGCGCACGGCAGCCCTTTGTGGGGTTGTGGGGTGTGCACGCCCATAGGAGGCAGTCGAGGGATGCGCGGGTGGTCGATGGCCACTTGAAGTCTTGTTCGTCAAGAAGGAAGATCTTGTATTCCTAACAATTGTAATTTACTTGCTTTTCTAGGATTGACCAAAATTGTGGCTATTTATTTTTTGTAAATATTACAATATTTGTTATTGTATTATAACATGTCATATAGAATAGGAGTGCCACTCATATATCTCTTTTGGTATAAACATGCATTGAATGATTTAGGTATCTAAATTGGCATCTAGATAACTTGGTAAATCATTCTATGGGATTTAATCACATGCCTTAAATAATTGAGTGGGGGAAGGTGTTTTGCAACGCCTATGGCCTCCAAGGTTAGTTGAGCTTTATTATTTATTGGTAATCCCCCCAAGGGGCGTCCATGAATGGAATTTAGCAATATACTTCCTTACAAGGATAGAATAGACAATTGACTCAAACGAGATCTACTCCCAAAGGAGGGATTTTTCGTGAGAGAAAATATTGAGGGTCGATATCTTGGTAACACACTCAATGTGATTTTATTGATATCCTCCCAAGAGTTCTTGTCAATAAAATCCCAAGGCTAAAATTGAAAACGCTGGTTGTTATGTTAACAATTAGGTGGGACCTAGTCCAACTAGTAAATGTTCGTACTCCCAAAGGAGGCGTAACATTTATGGGTGTTGGATCACCGTTGAATTTTTTACGATTGAGTTATTTATTTAATTCAAGATAAATATTTAAAAGTGCTTTATCATGATTATTTACTTATATATGTTTTGTTTTATTCAGAAATCATGACCCCATCACTTATGAACATCCTAAAAGATAAAACTTTAACTAGTAATAATTATATCACATGGAAAAGGAAAATTGGGTTGTTGCTGCAAGCTGAAAAACATAAATTTATTCTATCTATTCCTAAGCCACTTGCTCATACTTGTGAATCTAATGGCACAAGTCAAGAGATTCATTTGGTTGGTAAAGTTGCTACTGTTAAGACCCGTAAGAAGGTCAAGAAACAACAGAAGAAAAAGCAACTTGGGCCTACCAAGATAGTAACCAAGATCAAAGGGAAGTGCTCTCTTTGTGGTGAAAAGGAACATTGGAAAAGTAATTGCCCAAAGTCTCAGAAGAAGAAGGAACAAGGTAATGTTAATTATCTTGAAACATGTTTTTTGGCAGATTCTACAGATTCTTGGATCATAGACTCTGGAGCCACTAATCACGTTTGTTATTCCTTGCAAGGGTTCAAGGAAAGGAAAAGACTGAATAAAAATGAAATCAACTTGCGTTTGAGCAACGAAACGTTAGTGTCTACAAGTGCAGTAGGAGATATTAGAGTTAATATTGATTCTAGTAGGCATTTAGAATTGATAGACGTTTATTATGTACCTCAATTCAAGAGGAATTTAATTTCAGTTTCTTGTTTAAATAAATTTGGATATTCGGTTACTTTTAATAAAGTTTTTATTATTAGTAAGAATGACAAAATTATTTGCAAAGGTACATTGGAAAACGGTCTGTTCTTTTTTGCATAGAAATATCTCTCACTCGTTAGACACAGTATTAACGGAACCTAATCATAAAAGAGTAAAATTATCAATAGATGAAACCTACCTATGGCATTTACGCCTAGGTCATATTAACCTTAATAGGATTATTAGATTGGATAGTGACGGACCTTTAAGTGACTTAAAGGTTGATGATCTACCAACTTGTGAATCTTGTTTGGAAGGTAAAATGACCAAAAGGTCATTCTCGGCCAAAGGCGCAAGAGCCACTGAATGTTTAGGACTAATGCACACTAATGTATGTGGTCCTATGAGCATTCAAGCTAGAGGTGGATATGAGTACTTCATCACCTTCACAGATGATTACTCGAGATTTGGCTATGTGTATCTCATGAGACATAAGTCGGATGCTTTTGACATGTTCAAAGCATTCAAAGATGAAGTAGAAAATCAGCTTGAGAAACACATAAAAATCTTGAGATCTGATCATGGTGGAGAATATCTATCTGGTGAGTTTCAGCAATATCTTATTGATAATAGGATAGTTTCTCAGTTTTCTACACCAGGTACACCTCAACAGAATGGGGTAGCAGAAAGGAGAAATAGAACTCTTTTGGATATGGTTAGGTTTATGTTAAGTTATTCAACGCTCCCTTTCCTTTTGGGGTTATGCTCTACAAATTGCAATATACATTCTAAATGTTGTATCATCTAAGTCGGTTCCTGAAAACACCGCATGAGTTATGGACTGGGCGAAAGCCTAGTTTACAACACTTAAGGATATTTGGTTGTCTTGCACATGTGTTAAAAGGAAAGACAGAAAAGATGGAGTCCCGTTCGGAAACATGTATATTTGTGGGGTATCCAAAAGGAACTAAAGGATATTATTTCTATAGTCCTTCAAATCTAAACGTATTTGTTTCGACAAATGCTAATTTTTTGGAAAATGACTATATGAATGATTTTGTGCCCAAAAGTAGAATTGTCCTGAATGAGATGTCAGGAGATACAATTCCACAAGAGGTTTTACAACCTAGCCCAATTATAAGTTCCACTCCAACACAAAATCAACAACCTACCATTCCTCGTCGTAGTGGGAGAGTTAGTACACAACCCGAGAGATACATCGGTCTGGGAGAATCAGTGGAGAATCTCTTGGATGATGATGATCCCTACACGTATAAGGAAGCAATGGAGGATGTTGATTGTCACCATTTGCAAAAGGCAATGCAATCTGAGATTGAATCCATGTTCGATAACAAAGTCTGGTCCCTTGTAGACTTGCCTAAAGGGATAAAACCCATTGGGTGCAAGTGGGTATATAAGAGGAAAAGAGGTATGGATGGAAAAGTGGAAAGCTTTAAAGCTAGATTGGTAGCTAAAGGTTACACATAGAAAGAAGGTATCGATTATGAGGAAACCTTCTCTCCTGTGGCCATGCTTAAATCCATTAGGATACTCTTATCCATTGCAGCATCTTTAGATCTAGAGATTTGGCAAATGGACGTCAAGACAGCTTTCCTTAATGGAAGTCTTGACGAAAGCATCTACATGATGCAACCAGAAGGATTCATTGAAAATTGCCAAATGAAAAAGGTATGCAAGTTGCAGAAATCCATCTATGGATTGAAGCAAGCATCCAGATCCTGGAACATAAGGTTCGATCAAGCTATGAAAATTTTTGGATTTATTCAGAATCTTGACGAACCTTGTGTATACAAAAGGATTAAAGGCGACAAGTTGGTTTTCCTAATTCTTTATGTTGATGATATACTACTCATTGGAAACGATGTAGGTGTGTTGACATCAGTAAAAGAATGGTTAGCAAAACAATTTGATATGAAGGATTTAGGAGAAGCAAATTTTATTCTAGGTATCCAAGTAATAAGGGATAGAAAGAATAAACTGATTGCATTATCCCAAGCTTCATACATAGACAAAATATTGTCTAGGTTTTCCATGCAGGATTCCAAGAAAGGTATGTTACCTTTCAGACATGGAATCAAACTTTCTAAGGAGCAAGTTCCTAAGAACGAGCATGAAGAGCTATTCATGAGTAAAGTTCCATATGCCTCGGCAGTTGGAAGTCTCATGTATGCAATGCTTTGCACTAGACCGGATATTTGTTTTGCTATTGGCATAGTTAGCAGGTTTCAATCGAAACCTGGTCCTGATCACTGAACGGCAGTCAAGTATATTTTCAAGTATCTCAAGAGAACGAGAGATAATATGCTTGTATACTCTGGAGGGGATTTGATTCTCGTTGGGTATACAGATTCTGATTTCCAATCAGATTCTGACTCCAGAAAATCTACATCAGGATCTGTGTTTACTATTGGAGGAGGAGCAGTCATATGGAGGAGTATCAAGCAATCATGTATTGCTGATTCCACCATGGAAGCTGAGTATGTTGCTGCATGCGAGGCTGCCAAAGAGGCTGTTTGGCTCCACCAATTCTTGATTGACTTGGAAGTGGTTCCCAGTGCGAATAAGCAGAACACTATCTACTGTGACAACAGTGGAGCAGTGACTAATTCGAAAGAACCAAGAAGTCGTAAGAGAGGAAAACACATTGAAAGGAAGTATTATCTTTTAAGGGAAATTGTATATAGTGGTACATGGGAATGAGAGATATGACACATTTGCTATAGCGCAAGTGGGAGATTGTTAGGATTATGCTCAATAGCAAGAGTGTAATAGTGTTTTTGACAATCTATTCATATTAATAATGTGATTTCTGGTTTAACAAATCTTATAGCATTTATAGTTTAATTATTATAATTGTCAAAAGTAAATAATCATAAGGTCAAAAGACTATGAGAAAAGAAGAATTGTTCGTACATCTGGATATGTATGAGGTAGACACAATTCTTTAGTTAGTCTTGAATAATGTTCACAACTTAAGGTAAAGGTTGGGCACCTTTATCTTGTTAAAGTTGTAGATTCTTTTACTGGCATTTGAGCGGGATCAAATGTGTTATGATGAGTCTAAAATCATCAAAGTGGCTTTGAGTAAAAGATCTAGTGCACGAGGTGCATTGAACTGGATCACAATGAAATACTTTATCTAGAACCGTCAGTAGATAAAAGTCTTTTCATTATCAGGACAATCAGAGAGTCTATCTTAATCCTGAGATAAATGATGGACTTATGGTTGCAAGTGTTATCATTTGAGTTATCAATGAGTACGATTATATAGCATAGTCTATCCTCTATAGTTTGGTGGTATTCATTTGTTAATCGATAGAGGACTTCATTTATAGATATGGACATCGTGGCTCCATTTACTAAATGAGAGTAGAATATCATCATATGGATGTTTTGAGGCATTGGATATTAAATCTTAACGTTAAGTTTTCAATAGTGTCTATTGAAACATGGCTTCTGGACAAGTCAAAATATCCAAGTTCAAAATGTGGTCATATGAGGAAATATGGTAACTTGAAGAGCTATAGGCGGTCTATGAGCTCTTGGCGATTACTGATATTCTTCACGAGGATACACTATCTCCAATAAGATTGTCTAGGGTACGAATAAGAAACATTTACTTATTCTATCTTTATTTAAGAGTGCAATTTTAGTTCTTTAGTGGAATGAACTAAAATTAATAGATCGGACCTAAGTGAATCATTTGTTGATTGTGATTAGGTTATGTCTATTGAAGCTTAAATTTAGATAGCCCGCCAAGATCCCCAATCTACACGGACTTGCATGGATCACTTGATATATTCTACCGGACCAATTTATGGGTCCATCTAGAATTGTATTTAATATATTAAGAATATAATTTGTAAATTATTTATTTAATGGGCTGATCAATTATATTAATATATTAATGAAAGGCATGTGGGCTTGTTTCTTTTAGTAAGAATGGGCCTGGTTCACATGTGGGCTTTTTAATTGAAGTCTAATGGATTAAATAAAATAAGAAAATAATATTAGGCCCATGTATATGGTGTGGGCGGCAAGACTAGAATAATAGTCTAAAATATTATTTTATTTTATTGATTGATTAAATAGAAATTAATTAATTTATTAGTTAATTATTTAATTAAAAATCAAAATCTTTTTCTGACTAGGAAATATGTTTCTTAGTAGTATACTATTGTGGTAGTATAAATAAAATAAAAGACTTTATTTGGTAAGTAGATAAATAAGAGATTTATTTATCTAGTCAAATAAGGAAGTCTTTTATATAGTCACAAATACACTAAATAGTTGGATTAGGGTTTGGAATTTTAAGGAAATCTACTTAGGATTAGGATTTAAGTCAAAAGACAAATCCTACATGGTAAAGGATTTCGGCCACAATATATGAGATATATATGGCAATTGGCCGGATATATATGTTGGAGATTTATATGTGGCATGCAGTATTGGATAGATATATATTGACTTATATAGATTATAGAATTGCATGCAGAACAGTGGTGCAATATATATATATATATTTTAAAATAGGCGTGCAGTTTTTAGACTATTTATATATAATATATTATGGGCAGTATGAATTCGGCCACTGTTTTACTTAATCTGTGCAGTAGGAATTCGTGATATATATATATAATTTATATCAAGCATGGAATTCACCCAATATATGAGATTGAGTAATGAATTCGCGAGATATATAGATATTATATATTGAAAGAATTAGGCTAACCCTAAGGTCTTGGAGTTGAGAGTTTTTTCTTTTGCTAGAGAAAAATAGAATCCAACTCTTAGACTAGTGTGATTTTTGGCCAAGAGGAATAGAGAGAAAAGTTTGTTCTTATTTCGATAGTGCACTAGTTACTTTTACATCAAAAGGTTCTGTGCACAATTTCGAATAAGGTTCACGCGAGTTTCGATCTAAAGATTGTGAATTCAAAAGTGACCGGAACATTCTTTGTTGTCTCTTGGAACTTGTTGTGACTAACGAAAAAGAAAAGATTTTGTTAATCCATCATCAGGTACACAATTCAAAGAGAAGGGAGACCACGCTCCTAGGTGATTCACGTTCGTGATTGGATTGGAAGATCTTGCGGATTACCATCGACACAATGTCAATCGGATCATGCGACAAAGGTATGATATCTTTAGTATTATATGTTAATTAATTAGAGGGTTAAGGTTCAAATTATGGAAAAATTTTAAACTATACTAAACTCGATTTTAGTCTCGCTTCCGCTGCGTGCACACGTATTTTTCCCTACAAAAACCTGTTCATCATCAGTTGTTTCATTCGCCTCCAGGATCGTATAGGAACCTTGCCTTGTCGTCGTCTATCTATCTGTAATTTCTCCCACCAAACAGTAGCCCCGCTTCTCAACTTATATGCTACCAATTTGACTTGACGTTCTTCCGTAACTTCAGTAAACTCGAAGAATCTCTCAACCTCAGAAATCCAGTCAAGGAACTCTTCAATCTGTAATTTTCCATAGAACAGGGGTATGTCTGCGCGGATCCGATAATCAGGTTGATTTCGGTTCAGATGACGATCTCCTTGGTAACCCACGAAATCCTCTTCAGAATCTTCATCACTGAAATCTTCATGCTGCACATGTCTCGTGGCTCTAGGCGGACGTCTACCTTCAGGGTGGCCTAGTGTCAATCCCTCGACTCCATCTCTGTTAGTAGGGGTAGGAATAGGAGCAGGAGCTTGGCCCGTAGGGGTGTTGGGAGTAGGCAGCCGCTCCATAAGTTGCCGAACCATTGCCTCCAACCTCTCCATCGACTGTCGCTGCTCATCAATCGCCGCCCACACATCGCCATCCCTACGACCAACGTCGCTAGGGTTAACTCTTTCGGCTTCGTTGTTGACCATCGTACAAGGAAAATCCTTATGCTCTGATACCACTTGATGCAGAATGGAAGTTCTAGGGTTTACCAGCATAACCCCTAAAGTAACAAAACTGGAATCCACCAGCAAAGAACGAATGTATGTAAACCGAAAATTGATAATATTATTGAATAATTCTGAAATTGTTAACAAAGAGCCTTAAATAGCCTCTTGAAACCCTAAAATAAGCAAAAAGACTAAAATATCCTCAAACTAAACAAAAACAACTAAAAACGGAAAAATAAGAAAAAACACAAAATCTTCGGTTGCCCGACAGCCTAACTTAAACTGCCCCAATGAGGATGCAAATGACATCAACCGGGGAACCCTAGTTGCCATGCTATAGATCTCTGAAAACCCTTTCCGAAAGAATATTATAATAGGAAATCTAACAACCGAGTCAAAAGTTATGCCCGTTTCTTTGGAGCACCTCTTTTGGACAATTTCCTGTCCATCTCTTCTTCAAACTCTAAAGCCAACTGTCCTACATCAAGATGGAAGGCTAAAATCTAGCCACAAACACTCTCTCATAGAGGAGAAGGCTAATGAGGCTAGGTTATGTGCCAGGACATTTTCGGATTTGGAAACTAACATGCACTCACAGGAACCCAGCTCGGACAATAAAGCCTTAATATCATTTACAATGAACCTAGCATCATCAAATGAAGATACAAGAGACTTCAAAGAAGAAACAACCTTATGAGAATTAATCTCAGCTGGCCTAGAGGGGGAGCTAATCAGTCCACAACATCCCTGGAAGCAGGCTTGGAAGGCTGGTGAGAGAAGGCTAACTTGCTATTCTGGAATTCGTCACGAAGGTTAGTAACCCAAGCAACCAACTGCTTAGGATCTCTAGCCTTTCCGTTGTTTAATAGTGAATTGCAATCTTCCCAAATGGTCCAAGAAATCATACAAAAAAAGTTGAAGACATCAGGAGAAACCTGTGCAGTGATGGATTGAAAAATGGCCAAAGTAGGGAGATTTATGAGGGGAGTTAACAGCGATCCAAAACAAGACCTACACCAGACAAAACGGGCAGCTTTGCAGCTGAAGAGAGCATGGCTAGAAGATTCAGAATGTCCATTACATCTATTGCAGCACGAATTTCTCACAATCTTCCTCTTCCAAAGGTTGACTAAAGATGGGAGGGTGTTCTGGCAAGCCTGCCAGATGAAAACTTTAACTTTAGAAGGAACATTCATATTCCATAAGGAATTCCACCAATTATGTTGCGAAGAGGAATTAGAGCTAGAGGTTACTAGTTTTTCCAAAAAGGCCAACTTATGTCCACTTTTCATCGAAAAAACCCTATTCTTTTCGAAATGCCACCTGATGTAGTCATTACCCTCGTTCCAACTCACAGGAATCTAGATAATTTCGACCTTATTTGCTGGTGCAAAAATTTGGTCTAGCAACTCCTTATTCCAACCCATCCTATTCCTATCAATCAGATTGGCCACTCGAATGTCATAGCCAGGGTCAGCCGAAAGAGGTTTAAAAGTGCTAGGTCTTGGTATCCATAGGTCATTAAAGACTCTGATACTCTTACCATCGCCAACCTTCCACCGAAGGCCCTTTGACAGCAGCTCTCTTCCCTAGAGTAAACTTCTCCATATATGAGTGCATCATGAACTGATAGAAGCGTCAAGAAAATTGACCCTCTTAAAATACTTCGCCTTTAGGACTTGCGCAGCTAGAGAATCTGGGTCTGACAAGATCCTCCATGCTTTTTTAGCTAGGATAGCTTGGTTAAAAAGGGATAGATCCTTAAAACCCAAATAACCGATACACTTTGGAAGATAGAGGTTCTCCCAGCTAATCCAACTAATTTTGCATTTGCTTTCTCTAGAGCGATATGAACCTCACCAAGAACAGTGAGACTCAGAACCAATATATGGTAACGAATGATCATTTTCTAATTCAAGTTTACAAATAAAGAAAATAAAAAGACCGCTACCCGTTATCTATATGGAGATAAGAACCAACGGTATCAAGAAGGTTGTAGATGCCACACTCAAGAACAAGAAAGAAGGTGAGTGATAAGTCAAGGTTTGAATGCCACAAGGTATAACCCTTGATAAGTTCACAAGTTCTATGAAGAACCAAAGAGAAAACGTTCTCTAAAAATATTATTCCATTTAAAAAGTCTTGTCTCTAATAATACATCCAGGCATTCTTTAAATACTAAGAAAAGATCTAACCCTAGATGGAAAAAGAAAAGGAAATAAACTACTCAGCAACTAATTGCCTTACAATTAGGAAAGTAAAAGAATAAAAACTAGCAACTAGTTGACTTTGTTTGGGAAACAAATTAGCTATTTATTTGGGAAATAATTAAAAATAGGAAATATGCTAAAATTCAGAATCCTCTAACCCTAGCTTGTATCTCATGCCCAAATCAACTCTTTATTAGGAAATATGCTGAAATTCAGACTCCTCAGCTCAAGTCTTCGCGTAATAAGATAGATGGCCGAATTTTGGCTTGTTGTGATCTGTTGCAGAGGATGGAGTCTTCATAATATCTGTAGGGCACGTCTTGGGCTTTCCGGAAACATATTATAATAGACGATCCGACCTCATATGCCCTCTATAGAGGCTCATGAATTTCAGCCCGGATTTGGTCTTCATGTGGGCCGAACTTGGACTTTAGAAACTCAGAATCAGCCCATCATTAAATGCTTCTTTGATCCTCTTGGCCCCTTGTAATTGGCCCAACTGGACCAAGTAATGGATCCGTTAGTGATGCTTCTTGATTCTCATCATTCCCCCTTTTTTCAAAAGGATTCGTCCTCAAATCTTCACCGTAATGTTGTTGATAGCCTGCGAAACTTCATCAAAGTCCTGCAAAAGAGAAACATTGCTTGGTGTTTTATGTTGATGTGGTTCATGAGTGAAAAGCTTAATTGTGTTTGGCTTCAAATGGGCAATGCAGCACACACATTAGAGGGATTGGAAGTATTTAGGACAATTTGGTGGTTTTTCACATGCATTGCCTAAAATCATCTCTAAAGGTTTGTCCATAAAGCCTATTAAGGCATCCACAAGCAGTCCATATGTTCTATGGCGAACAATATTTAAGTGTGAATGAGAAATTTTAAATATACATAACATGTGTGTTTGAATGAGTGTTTAAAGAGTGAAAACATTCCCTCAAAATACGTTTTTTAAGGTCGTGTTTGTGGACCTCACGGGAAGTCTCCACTATTAATTTCTAACCTTCAAGCACAATTGAATATTCACTCTAACATCAAGAGAAAAGAACTAGCGCGCTTTGCTCAATGTGACCCTAAATGGCATGAAATTAATCTAAACTAAGCAAGGCAAAAATGCACAATTCCTTACTCACACACACAATTGCACAATCTCAACAAGCAAAATATGCTCAAGCATGACATTATCACAAGATTTTCGAAATTTTTCAAAAATTTAGGCTCAAAACATTTGCACACAATTGCAAACAAGAGACGGTGTTGCGCACACACCCCCAAACCTAAATTAGACATTGTCCTCAATGTCTTTGGGGCATATAAACCGGTAAACGCGGCGCAACACACATCCATAATCAAAGAGTCAAGACATCATCAATGTCCATTTTCAAATTTATCCCAACGAATAGAATCAAGTGTTACATTTATTAATATCCTAAATATTCATCATCAACTCAAGAGATATGGCAATGTGAATTCATCAAGAGTTACATCACAATCTATGTGGACAAAGTATGTGATCATTCAAGCCTAAATCCAATATCACAAACAACTCACAACCTTATTCTAAACAAGAACCTAAAATGCAAGAAATAAAACAAATTAAAACTAAGCAAGGAAAGAAATTGTACCTAGGTGGGTTGCCTCCCACCAAGCGCACGATTTAACGTCTAGGCAAGACAGGGCAAGGTGCTCCAGCACTTCGAACTCCAAAATGTTGCTTCCCTTAGGATAAGGCCCTCACCCATTTTATGAGCACTCTTGGCTTGCTCGTCCCTCCAAAACTCGCAAGTTGTCTTTGTTTCATCCCAAAAGATAAAGAAGCCTTGCTTATCGCACAAGCAATATAACACTTGCTTCCTCAAGAAGCAATAGAAAATCTACACACGCACAAAGCATATTAGAAAGTTCTGATAATTAAAAATATACTCAAAATATGCAATTGCCAACAAGAGCTTGGAACACCATTTATTCAAAAGAAATAAACTAAAGAAATAAAGCATAAAAAATAAAATGCACAAAAAGAATTTTTCTATATTATGAACTTGTGCTAGGGGTGTTATCAACTAAAGAAGGTTTTACCAAGTTTGGAATATGATTCTTTTTCACAACCCAAACAAGTTGAGTTGATTTCCCCTTTTCCTTCTTTTGGGTCTAACTTGGTTAACCAATTATTTTCTTACCAAAATTTGCCTCACTCTAGGTGGCTTTTTCCTATTCCTAGACTTTCTCAATTTTTCATGCTTATGGAATTTAAAACAATGAGCTTTTAAGTGCCCTTTTTGAAAGCAAAAATAGCAAGTAGGAGGATGGTTTAGAAAACTCCCTCTTGGTAGGTGACTATGAGGTCCATGGTGTTGTCTCATGTGTAGTGCTTTGACCTCCTTCTCCACCTTGTATAGATTGACTATGAAGTCACATTCTTTGACCTTGGCTACCTTGAGGGCTTCATCCTTCCTACCAAGTGCTTCCTTCATTTCTTCCAAAGCTTTTGCTTTTTGCTCCACTTCCATAAGCAACTTCCTTATCTTCCTTGCACATTCTTCTTCAAATTCTTGAAATAGTCTTGCAAGGTCTTCGAATTCCTTTGATGCGGAATTCCTCTCAACTTCAAGTCTCCCAACTTGTATTTCCAACTCCTTGTTCTTGTTGGAAACTTCTCCTACCTTCCTCCAAAAGGTATCATTCTCCTTTTTGAGCAAGTTTACTTCAAGAGTGAGATTCTTGTTTTGTACTTCAAGCTCTTTCACTTTCACCTTTCCTAAGGCCTCCTTGTTTTCTAACTCCTTCATCATGAGTTGTAATTTTCTTTCAAATTCTTCCCTCATTTCTTCCTTCCCTTAGGAGGTTTTCACTAATCTCTCTTGAAGTAAAGCCAATTTTTCCTCTAACTTCGTGCTTCGCTCTTAGTCCTTCGGCGATTCTTCCTTGGTTTCTGCACCCTTCTCATAAACTTGTACAAGAGCGTGTACACGGTTCCTTGTCCTCCCTTGCTTGGGATAGACCGATTCTAGTGATTGATTTGGCCGGCTAGATATCACATGGTTGGTCATCTTATTCTCATATGCTTGTTGTGTGGATTAGAATAACTCTATGGTCTCTCATTGAGAAGCTTGGAATCTCTTACTCTCCTGAAGATGATTCTCCATGAAAATTTTCCTCTCATCATTAATGGCGTTTGATTGGTATAATGATAAGGAATATTGGTTAGTCCACTAATCCGTATTGAAGCTATTCCTATGAGTCTCGTAGCTCGGCCCGTGATATTCCGTGAAGAAATCCATAGAATCCTGAAACAAAAATAAACAAAAACTACCAAAGAAGTAAAAAGAAACTAAAAGACTAAAAACAACTAATAGACTAAAAATTAATAAAAACTAAACTAACACTACAAAGAAAAGTTAATTGATTCAACTATCGCTTTAATTCCCCGGCAGCGGTGCCAGTTTTGATGAGGTCGTTTTGGTACTCAACAAAATGATGTTTTAAATGTGTTCATTTTGAAAACCAATTTTCACCACTTAGAAAATCCACTTAGATGTAAAATTAGTAAAGTGGCAAGTAGGATTCGTTCCACAGGGAATTAGAGTAATAGTTGAATAAATTAACAATTCATATATGCAATAAAATAAATCATAAGCAATGGATGGTTGTATGGTTTGTCAATCCATCAAACATACATGTAAAATAAACCTAATAAAACTAATAAAATAGAATGCTCAACAAATCTAGATAAGATATATGGAATAAACAATTAAGAGAATTGCTAGGGAATTAATGAGATCACAAGTGGGTTTACGGGAAGTGCTTCTCAAGCTACCTTAGTGAACCAACCTCACAAATGTTAACCAATTGTTTTCTAGAATGTGTTTAGACCATTACTATGAACCCTAAACAACTTCCCACTGCAATGCCTAACCGATTAATGAGAAGGGGTCACGGCAGGATTAGTTTGTTACAATTAAAGATTTAGATTGTCGCGGTTGATATACCCTCCAACAATCTATCCTACTCACTATGTTCTCAATCCATCAAGGGTGTCAATCCAATCAAGATTATATAACAAATTATCCTAAACAAGAGTATAATCAACTAGTGGGTATACATGTCAATTATATAATGAATAGAATCTAATTATAAAATGAATAGAACTCAAATAGAGATTAAAATATATTAAAGCTTAAGCAAAACCCAATCCAAAATGTTCTCACATCAAATCCCAAGAAAGGGGGTTTAGTTACACATATTACAATCAAAGGGAAGGCAAGTAAAAGATTAGGAAATTACCATTGGGCCTCCTTTTGTAAGCTTGATTCTTTCCTTGCCTTTGATGCTTCTTGTGCGAAGAGTGGATGATGAGGATGTGTCTAGATAGGTGGAGTCAAATGGGAAGTGACTGAGGAGATATGTGGAGAAGATGGGAAGAAATGAATGATTGGGGAAAGGTAATCTAGATGTTGAGTTTGGGATGGAAGAGAAATGGTGGGATTAGGAATGGTAAAAATGAGGTTTCTTGGTTGTCAAGAGTTGCCAAGAGTTGTTTGAAAAAAGGGAAAATAGTGATAAATTTATAGGATTTTCATTTTAGGTCTCGGGTGGTTAATTACCAAAACACCCCCTTATCATGGTAAATTACCATTTAGTCCTTAAGTGGGGTACATCTTGTAATTTTCCCCACCAATCAATGTTTAACATAGAAGAGGTCGCTACTTGCTTCAATGACGACACTAGAGCTGTAAGGATTCCCATTCTTTGATTGGCTTATTTCGTGGACAAACCACATGTTGGGGTTTTTTGTGTAAGGGTAGTTTAGGAGTTTATGAATCAAGCTTAAAGGCCCTTTCAAGACCTCAAGGGACAAGCACGCCAAATGTATAATTTCTAGTGCTTAGTTCTTTCTTTGAAGAGATTTAGATTGCACACACTCACTTAGCATTCTTGCTTTTGTGTGCATACTCTTCACATGTCACATTTCACACTTGCACTTTAAAGTTGTATTTTGTGTGTGTTTATGTGTCTTGTAATTCATTTCCCGATATTGCTCGGAAACGTCCGCGCTTGCACTAGTATGTGCTTGGTTGGCGCGAAGACCGCCTATGGAGAATGCCCATTGGCTTCTCCTTTGATTTCACATCTTTTGGTGAAACGGCGGTTATGATCGGTGGCCTAGCCGCCGAATGAAACATCCGTTTGAGTCTAGAGACCTTTGGATCAATTATGCGGTTATGATCGGCGGCCACGACCCCCGTTCGAAACCGCCGATCATACCTAATTGATTTAATCTCTCGGGTTTGATTTTGCGGTTGGTTCGGCAGTTTCGAAACTACGGAATGAAACCACCGATGATGCTCTATTCTTCTCAGGCTCAATTCGGCGGTCGTAATCGATGGCCTGACCGCTGATTGAAACCGCTGATTGAAACCGCTGATTGGTGCGTTTCAGGGGCAAACTTGTCTTTTCACATGCTCTGTTTTTCATGCATATAAATACATCACTTTTTCTTGTTCTGAATGTGACTCTTTAATCATCAAGAACCTTACTTTTAAAAGAGAGATTTTTAAGAGAGAAAGCAATCAAGTTTGCTCATTTAAACACTCAAACCAAAATTCATCTAGCATCTTCTAGCATATCTAGGATGCTTGCTTGCATGGGTCTTTCATCATCACACTTGTCTTGGTAAGTTTTTCACTATTATCACATATAATTAGTGTTTTATTTATTATGGCATCTCTTTCATTACTTGATTGTTCTTAGATTAGATTCTAATATTCAAGATAGAGATTGTTGTGTTGATTTGATTGAGTGTTGTATTGTGATAGATATCTAGGTTTTTATAATCTATGATTATATAAGCTATTTGACATGTTATTTAGTTATTAATATCTAGGATTGTTTTTATTGTAAAATCATCATCTTAGATAAGAATATAGGGTTCCCTTGCTCTATTTTGCATTTTGGATATTCACATATTCACTTAGGGTGTTAATCTCTTCTTAGAGAATTAAGTCTTGTGTTGTGACCGGGATTAGGTTGCTTAATTCGCAAGCAATCGGACTAGGTTCACTCATACCGGGATTA
The DNA here is from genome assembly GCA_008009225.1 of Acer yangbiense. Classification (NCBI taxonomy): domain Eukaryota; kingdom Viridiplantae; phylum Streptophyta; class Magnoliopsida; order Sapindales; family Sapindaceae; genus Acer; species Acer yangbiense. The sequence continues at coordinate 11,741,281 of CM017765.1, read as the reverse complement.
GGTAGGTGTGTGATTACTTCCGGGATTAGGTTGTAATTTTATCACATTTAGTGGATTCGAGGTTCGAGTGTGGCTCACAAAATAGCCCGTGGTTTTTCCCGTGAGGGTTTCCATCTAAAAATGAAGTGTGATTTACATTCCGCATCATATTACACTTGTATGTCTTTTTGACTAGTTAGGGGCATTTTCGTAAAATTGACTTGTATACGAAAATTGGGTAATAACGATTAAAATCTATTCACCCCCCCTCTAGATTAATATTTAACACACCGTGAGAACTTTCAAATGGTATCAGAGAGGGTTCCTAGATATACTTAGGTGATCCTTGCTCACTTTGGTGTGTTTTGCATTTTGTGTGATTTTTGATCATTCATATATTTGCATTCATTTCATTCATTCATAAACACTATGAGTGGAAACGGTGGAAATAGTGGTGGCAACGAGGGTGCTTCTAGCACAAGGCCTCCGCTTCTTACCGGGTTGAATTATGCCTCTTGGAAAGGCAAGATGGAGTCGTACATATGTCAAATCCATTACCGAGCTTGGATGGCGATTGAAGACGGCTACACATCACCAATGATGACTCCTACGGGTGGAGGAGAGGATGTGCTCAAGCCTAAGGCGCAAGAGTTTGAGGCATCAAAATAGAATAGGAAGGCGATGCATGCCATCCTATAGGCAATGGACGAAAATCAATATAAATTGATTCAAAATACTAGGATAGCTAAGGAGGCATGGGACATCCTAGAGATTACACATGAAGGAACCGAAGTGGTGAAGGACTCTAAGCTTCAAGTCCTCCAAACTCAATTCGAAATGCTTAAGATGGAGGAGAATGAGTGCTTCAACGACTTCGAGATCAAGTTGATGGACATAGTCAACCAAAGTCATCAACTTGGTGACCCGTATTCGGATAGGAGAATCAAGCAAAAGATTATGAGATCTCTCCCCGATAGGTTTGAATCAAAAGTGAAGAGATTCAAGAGGGTCATGAAGTTCAAGAGGGTCATGAAGTTCGGGAAAAAGGACTTTGGTTCCAAAGGTCAAAACTTTAAGAAAAAGGATTCTTACAACAAGTTTGAGCCTAGGAAAAAGAAGACCGAAAGGAAAGGGGTCCGATGCTTTAAGTGTGGTGGGATAAGTCATTTTGCCCCCGAATGTGCAAATCACAATCAGAAGAAAAAGGGAAAAGTGATGGCCGCCACTTGGAGTGAAAGTAGTGATGACTCCAATGAGGGAGATGATTCTTTAGATGATGAGGAGCTCATGGCTAACCTCCTAGCTTTTGCATCCTCCCACAAAAGCTAAAGTGCTAGTGAAAGAGAAGAAGAGAGTCAAAAGGAAAATGACTCAAGTGAAGAAGAAAGTGATTCCTCTTCTAACTCCATAAATGGATTTGTGGAGAAAAATGTGCTTGCTAAATACCATGCCGAGTTTAAGGATTTAGCAATCAAGAGCACAAGAAAGATTCAAAGATTGAGAGAAGAAAATCTTGAACTTTCATCTCATAATGACCACTTAAGTGAACAAGTGGAAAGACTCAAGAAAATTGAAGATAAGCTAAGTATGGAGTTAGACTTATCTAAGAGGAATGAAGAAGGGCTTAAGAGGGAGCTTGAAGAAGTAAAAGAATCTATGACTAGGATGGATTCTAGCACCAAGAAGCTTAACCATATACTTGGTGTTGGAAAGAGTCCGTGTTTGTCAAGAGTCCGTGTGACAACAGGGGTCTTGGGTATAAAGATGGAAAGAAGATCTCAACCTCTAACAAGACCGTGTTTGTCAAGAGTTTGGGGAACGAAGAAGCTTCATTCGTGCAAACTCCTAGGAAGAAGTTAGAACTAGGAAAATGTTCGAAGAATGCACAAGTGAAGTTGGTGCCAAGTAGGCAACCTCAAGCTCAACCCACTAGGATCCCTCAAGTCAACATTCATCCACAATTGGTCAATTGGCTCACAAAGGAAATAGACCAATCATGCAACCTCAAGCTAGGAAGCAAGTTAGACAGGTTTAACAACGAAGATGGATTGAACCCACTCAACCACAAAGACATGGACAAGCTCCCATACATGCACAAGGACATGGTATGATTCCTTATTTTATTCCTATTTGTCATTTTTGTGGATTTGATGGTCATATTAGACCAAATTACTTTCGATATATTAAAATGTGTAGAACACGAAGCATGATTGAACAGAAAAAGAATAGAGCCAAGATGTATGTTCCTAGGAATGATAAAATTGATGTGCATGATCCTAGGATAACTAGAGCCCATGTACCAAAGATCACTAAGAAAGCTAATATTGTTTCTAGGTGGATTAGAAAGAATGAAAATGTTTGCCATGTTGCTCAATAGCCTTGAAGGCAAATTCTTCTAATTTTTGGTATTTGGATAATGGGTGCTCTAGGCACATGACAGGAAACAAGAGTTTCTTCGAGACTCTTGCTATGGAGGAAGGAGGATATATCACTTTTGGTGATGGATCCAAAAAGAAAGTTGTAGGGAAATGAACCATTTTCGTTCTCGGTTTACCCTCCTTATCTAATGCTTTGTTTGTTGATGGCTTGAAAGTCAATTTAATAAGCATTTCTCATCTTAGTGATGAAGGATATTCCATCATGTTTAGTAAAAATGATTGCTCTATCCTAAAGCCCGATGGACAAACCTTGTTGAAAGGAATGAGATCTATTGACAATTATTATTGTCTTGAAGCTAAAATAGTCTCAAACAATGTGTTCATGGATGAGCAAATAGAGTTGTGGCATGAAAGACTTGGCCACATGAACTTTAGGGATTTACGAACCCTTGGAAAGTTCAATTGTGTGCGTGGCCTCCCTAAGCTTGGGAAGAAAGCCAATGGTGTTTGTGGACCTTGCCAACAAGGAAAACAAACCAAAAGCATGCACAAAAAGGGCAAGTATCTCTCCACCAAGGAGCCCCTAGAGCTTCTCCACACGGAACTAATGGGTCCTATGCAAACCGAGAGTTTAGGTGGAAAGAGATACATTTTTGTTTGTGTAGATGATTTCTCTAGGTTCACATGGACATATTTTCTTAGAGAAAAATCCGAAACTTTTGATAAGTTTAAAATGCTTTGTACTAAAATATAAAATGAAATGAATTCTAACATTAAAAGCATTAAACGGATTAGAAGTGACCATGAGAGAGAATTTGAGAATGCCTCTTTTGAAAGCTATTGCAATAGCTTAGGCATCTCCCATGAGTTTTCGGCTCCTAGGACACCTCAACAAAATGGAGTTGTTGAGAGGAAGAATAGGGTCCTTCAAGAGATGGCCCGTGTGATGTTGCTTAGCAACAATGTCCCTAGGAACCTATGGGCCGAAGCCGTCAATATGACTTGCTATATAGGGAATAGAGTTTTCTTAAAGCCTGGATCTAGAAATACCTCCTATGAGTTATGGAAGGGTAGGATGCCAAATGTTAGCTACTTCCACACATTTGGAAGCAAATGCTACATTTTAAATGACCGTGATCAACTTGGCAAATTTGATGCTAAGGGTGATGAGGGTATCTTTATTGGCTATGCCTTGAATAGTAGAGCCTATAGAGTTTTCAACTTGAAAACTCGAACCGTTATGGAATCATCCAATGTTGTCATTGATGATACAAGGCTTAAGTCTAATGACCATGAGGAGGAGGAAGTTTTAGATGATAACTCTCCTTTGGAGAGGGTTGTGGAGACTCCCAATATTGGGACGTCCAATGGTAATAATGAGGACACATAACCTCTTGATAGAGTTCCTCGTGTGGACTCTAATGAACCCGCTCCATGGGTTAGAAGACTCCATAACAAAGAGGATGTTATTGGAGATGTGAATGAGGGTGTTAGGACTAGGTGTCAAATAGCTAATCTAATTAGCTACACATGCTACACCTCTCAAATTGAACCCAAAAAGGTTGATGAAGCCTTAAATGATGAGTTTTGGGTTCTTGCCATGCAAGAAGAGCTAAACCAATTTGAAAGGAATAAGGTTTGGACTCTAGTTCTTAGGCCTAAAAGCACACATGTTATTGGCACTAAGTGGATTTATAGGAACAAATTCGATAAGGATGGCAACAAAGTGCGGAACAAGGCTGTACTTGTAGCATAATGGTACTCTCAAATTGAGGGTATCGACTTTGAGGAGACATTTGCTCCCGTTGCCCGTTTAGAGTCCATTAGGCTTCTCTTGTCCGTCTCGTGTATTCACAAGTTCAAATTACACCAAATAGACATCAAGAGTGCCTTCCTAAATGGCTTCTTGCAAGAGGAAGTGTTTGTTGAACAACCCATGGGGTTTGTGGATGCACACAACCCCAACCATGTCTATCGCCTCAAAAAGGCTTTGTATGGGTTGAAACAAGTACCGAGGGCTTGGTATGAGCGCCTCACTTAATTTCTTGTTGACAATGACTACACAAGAGGTAGTGTTAACAAGACCTTGTTCATCAAGAGAAACAAAGATGAGTTATTTATAGCTCAAATCTATGTTGATGACATTGTATTTGGCTCAACCAACAACACCAAAGTCTAACAATTTGTTGATGCCATGTCTTATGAATTTGAGATGAGTCTTGTTGGTGAGCTTAGTTACTTCCTAGGTTTGCAAATTAGGCAATTAGATGATGGGATCTTCATTACCCAAGCCAAATATGCCAAAAACCTAGTGAAGAAGTTTGGTCTTGAAAATGCCAAACATTGTAATACACCCATGAGTACAACTTTGAAGCTAAGCAAGGATGTTAGTGGTAAAAGTGTGGAACAAATGTTATATCGTGGCATGATAGGTAGCTTGCTTTATTTGACCACAAGTAGGCCCGATATCTCTTTTAGTGTGGGTGTGTGTGCTAGGTACCAAACGGATCCTAAGGAGTCCCATCTCTCTTCCGTAAACAGAATCATTTGCTATGTGAATGGGACTTCCAACTATGAGATTTGGTATTCTTTTGACACTAATGCTAGTCTTGTAGGCTTTAGTAATGCGGATTGGGTAGGAAATTATGATGATAGGAAGAGTACATCGGGCGGTTGCTTCTTTCTAGGCAACAATTTAGTGTCTTGGTTTTGCAAGAAGCAAAACTCGATTTCCTTGTCCACGGCTGAGGCCGAGTACATAGCCGCAGGGAGTGGATGCACACAACTCATATGGATGAAGCAAATGCTAGTCGACTACGGATTCAACCAAGGTACTCTAACCCTCTTTTGTGATAATATGAGTGCTATTAATATTTCCAAGAATCCAGTACAACACTTTAGGACTAAGCATATTGACATCCGCCATCATTTCATTAGAGAGCTTGTTGAAAATAAATGCATAGTACTTGAACATGTAGGTACTAATGATCAACTTGCGGACTTATTTACTAAACTCTTAGATGCTACTTGATTTAAAACACTTAGTAGATCTATTGGGATATGTCTTGTAGAATGATGTGATTTGTGAATGACCCCATATGGGGAACTCAAGCAAAGAAAGCTATTTTGCATTCTTGTCACTTGCAAAAAATTTGAAATATCTTATGCCTCTTCTTTTAATTGCTTGAGTAAGCTTGGTTGCATATATGTATATATGTTTTAAATTCAATAAGTGTGAACCTTGCTTGTCTACAATCCATGTCATATTTATGTTCAAACATGCATTTTTGGACTAGGAGAATTACATAGGAAGTATGATTTGAATGACCTATAGTTATCTCCATGACATGATGATTCTTATATAACATGCTATTGTCAAATGAAAAAGCATGAAATTCATATAACATGCTCAAATGAAAAAGCATGAATTGATGATTGCAATATAAATGCAAAACTTGTGTGAAAAAGACTTATGAGACTCAAAATGAATAAAGGATCTTGTATCCGTTCAAAGGACCTAAAAAATCCAAATGTCTCTCTTTCTTTATTAGTTGAACATGGTTACTATCATACGGATATCTTATCCGGAAAAATCAAATACGGTGCAAAGTTGCTCATGCCATGTTTCGCTTATAAAGTTGGATATAGTTGCTCTTAAATTAAAATCAATGAAATCTCTATATCCTTGCTTTTCTCATGACAATGGTGAAATTGGTTTGAATTCTTATTAGAAACCTTTGTCATTTACTTTGCCAAATACCATTGTTTTTTGGACTTGAATGCTACATGTCTTGTATGCAAAACATGTTTGATTCACACATTTTCTTTCAAATAAATCTCCTTGTTTCTCTTCTATTAATTGGGATGCATAAAGTGACTTATATTATTATGCAAATATCTTGCATGCTACTATCTCTCTTTGCTAAGAGTGACCCGGTTGGGGACTACTCCTTTGCCTATATCATGACAAAAAGGGGGAGTAGAATGTGGTAAGGGAAGTTGCAAATTGTAGTAGCAATTGTGCATGTTAGGAGAATATACATTGAGAGGGAGTAACCCATTGAGGGGGAGCATTTCATACACATTCATTGCATGATGTTTCATGGTGTGCCTAAATTCTTAAATGCAAATGCTTGTTTTATTCTCACTTGATCATCTCACATACTCTTGCTTTGGAAAGTATAATCTTTTGTTTTGAAGGGTTGATAGTTCTACAAGAGATTGAAGACTTGAAGTTTTCTTTTATATATTCTTATATCTCTTTGTAATGTAGAATATTTTTATTATCCCGTAGATTCAATTATGTTTGTGAGGATCAATGTGAGTGGTGGTTTTGTCACGAAATAGCCAAATGGGGAGATTGTAAGGATTCCCATTCTTTGATTGGCTTATTTCGTGGACAAACCACATGTTGGGGTTTTTTGTGTAAGGGTAGTTTAGGAGTTTATGAATCAAGCTTAAAGGCCCTTTCAAGACATCAAGGGACAAACACGCCAAATGTATAATTTCTAGTGCTTAGTTTTTTCTTTGAAGAGATTTAGATTGCACAGACTCACTTAGCATTCTTGCTTTTGTGTGCATACTCTTCACATGTCACATTTCACACTTGCACTTTAAAGTTGTATTTTGTGTGTTTTTATGTGTCTTGTAATTCGTTTCCCGATATTACTCGGAAACGTCCGCGCTTGCACTAGTATGTGCTTGGTTTGCGCGAAGATCGCCTATGGAGAATGCTTGTTGGCTTCTCCCTTGATTTCACCTCTTTTGGTGAAACGGCTGTTATGATTAGCGGCCTGGCCACCGAATGAAACCGCCATTTGAGTCCAGAGACCTCTAGATCAATTCTGCAGTTATGATCGGCGGCCACGACCGCAGTTCGAAACCTCCGATCATACCTGATTGATTTAATCTCTCGGGTTTGATTCTGCGGTTGGTTCGACGGTTTTGAAACCGCTGAATGAAACCACCGATGATGCTCTGTTCTTCTCGGGCTCAATTCGGCGGTCGTAATCGGCGGCCTGGCCGCCTGTTGAAACCGCAGATCGGTGCGTTTTAAGGGCAAACTTGTATTTTCACATGCTCTGTTTTTCATGCCTATAAATACATTACTTTCTCTTGTTCTGAATGTGACTCTTTAATCATCAAGAACCCTACTTTTAAAAGAGAGATTTTTAAGAGAGAAAGCAATCAAGTTTGCTCATTTAAACACTCAAACCAAAATTCATCTAGCATTTTCTAGCATATCTAGGATGCTTGCTTGCATGGGTCTTTCATCATCACACTTGTCTTGGTAAGTTTTTCACTATTATCACATATAATTAGTGTTTTATTTATTATGGCATCTCTTTCATTACTTGATTGTTCTTAGATTAGATTCTAATATTCAAGATAGAAATTGTTGTGTTGATTTGATTGAGTGTTGTATTGTGATAGATATCTAGGTTTTTATAATCTATGATTATCTAAGCTATTTGACATGTCATTTAGTTATTAATATCTAGAATTGTTTTTATTGCAAAATCATCATCTTAGATAAGCATATAGGGTTCCCTTGCACTATTTTGCATTTTGGATTTTCACATATTCACTTTGGGTGTTAATCTCTTCTTAGTGAATTAAGTCTTGTGTTGTGACCGGGATTAGGTTGCTTAATTCACAAGCAATCGGACTAGGTTCACTCATACCGGGATTAGGTAGGTGTGTGATTACTTCCGGGATTAGGTTGTAATTTTATCACATTTAGTGGATTCGAGGTTCGAGTGTGGCTCACAAAACAGCCCGTGGTTTTTTCCGTAAGGGTTTCCATGTAAAAATCAAGTGTGATTTACATTCCGTATCATATTACACTTGTATGCCTTTTTGGCTAGTTAGTGACATTTTCGTAAAATTGACTTGTATGCGAAAATTGGGTAATAACGATTAAAATCTATTCACCCCCCTTCTAGATTAATATTTAACACATCGTGAGAACTTTCAAGGGCAACTCAAGGGCGACATCATCTGGAGCCAAAATCAACTCCCTGTCACCATGACGACAAATGAATGCAAATCGCGACATCGATTTACATAGTTTGGTCACGGTTTGGGAAAGTGGCAATAAAGGGCGTGAAAGAGGCGTGATTGGAAGGCTTGGATCTTGGCGTTTTAGGGTCGAGAAAGTGTTGCGACGGGGCTGCCGTTGATCTCGCCGATAATTTGGGTCAGAAATTGGCCGTAGGTAGGTTGAGGATCAGCGTTGAATGGCAGCAGCATGCTTAGGGTTTGGCTGCCATGGCTGACGTGAGGAAAAAGTGCTGGTGGTGAAGAAGATGGGGTGCCTTTAGAACTGGGTTGGGGTGTGCACAGCCTGCCTCTTCTTGTCTCATCTAGGGTGCATTTAAAAGAAGCATGGGGTGCACACAGGCTACACCTGATCAGATAGGTCAGTTTTTGGGCTTGCGCGTTTGGGCCACCTGATTTGGGCTGCTTGTAGGCACGTTAAGAAGCTGACGTGGGTGCGCTAAGAAGCCCACAATTATTTATCAGCCAAAACACACCGTATCACATCAGTGATGTGGCGCTTGGCTGGTGGCTTGTTTGGCGAATTACAAATCGCCCCCTGAAGTCTTCCATATTCTCATTAACTTCAATCTTATTTTAATAATTACACTTTTACCCCTAATTCTTCAATATTATTTCAATGCCCCTGAACTTTATAAATACCTGAAAACACTTTTTTTTAATAAAATTGGACTGATCTAAAGAGAAAAAGCATCACAAGCGATCATATGCTGAAAAACCCCTAAACAGTATGCATATATATAAAAGATAAAAGAAAAGAAAAGAAAAGAAAAGAAAAAAAGTGACAAAAAGCAATAAAGCACAAAGACCCAAGGGGAAAACAACCCCAAACAAAAAGAGGCACGCAGGCCACACCAAATAAGAAAAAGAAAACATCAAGAAAAATGAAAAGACTCCCAGCCCATGCAGTCATTTCCAACTAAAGAAGAACAGAATGGTGGGGCAGAGAACCACCAAGAATCAGCCTGAAGCTCCAAAGCATACTTAGAAAGCGTATCTGCAACCTGATTCCCCTCCCTGAAAATATGGGAAACCTGAAAATCCATTTGCGAGATCTAGAAGATGCAGCGCTGCCACGCCTGACGAACCCTCCAAGGAACCATTTCAGAATGAGAAGAAAGAAGCTGAACCACATAAGAAGAATCGCTCTCAAGCCAAATTCGATGCCACCAATACTTCCAAGCAAAATTAATGGCCAATGAGGCCGCCAGAAGCTCAGCCTCAAACGTAAAAACCTGACCAAGAGGAATAGCAAAGTAACCCTTCACAAAGGCTCTACAGTTCCAAAAGATACCACCACAACCACCAACCCCCGGAGAGCCCATGGCAGCACCATCTGTATTCACTTTGATCCAACCAGGGGCTGGAGGCGACCAAACCACACTCTTGATCACCGGGGCTTTAGAAGGGTGACCCTGAAGACCAAATCGATGAAGAATCAAAAGGTCATCCATACAATTATGCATACAACCATGCATACAACCAATCTCTAGGTGATTAGCCTCTGAAACCGCACGCCAAACCAAAGAAAAGACGGATCTAAAATCCACCGACTTCCCTTCAAAGATCCACTGATTACGGGCAGTCTACACCCCCCATATCACTACATGGATAGCCCAAGAAACACTTAATTCACACAATTAAATCACAGGATATTGCCTGAGAAACACATAAAAGGAGAAGGAAATGAGGGCCAAAATCATACCAATTTTCGTCCGATCACTCCAGCTTTGTGATCTTTGGAAGGTTCGGCCTTGGCCTTGAAACTAGGCTGGTCATCCCTCTTGCTCCAATTCGGTTCCCATAATGAAGAAGAACCCAAATGTTGGCCAACTCGTGTGGAACCCTTCCTCTTCAATCGTTGATCCAACCTTATCTCCAACTGATCAAAATTTTGATCGAAGAACTTTATGAAAAATTTGAAATCATTCTTTTCTAGTGCATCGTCAGACATTTTTTTTTATCTTGCAAAAACAAATTGGTAAGCCTCACAAACACTCCCTCATGTGTTTACTCTCAATAATGATGGCACTCACACTCGTGTTTCACTCAATTTCGGCTGTTACCCTCTGATGAGCTCGCACTCTCTTGCCTTTTTCCACTCATTGTTCACTTTTTTTTTTGTCGTACTAGACTTGATCAAACTTTTTTTTTTGTACTGGACTTGATAAAACGAAATTAAACAAGGTTTTTTTTTATTTTTTTTGAAACAGATCTGATCAAACTTTTTTTTTCTTTTGAAACGGACCTGATCAAACTTTTTTTTTTTTTAAACGAAATTTGATCAAACTTTTTTTTTTTTGAAACGAAATTTGATCAAACTTTTTTTTTTTTTTTTATCAAATGGAGATAACAAAAATAACAAAAAAAAAAAGGGATAGATCAAACCTGATTTTAGAAGCCTAAGCTCTGATACCAACTGATATGAACTTCACCAAGAACAGTGAGACCCGGAACCAATATATGGTAACGAAGGATTGTTTTCTAATTCAAGTTTACAAGTAATGAAAATAAAAGGACCGCGATCCATTATCTATAAAGAGATAAGAACCAACAGTATCAAGAAGGTTGTAAACGCCACACTCAAGAACAAGAAAGAAGGTGAGTGATAAGTCAAGGTTTGAACGCCATAAGGTATAAACCCTTGATAAGTTCACAAGTTCTATGAAAAACCAAAGAGAAAACGTTCTCTAAAAATATTATTCCATTCAAAAAGTCTAGTCTCTAATAATACATCCAGGCGTTCTTTAAATACTAAGAAAAGATCTAAACCCTAGATGAAAAAAGAAAAGGAAATAAACTACTCAGCAATTTATTGCCTTACAATTAGGAAAGTAAAAGAATAAAAACTAGCAACTAGTTGACTTTGTTTGGGAAACAAATCAGCTATTTATTTGGGAAATAATTAAAAAAAAAAAGGAAATATGCTAAAATTTGGAATCCTCCAACCCTAGCTTGTATCTCATGCCTAAATAAGCTCTTTATTAGGAAATATGCTGAAATTCAGACTCCTCAGCTCAAGTCTTCGTGCAACAAGATAGATGGCTGAATTTGGGCTTGTTGTGATTTGTTATGGAGGATGGAGTCTTCATAAGATCTTTAGGGCTCATCTTGGGCTTTTCAAAAACATATTATAGTAGACGATCCAACCTCATATGTCCTATATAGAGGCCCATGAAGTTTAGCCAGGATTTGGTCTTCATATGGGCCGAACTTGGACTTCAGCATCTTAGAATTAGCCCATCATTAAATGCTTCTTTGATCCTCTTGGCCCATTGTAATTGGCCCAACTGGAACAAGCAATGGATCCTTTGGTTATGCTTCTTGATTCTCATCATAGAGCCCAACCAAAATTTAGAAGCCATGGCACTAAGGTTCTTTCACAAACTAATCGGCAATCTGGAGATACTTATGGGATAGTTTGGGATGGCATGGTCCACTGCCTTGATAAGGACCTCCTTTCCGCCAAATGAGAAGTAACTATCTTTCCACCCCCTGCATCTTCTTCCAGACTCTCTCATTGATATCATTAAAAAGGATCATTTTTTTCCTACCCACTATTGAAGGTGTAAGTTCCTCATATTTTGATTGGCTTATTTCGTTGACAAACCACATTTGAGGATAATTTTGTAATGGGTAACTTAGGTCCTCATTGGCAACCTTCCAAGCATCCTGGTGACTCAAGAACAAGAGCGAAAGGTAAATCACTTGACTTGCCTCTTAAAGAGATTAGTTGCACACACACACTTCTTCATGCATGATTTATTTGTAAGGATTCCCATATTTTGATTGGCTTATTTTGTGGACAAACAACATGTTGGGGTTTATTGTGTAAGGGTAGTTTAGGTGATTGAACTTCAAGCTCGAAGGCCCTTCCAAGACCTCAAGTGACAAGCACTCCAAAGGTATACTTCTAGTGTTTAGTTTCCTTTAAAGAGACTTAGAATGCACACACACACTTAGTATACTTGCATTTGTTTGCATACTCTTCACATGTCACTTTACACACTAGCACTTTGATTAATATCTTGTCGTGAGTATATGTGCTTAGTAATTCATTTCCCGATAGTGTTCGGAAACATCCGCACATGCACTAGAATGTGCTTGGTTTTGCGCAAAGACCGCCCATGGAGAATGCCCTTGGCTTCTCCTTGGTTTTCACCTCTGTTGGTGATCGGCGGTTATGATCGGTGGTCTGGCCGCCGAATGAAACCGCTATTTGTGTCCAGAAGTGTCTGGAGCAATTCTATGGTCAAGATCGGCGGTCATGACCGCCGTTCATACCTGATCGATTTATTCTCTCGGGTTTGATTTTGCGGTTGAATTGGCGGTTTCGAAACCGCCGAATGAAACTGCCATTAATGCTCTATTCTTCTCGGCCTCAATTCAGCGGTTGTAAATAGCGGCCTTACCGCCGATTGAAACTGCCGATCGGTGCGTTTCACAGGCAAACTTGTATTTTCACATGCTCTGTTTTTCATGCTTATAAATACATCTCTTTCTCTTGTTCTGAATCATGACTCTTTGATCATCAAGAACCCTATATTTTAAAGAGAGATTTTGAGAGAAAAAGCAACCAAGTTTGCTTATTTAAACACTCAAATACATACCTTTGTGCATCAAAGTTCATCTTGCATTCATCCATGAATGGGTTTGCATCATCACAACTTGCTTGGTAAGATTTTGATTAAGTTCATCTTATTTTAGTATTTTACTATCAAGCCATTCTATTTTAATTTACTTGTATGTTTTTGATCATATGATAAATACAAGAATAGAGAATTGATTGTGATGAATTGATTGAGTGTTGTATTGTGATAGCTAATTAGGTTTTTGCTTAATCTTGATTAGCTAAGCTCTTTGACATGTCATTTAGCTCCTGATATCTAGGATTGATTTAATTGTTATATCATCATCCTAGATAAGCATCTAAGGTTCCCTAGCCTTGTTTGTTATTTGAATATTCATACATATTCACATAGGTTGCATAATCTCTTCATTGAGAATTAAGTCTTGGGGCTAAGATTGCTTAGGCCCCAAGCAATTGGACTAGAGCCACTTTTAAAGGCTCGCGTGGTAGAAGGGGGGGGGGGGGGGGGGGGGGGGGTGGTTATTGACCGGAGTGTTAGACGAGGTCTACATAGGTTGTAAACTGCATTTCAATTAGTGGATTTCGAGGTTCGAGTGTGGCGCACTATGCAGCCCGTGGTTTTTCCCAGTGGTTGGGTTTCCACGTATACATCAAGTGTTATTTAATTTCCGCACCATATTACACTTGTTCATATTTTTTACTAGTAGGGGCATTTTCGTAAAATTGACTTGTATGCGAAAATTGGGTAATAATAGTTAAAATCTATTCACACCCCCCCTCTAGATATATTTATTATACACACCGAGCATTATTTATTTCTTTCAATTGGTATCAGAGCGGGTTCCTAAATATACTTAGGAGATCCTAGCTCATTTTTGGTGTGTTTTGCATTTGTGTGATTTTTGCTCATTCATACATTTTGCATTCATTTCATACATTCATTATATACAATGAGTGGATACGGTGACAACCATGAATGTGCGTCAAGTACACGACCTCCTCTCCTCACCGGTGTGAATTATGCCTCATGGAAAGGCAATATGGAAGCATACTTGTGTCAAATCCATGATAGGGCATGGATGGCAATTGAAGATGGGTATGCGCCTCCTAAGATGAGTATGCGCCTCCTAAGATGACTCCCACAGGTGGTGGAGAAGAAGTACTCAAGCCTAAGGCTCAGTGGTCCACTGAAGAGTTTGAGACTTCAAAATGGAATAGGAAGGCATGGCACGCTCTTCTATGTGCAGTGGATAAAAATCAGTACAAACTGATTCAGAACACTAGGATAGCCAAGGAGGCATGGGATATTCTAGAAGTTGTACATGAAGGAACCAATGTTGTCAAGGATTCCAAGCTTCAAGTCCTTCAAACGCAATTTGAGTTACTTAAGATGAAGGTGGACGAATGCTTCAATGACTTTGAAGTCAAGTTGATGGATATTGTCAATCAAAGCCATCAACTCGGTGATCCTTATTCGGATAGGAGAGTCAAGCAGAAAATTATGAGGTCTCTCCCCGCTAGTTTAGAAGCAAAAGTGACGGCTTTAGAAGAGAATTATGGTTATAAAGACATGAAGCCGAGCGAGGTAATTGGAAGACTCCTCGCCTATGAATCTAGGAAGGCTCCTAGTATTACACCTCCTAAAAAGCAAAAAGGGATTGCTTTGAAAGCTTCCAAGGTTGAGAAGGAGGAAAAAGGTGACTCGGACGAAAACATGGCTTTGATGCTTAGAAAATTCAAGAAATTTGTCAAGTTTGAGAAGAAAGGATTTGGATCCAAAGGCCAAGACTTGAAGAAAAAGGCTCCCTTCAAGAGTTTTGAGGCTAGGCAAGAGAAGAGTGAAAAGAAAGGGGTCCAATGCTATGAGTGTGGTGGTATAGGACACATCTCACCCGATTGTGGGAATTTGAAGAACAAGATGACAAAAGTGATGGCCGCCACTTGGAGTGAAAATGATGACTCTAGAGAGGGAGACAAGTCATCAAGTGATGATGAGCTTACCATCGACTACACGGCATTTGGGGCCACTTGTGTAGAAGATAAAGTTGTTGGTAATAATGCCTTGACTAGTGATCCTATATAAGAAAAAGATGAAGAAGTAGCTCTAGAGGTGATAGGTGTAGCTACTCATTGGGACATGGCTCTCATTAACTCAAGAGACCAAGGTGAAGGTCTTAATTAGGGAAATGACTCTATAAGTGAGAAGAAGAGTGAAGGAGATAACTCAAGTGAAGATGACTCCTCATCTAACTCTACAAATGGAAGTGTAGAGAAAATGGATGTTCATGACTTTATAGTCAAGTGTGAAAGTTCATTGAAGAAGAATAATAGAAAGTTGAAGATTTTAGAGGATGAAAATCTAGAGCTTTCATCACACAATGACCACTTAAGTAAGCAAGTGAAAACATCCAAGATGATTGAAGACAAGCTAAGGGATGAGCTAGCTATGTCTAAGAGGAATGAAGAAGGGTTGAAGAGAGAGCTTGATGAAGCTAAAGAGTCATTGACTAGGATGACTTCAAGCACCAAGAAGCTTGACCACTTTCTTGGTGTTGGTAAAAACCCTTGTGACAAGAGAGGTATTTGGTATGAAGATTGCAAGGAGATCTCTACTCCAACCAAGACCGTCTTTGTCAAGAGTTTGGGCAAGATAGAAGCCTCGCCGGTGCACACTCCTAGGAAGAAAATTGATCTAGGACAATGTTCAAGAAGTGCATAAGTGAAGGAAGCCCCAAGGAGACAACCTCAAGCTCAACGCATTAGAGTCTCCCAAGTTAACATTCCTCATAAAATGACTCCAAATGGAAAGAGGCCAATCATGCAAAATGAACCAAGGAAGCAAGCTAGACCGGTTCAACAACAAAGAAGTTTTGAACCCACTCAACCACAAAGTCATGGGAAGGCTCCTATGCATGCACAAGGACATGGTATGATTTCTAAATTTATCCCCACATGTCACTTTTGTGGTATTGATGGTCACATTAGACCAAATTGCTTTCATTTCATTAAATTATGTAGATTCAAAAGCATGATTGAAAAGAGAATGACAAGAGCTAGAATGCATGCTAATAGGAAGGATGAAATTTATTTACATGATCCTATGTTTTCTAGAACTCTTGAACCTTTAACCACTAGGAAGAAAAATGTCATACCTAAGTGGAAAAGAAAAAATGAACCCGCTTGCTACGAGAATAACAAGTCTCAAATATGTTCAACCAAGTCAAATGGACTTGGGAGGTCTATAGGACCTCATGACCTTCATTGATGAAGGATGGTGATGACCCCATATGGGGAACTCAAGCAAAGAGAGCTAATGCGTACTTGATGCATGCAAATATTTGAAAAATCTTATGCTTCTTTGTTGATTGCTTGAGTAAGCTTGGTTGCACATATGTATATATGTTTTCAATTCAATAAGTGTGAACCTTGCTTGTTTACAATCCATGTCATATTTATGTTCAAACATGCATTTTTGGACTAGGAGATTTACATAGGAAGTATGATCTGAATGACCTATTATTATCTCC
The DNA here is from genome assembly GCA_008009225.1 of Acer yangbiense. Lineage (NCBI taxonomy): Eukaryota > Viridiplantae > Streptophyta > Magnoliopsida > Sapindales > Sapindaceae > Acer > Acer yangbiense. The sequence goes on along the minus strand of CM017765.1, from coordinate 11,724,746 downwards.
ATGACATGATGATTCTTTTATAACGTGCTAACGACATATGAAAAGCATGAAATTCAAATGACATGCTCAAATGAAAAAGCTTGAATTGATGATTGCAATTGTTTTTTAAATGCAAAACTTGTGTGAAAAAGCTTATGAGACTCAAAATGAATAAAGGATCTAGTATCCGTTCAAAAGAATTTAAATTCCAAATGTCTCTCTTTCCTTATTAGTTGAACATGGCTACTATCATACGGGTATCATTCCCGGAAAAATCAAATAGGGTGCAAAGTCGCTCATGCCATGTTTCGCTTATAAAGTTGGATATTGTTGCTTTTATATTGAAAACGATAAATTCTCTATTGAAAACGATAAATTCTCTATATCCTTGCTTCTCCCATGACAATGGTAAAATTGGTTTGAATTCTTATTAGAAACCTTTGTCATTTGCTTTGCCAAATACCATTGTATTTTGGACTTGAATGCTACATGTCTTGTATGCAAAGCATTTTTTATTCACACATTTTATCAAAATAAATCTCCTTGTTTCTCTCCAATTGATTGTGTTGCATAAAGTGGATTATATGATTATGCAAGTATATAGTATGCTACTATCTCTCTTTGCTAAGTGACTCGGTTGGGGACTACTCATTTGCCTATATCATAACAAAAATGGGGAGTATAATGGTGGTAAGGGGAGTTGCAAATTGTGGTAGCAATTGTGCATGTTGGGGAGACAATACATTGAGGGGGAGTAACCTTTTGAGGGGGAGCATTGCATTCATCATACATTGCATGATGTTGTTGTTGTACTTAAATTTCTAGAATGCAAATGCTTGTTTATGCTCTCACTTGACTAATCTCACATTTTACTTGTATTGGAAAGTATAGAAACTTTGCTTTCAGGGATTGATTGTTCTACATGAGATTGAAGACTTCAAGAATATTTTTATATATCTCTTTGTAAAGTAGAAAATCATTGTAGATCCGTAGTTTCTATTATGTTGTGAGGAATCAATGTGAATGGTGGTTTTGTCACGAAATAGCCAAATGGGGAGATTGTAAGGATTCCCATATCTTGATTGGCTTATTTCGTGGACAACCCACATGTTGGGGTTTATTGTGTAAGGGTAGTGTTAACCGCAAAAAATGGCGGAGACCAAAAAAGAATTTTCCACTGGTCCTGAGAAGAAAGTTGGGATGCAAAGTGACAGCGGGAAAGATGTTTGGGTACCTTATCTGCTAGCTGACGGGCTAGAATAAAAGCTCTTACCTACCTCAACTAGGTCCAAGGTCTTCAGAGCCAGGAAAGCATTAGGAAGCCGTAAAGAGAAAGGCCCTAGAGACACAACCATCATGAGAACCTGGCGCCCACCTACCCCGATACCCGGGTATCTCGATACCTGGAACCCGATATCTGCAAACATCGCCTTAAGAGGAGCAAGAGGGAATGCGAGATACCTATAGTACCTCGACCAGCAAAACTCGTGACATATACATAAAAAGACAACACCAGGATCCTAGTATACCGACCCCGCTGAAGCAGGAGGCGAGCACCCTGAAGAGCGGACCACATATAAAGACAAACATTAAATGCCACCGTTCAAGATAGAAATTCAAGTTACAACACGGCATTCATTCCCGCCATAAAGAATCCTATTTCGAATAGGGGTCAACTTATTTGGAACCGAGAAAGAAGGAATCGCCTGATCTTTCAGGATCAATGTCCCGACGAATTCGTTAGACTCCAAAGGAAGGCCCGGGCATCACTGAAACCCTAGACCAAAGTTCTAGGAATGTTTAGCAAGAAAGCGGGCCTATATATGGATGATATGTTCACAGGAAAAGGGATCTGACTTTTTTCTACTTATTGACAGGCACGAAAAGCTCCATCTCCATGGTCCACCAAGTTGTTTTATTTTCTCCCATACTATAATCTCGATAGTTCAAGCATTGAGTTGTAAAAATCTTATTAAAGTCATTTATATATACATAAACAGTTTTATGCTTTCATACTTTCACCATATCAGAAAATTATCCCTCCTACTACTTGCACCCATTATTCTTAGTAGATTCATAAGATCTAGCGGGGTATCGGGATACTGTACATCCCGTTAGCCTAGATCGGTATAGATTCGGGCCCTTCATAGATCGTTAATTTGAAATTGCACCCCGGTGACAATTTTAGGTTAACACTTAGGTGCCGTCTGTGGGAAAAAACCCCCCACCATTAACAAACTTTAAAGATTCAACTCAGAAGAAGATAAAAGATGAGGCTCCGATCCTCCCAGGGGCAACCCATAAATTTAGGGCCCTATTCCCTCGCTTCCACCTAGAGAAATCAAGGGAAAAGGATAGGAACCAGAAGCCAGATCCCGGCACCAGTCCCACCCCCAAATCCCCGATCAGCACCACAGGACCTCGTGGTCCCAGAAGTGGCAAGGGAGGCCATAGAGCAACATGCCACTGCCTACGTGGAAAGCGTCCGCCTTCGGATGATCGCCCAAGGGATACCCTTTGAGACACCCCGACTTACAGAAGGGGTTGGACCCAGTACCCGGGCACCGATTTTTGATAGACTCGGACCACCTTTACCCGTGCATAATCATCCTGAAGATCTAAGACACCGGTTGGTGAAATCAGCTATTGACATCCCGCTAAGAAAGGCCCAGTCGATAACAAGGCCGGCGGCAAAAAAAAGAGATCCTCAACCCGACATAGGTGGCAGTACTAGATCCAGGAGGGATCAACGGGGTACCGGTCGTTGGGAAGAGGAGCGTAAGGAACCTGTTAGGAAATCAGAAACCTCGGACAATGAAGACTCAGTAGCACGATCCCGACACAACGGATCTAAACACCTCCATCAAGGATCTAAACGCCTTGAGGATCAGATGGCCAAGATGGCGAAGGAGCTCGAGGAATTGAAAAAAGGGAAACAACGGGGTACTCGGAAGAACCCCCTAGGGGAGATGAACTCGCCATTTTCCAGGAGGATTCAGGAAGCCGAGTTACCCCCCAAGTTCAAAATACCCACTGAGAAGTTGAAAGTAATTAAATACTCGAGGTGTGTTTATCAATATAAAGCTAGAGGGGGGGGGGGGGGGGGGGGGGGGGGGGGGGGGTGAATAGATTTTATCTAATTATTACCCAATTTTCGCATGCATGTCAATTTTACGAAAATACCCCTAGCAAGTCAACAAAACATACAAGTGTAATAAGATGCGGAAATAGTAAATGACACTTGATGTTTACGTGGAAACCCAACCACTGGGAAAAACCACGGGCTGGTAAGTGCGCCACACTCGAACCTCGAAATCCACTATATGAAAAGACGGTTACACCCTCAAGTGATTCTCGGACCCTCACCCTAGATAACCTCAGGCTATGGACACTACCAATCGCCACTCTTGGTTCAATCCCTAGTGATATCCCCTGATACACTACTCTTGGCGTGAGCACCCTCTAATCTACCACACGGGCCTTTTATAGCGGCTCTAGTCCAATTTGCTTGAGGCCTAAGCACACTTAGCCCCAAGACTTCAATCTCTCAAAAGAGATGCACAACCCTATGTGAATATGTATGAATATTCAATTAATGCAATAAGAGCTAGGGTACTCTAAATGCTTACCTAGGATTATAAGATGACAATATAATCAATCCTAGATATCACATATAGCTATATGACATGGCATATAACTTTAGCTAAGTAAAGGATAACCAATCCTAGATACAAAGCTATCATATAAAACCCACAAACATTCAAAGGATTAACTAGTTGATTAAAAAACAATCTATCAACCTAGTTATCAATACATCACACAAGAATGTTCATGGCATAGCTTTTAGGCAATAATGACATAATCAAATAAGCTATGAAAAATAATCTCAATCAATAAATGAGATCAATTAGCTAGATGGCATATGAACATTAAAGCCTAGCTAACAAATAAAAACCCAATCAACACATAATCTCAATCTTATATGTAGAAATTAATCTAAACACATATAAGTAAAATATGAGATAAAATTGATAAGTAGAAACACTAATTATGTAAGATAAAAGTGTTCAACAAATCATACCATGTGTGTTGAAGAAGTCCCATGCATTAGCATATGCTAGATGATCCTAGATGATGCTTAGATGAAGATTTATGCATGTGGGAATGGGTTTAGAGAGATAAAGATATGATCTTTAAGCTTTCTCTCTCAAGTCTCTCTAAATAACTCTCTAGGGTTCTTATAATCAAAGACCTGTATTCTGAACCAGAGATAAGGATGTATTTATAGAGACCAAAAACAGGGCAGGTGAAAATACAATTTTGCCCTTGAAACGCACCGATCGGCGGTTTCATTCGGCGGCCTGGCCGTCGAATTGAACTGCCGAATGGCTCCCGAGTGGAACAGGGGAACATCGGCGACTTCGTTCGGCGGTTTGGAAACCGCCGATTCCAACCGCCGTTTTGGACCCGAGAGATATATTTCAATCAGGTCTCATTCGGCGGTTTCGATCGGCGGCCAGGCCGCCGAACGTAACCGCCGATTCACCAAAAATGGTGAAACCAAGGAGAAGCCAAAAGCATCTCCACCGGCGATCATCGCGCAAAACAAAGCACATTACCGTGCACGCGCGGACGTTTCTGAACATCCTTAGGGAAACGAATTACTCCACACTAAAAGCTAACATACATGAAGTGCAAGTGTGGGTATTGAATGCATCCTAATGCCTATCATGTCATGGCATTATCATATAACAAGATGCAATCAATTCAACATGCAAGAAGAGATATTGAATAAGTCAATAAAGCACAATGCACACAAAATATGAACACACCATACAAGAATAAGAGTTATGCATGTTGTGTGTGTGTGTGCACCTATAACTCTTCAAGCCAAAGTAAGCACAAGATATACCTTTGGTGCTTGTCCTCTTGAGGTCTTGGAAAGGGTCTTGATCTTCAACAAATCACCTAGACTACCCTTACAACCAAACCCCAACATGTGGTTTGCCCACGAAATAAGCCAATCAACAAAAGGGAATCCTTACAGAAGTATTCCGAGTCAGAGGATCCCGTGAGTCACATGGAGAGCTTTGTCCACCAAATGGAAATCTAGAACACTACCCGGTCAACCATATGCAGGATGTTCCATTCAACACTGACCGACTGTGCTAAGACTTGGTTCAGAAAGTTGCCCCCGGGAAGTGTGGATTCATTTACAAATCTCACTACCGATTTTTTGTGCTCAATTTCAGGGGATCAAGCCTCACCCCAAGGATCCCATCCTACTGCAGTATGTAATCTAGGAACGGGGTGAAACGCTGAGATCTTACGTAGAGAAGTTCCACAAGGAGGTGGTCCAGATGGGAGTGTTCACCGAGAAGGAGACCCTCGCCAACTTCAGAAGGAACTTGTGGGCTGGCAGGTTATTCCGATCATTTGCCAAACACCTGCCTGAAACATACCAGGAGGCCTATGATAGGGCGCTGGAGCAGGTAGACATAGATGAACAGCTCCGAATTAAGGTTGAACACGACAAAGCCCGGTCATCCAAGCGGTCTAATAAGGAATCTTCTAAGTCGGCACCTACGAAGAGAGTCCAGAACCCTCCTTCGAATCGATTGACGTACAGGCCGCCGCCTCCTCCTCAATACTGGGAAAGGTACCCTGCTAGAAAGACTCCACCCTGAGCAACCCGCTAAGAGAGGTAGCCCGCATATCAACTGAGGAAGATTGGTACAACCATTACACTCCTCTCAATGCCTCTCGGGAAACCATATACCTAGCCATTCGTGATAAGGGCTTACTCAGGAAGCCCGATCCAATAAAAGTCCCGGCTGATTAAAGAAATCGTTACAAGTATTGTGACTTTCATGAGGATGTCGGGCACAACACGTCTGAATGCTATAGCCTCCGCAACCAGATCGAGGGGTTGGTGAGAGGGGGACTTTTAACTGAATTCCTGCAACAAGTACGGGACATCATCAAAGTGGGAAATGAAGTACAGAAGGAGATGCGGGACGCAGAAGAAAGGAGGAAAGATGAAGGGAAGTATTTAATGCAACAAATCCAGGTCATCCATACCATTAGTGGAGGGCCAACTATAGCCGGGATTTCCAACAATTCAAGAAAGAATCATGCTAGGAAGTTTTCGAAGCTCGTTACTGGCCAAGATGTGTTCTGGGTTTCCCGAGGATCTCGGGAATACCTACGGTCTGCTCAGATCATTTTCACTGAGGATGATGCTTACAACACGGTGCAGCCCCATGACGATCCAATGGTGATCACAGTTCAGATTGCCAATTGCCGGGTCCACCGCATCCTGATAGACACCGAAAGTAGCGTGGATATCCTGTTTAAAGGGGCATTGGAAAAACTCAACCTTAAGAATCCTTGTTACAATAGTTGCACTACTCCTTTATACGGATTTACTAGGGACTCCGTGATGCCAGTAGGAACACACATCTTGCCCGTGATAATTGGAGAAGCCCCTCTTCAGCAGAACATCATGACCGAGTTCATCGTGGTAGATACCCCATCCGCCTATAATGCGATCTTGGGAAGACCTTTCTTGTCAGGTATCCGGGGAGTCCTGTCCATTTATCACAATGTTATGAAATTTCCAGTTGAGACTGAAGTAGGAGAAGTCAGGGAGACTAGCAAGCAGCCCGTACATGTTATGTAGTGTCTGCCAACCCTGCTGCATTAGCAAGGCAATATGCTCACGTTATCCATAAACCGGGTATCAAGGAGGCATAATTGGAGACCACAATGGGAGAAGAATGGGCATGGTTAGAGAAGAATCACGCAGAACAGTTTGGAAATGAAGTTGAGTACTCGGTATGTCATCTCCGGAAGAAGGGTCTCTCTAGGAGGACTTAATCTCAAGATTTGAATAGGAGCGTTAGCTCAGTTGGTATATTTCTGATGTATATACCCCGACCTTTTCTGCTTTGTATTTGCTTTTGAGAAATTCAATAAAGTCGGTTTTAGTGTTCTTAATTTCGCCCAGCAAGCCTTCATCGCTCTTTTTTCACCTCAAGACTAGGAAAAGCCATATGGCATTCCTGCTGCCTTGGTCAGGGTATACCGTCCTCCAGGAAAGACCTGGTGCTCAAACGCATAAGGGGTGTAGTCACCCGCCATGATCTATCTTATCAAGACCAGGAGAACCTATATAGGACTCCTGAAGCCTCGGATGGGGAATACCCCCCTTCAGGATGAACTTGGTGTCAAAGTGGCCTTAGCTACTTACCAGGACAGTTCGCCAAGAAACCAAGGTAATCCATCTGGATACTCGATATCTCTCTACAACGTACTATCACTTCTCATTTTTACATCTAAAGTTCTGGATCGAAATTGCTTTAGTAGCTGTTCAGGACTAGGCATTAAGAAACTGGGCCATCACTCTCAGGGGCCGAACATTTCACCCCGATGGGAGACTAAGATGAATCCATCATCAGAATTCCCGACGAGGAAGTCGACAAGGATAAACGGACAATGATCATAGCATTGAGTATCAAGTAGATTACTATTAAGGGGGATTATTGGCCAAGGACTGTGTTCGAGAAACAAGACCAACCAAGAACCTACCGTCCACCAGCAAGCTAAGGTGGGAGCTACACTATACAGGGATTGGGGTAATCCTAACTTGAATCACGCACAAACATACAAGTCCCACTCTTGAACAAGGCATAAGTTTACAAGCAAGCATATGGAGAAAGGAAATGATCGCAAAAAAGAAGGATGGAATTCATTAAGTCAAGCAGGGTGCCCAATCCCCGTTACAAGGCTACAAATAAGTTACAAGGCAAGTCTCATTAAAGTAAAAGGTAAAATTATGTGTCGCCCCCTTCTCCCGCATGCGCTTCCTACCGGGATCCCTCCATCTGTTCTCCTCCTATCTGCTGTCCTTCAAGTGAGCTGGTTGCAACTGGAAAACCCCCGAATGAAACCACCGTTGTTTCCCTGTTCCTCTCGGGTTCAATTCGGTTGTTGTAAATGGCGGCCTGACCGCCGATTGAAACCGTCGATCGGTGCGTTTCAGGGGCAAACTTGTCATTTCACATGCTCTGTTTTTCATGCCTATAAATACATCACTTTCTCTTGTTCTGAATGTGACTCTTTAATCATCAAGAACCCTACTTTTAAAAGAGAGATTTTTAAGAGAGAAAGCAACCAAGTTTGCTCATTTAAACACTCAAACCAAAATTCATTTGCATCAAAGTTTATCTAGCATTCTCTAGCATATCTAGGATATTTGCTTGCATGGGGCTTTTATCATCACACTTGCTTTGGTAAGTTTTTCACTATTATCATATATAATTAGTGTTCTATTTATTATGGCATCTCTTTTATTACTTGATTGTTCTTAGATTGAATTCTAATATTCAAGATAGAGATTGTTGTGTTGATTTGATTGAGTGTTGTTTTGTGATAGATATCTAGGCCTCTATAATCTATGATTATCTAAGCTAATTGACATGTCATTTAGCTTTAATATCTAGGATTGTTCTAATTGCAAATTCATCATCTTAGATAAGCATATAGGGTTTCCCTTGCTTTATGTTGCATTTGGATATTCATATATTCACTTAGGGTGTTAATCTCATTTTAGAGAATTAAGTCTTGTGTTGTGACCGGGATTAGGATGCTTAATTCGCAAGCAATCGGACTAGGTTCACTTATACCAGGATTAGGTAGGTGTGTGATTACTTCCGGGATTAGGTTGTAATTTTATCACATTTAGTGGATTTGAGGTTCGGATGTGGCTCACTTAACAGCCCGTGGTTTTTCCCATGAGGGTTTCCACGTAAATATCTAGTGTTGTTTTAATTTCTGCACAATATTACACTTGCTATATTTTATTGACTATTAGGGGTATTTTTGTAATCTTGTCCTTAAACGAAAATTGGGTAAAATTAGTTAAAATCTATTCACCCCCCTCTAGATTAATAGTTTACACACTGTGAGAACTTTCACCCTCAATTTGAGAGTATCCTTGTGCTACAAGCCTAGCCTTGTTCCGCACTATGTTACCATTTTCATCGGATTTGTTCCTATAAATCCACTTAGTGCCTATCACATGTGAGCTTTTAGGCCTAGGAACTAGAGTGTAAGGTTCATGATTTGTATTGGCTTGATTCCATTGCAAAACACTCTATATTTGTATTAGTTGTTGCTTAGGATATTTGTAAAGAATACTCGGTGTGTTCTATATAAAGCTAGAGGGGGGGGGGGGGGGGGGGGGGGGGGGGGTGAATAGATTTTAACGATTATTACCCAATTTTCGTATGCAAGTCAATTTTACGAAAATGCCCCTACTAGTCAAAAATACAAGCAAGTGTAATATAGTGTGGAAATTAAATAACACTTGATGTATACGTGGAAACCCAACCACTGGGAAAAACCACGAGCTGTATAGTGCGCCACACTCGGAACTCGAAATCACTAATTGAAATGAAGTTTACAACCTATGTAGACCTCGTCTAACACTCCGGTCTGTAACCCCTCACTTCTACCCAGCGGGCCTTTATTAGCAACCCTATTCCAATTTGCTTGAGGCCTAAGCACTCTTAGCCTCAAGACTTCTCAATGAAGAGAAACAACCTATGTGAATATATATGAATATTCAAATAACAAACAAGGCTAGGTAACCTTAGATGCTTATCTAGGATGCCGAGATAATCAATTTAAATCAATCCTAGATATCAATTGCTAAATGACATGTCAAATAGCTTAGCTAATCAAGATTAATTAAAAACCTAATTAGCTATCACAATCAACACTCAATCATTTTCATCACAAATAATCTCTAACTTGTATCTAGCATATAATCAAAAGCATACAAGTAATTAAAGAGATGTATTAATATGAAAAACACTAAAGTAATATGAAATTAGTGAAGAACATACCAAATAAGATGTGATGATTCAAAACCATGCATGGATCAATTCTATGAAGGCATAGAAGATCAAATATGAAATTTGATGCAAAAGGGATTTGATTTGAGTGTTTAAAGTTGAGTTCTTGATTTGATTTTTTCTCAAAAATCTCTCTTGAATGTTTAGGGTTCTAAGGTCTCAAAAACTTGATCAGAGAATGAGAAAATAAGATATTTATAGACATCAAGAATTGGGCATGTGAAAAGACAATTTTGCCCCTGAAACGCACCGTTCGGCGGTTTCAATCGGCGGCCAAGCCGCCGATCACGACCGCCGAATTGAGCTCGTGAAGAACAGAGCATCAACGGCTGTTTCATTCGGCGGTTTCGTGACCGCCGATCCAACCGCCGAATTAGACCGATAGATTAAAATCGATCAGGTATGAACGGTGGTTTCGAACGGCGGTCGTGACGGCCGATCTTGACCGCATAATTGCTTCAGACCAATCTAGACTGAAACGACGGTTTCATTCGGCGGCCAGGCCGCCGATCATAACCGCCGATCACCAACAATGGTGAAAACCAAGGAGAAGCCAAGGGCATTCTCCATAGGCGGTCTTCGCGCGAAACCAAGCACTCATTAGTGCAAGCGCGGACGTTTCCGACCAATGTCGGGAAACGAATTATAAAGCACATATACATACAACAAGATATATCAACCAAAGTGCTAGTGTGTAAAGTGACATGTGAAGAGTATGCACACAAATGCTAGTATGCTAAGTGTGTGTGTGCTTACTAAATCTCTTCAAGGAAAAATCAAGCACAAGAATTTATACCTTTGGCGTGCTTGTCCCTTGAGGTCTTGAAAGGGCCTTCGAGCTTCAACCTTAAACATTTAGACTACCCTTACATTCAAAGCCCCAACATGTGGTTTGTCCACGAAATAAGCCAATCAAGATATGGGAATCCTTACAATCTCCCCCTTTGGCTATTTCGTGACAAAACCACCACTCACATTGATTCCTCACATTATAATAGAAACTACGGGTCTACTAAGATTTTCTACTTTACAAAGAGATATATAAAAATAAACTTGAAGTCTTCAATCTCAAGTAGAACAATCATTCCCTGAAACAAGGTTTCTAAACTTTCCAAAACAAGAAAAGGTGAGATGAATCAAGTGAGATTAAAACAAGCATTTGCATATTTAAAAAAATTAAGTCATAACATCATGTTGTTTTATGTATGCAATGCTCCCCCTCAAAGGGTTACTCCCCCTCAATATATATTCTCCCCAATGTGCACCAATTGCTACAACAATTTGCACCTCCCCTTACCACATTCTACTCCCCCTTTTTGTCATGATATAGGCAAAGGAGTAGTCCCCAACCGGGTCACTTAAGGCAAAGAGAGATAGTAGCATTCAAGTATATGCATAATCAATATAAGTCACTTTATGCATTCTCAATTAATCGGAGAGAAACGAGGAGATTTATTAGATAAAATGTGTGAAACAAAATGCTTTGCATACAAGACATATAGCATTCAAGTCCAAAATACCATGGCATTTGGCAAAGCAAATGACAAAGGTTTCTAATAGGAATTCAAACCAATTTCACCATTGTCATGAGAGAAGCAAGGATATAGAAATTTCATTGATTTCAATTTAAGAACAACTATATCCAACTTTATAAGCTAAACATGTCATGAGCAACTTTGCACCCTATTTGATTTTTCCGGGAATGAAACCCGTATGATAGTAGACATGTTCAACCAATAAAGAAAGAGAGACATTTGGATTGTAAAATCCTTGAATGGATACTAGATCCTTTTTCATTTGAGTCTCATAAGCTTTTTTTTTTTTTTTTTTTTTCACACAAGTTTTTGCATTTAAGAACGCAATTATCAATTCATGCTTTTTCATTTGAGCATGTACATAAATTTCATGCTTTTCATAAGACATTAGCATGTTATAAAAGAATCATCATGTCATGGAGATAATCATAGGTCATTCAAATCATACTTCCTACATACATCTCCTAGTCCAAAAATGCATGTTTGAACATAAATATGACATGGATTGTAAACAAGCACGGTTCACACTTATTGAATTGAAAACATATATACATATGTGCAACCAAGCTTACTCAAGCAATCAACCAAGAAGCATAAGATTTTTCAAATTTTTTGCAAGTGACAAGAATGCAAAAATAGCTCTCTTTGCTTGAGTTCCCCATATGGGGTTAGTATCATCCTTCATTAATGAAGGGCATGAGGTCCTATGGACCTACCAAGTCCATTGGACTTAGTTGAACCTATTTGAGACTTGTTAGTCTCGTAGCAAGCGGGTTCATTTTTCCTTATCCACATAGATATGACATTTTTCTTCCTAGTGGTCAAAGGTTGCATGTCATTCACTAACGTAGGATTATTGACAAAGGATTTCCTAGGCTCATGCAAGTGGGCTTTTCTTAGCCTCTTTTTCTCTATCATGCTATTAATCCTACAATGCTTAATGTACTTAAAGCACTTAGGCCTAATATGCCCATAAACACCACAATAATAACAAGTTGGTACAAAGTAAGAATTCATACCATATCCGTGTGAAGTCATTGGAGACTCATCATGCATTTGATGTCTCCTTTGGTGTTGAGCCGGTTCATGTCTTCTATTTGGTTGAACCGGAATGGGTTGCCTCCTTAGATGAGGTAGCATGTTTTGCCTATTTTCATAGTGAGTCATTTGTTGAGGAGAGTTGACTCGAGAGGCTCTAATCCGTTGAGCTTGGGGTTGTCTTGCTTTCACCACCTTCACTTGTGCATTTTTTGAACATTGTCCTAGTTCTAACTTCTTCCTAAGAGTTTGCACCGGTGACGCTTCTATCTTACCCAAACTCTTCACAAAGACGGTCTTCTTAGGAATAGAGCAATCCTTGCTCACTTCGAATCCAAGACCTCTTTTGTCACAAGGGCTTTTTCCTACACCAAGTATGTTGTCAAGCTTCTTGGTGCTTGTGGTCATTCTAGTCAATGACTCTTTGGCTTCAACAAGCTCTCTCTTCAAACCCTCTTCATTCCTCTTAGACAAAGCTAGCTCATCTTTTAGCTTGTCTTCATCCACCATGGATCTTACCACTTCATCATTCAAGTGATCAACTTGTGTTGAAAGCCTAAGTAGTTCTTCCTTTAACCTTTGAATCTCTTTTTCATTCTTTAACTTAGAGCTTTCAAAACTTTCAAAGTTGTCCTTAAGATCCATTTTCTCCACTTGCTTCCTTAAGAGGTCATTGTATGTTGAAAGCTCTAGATTTTCTTCCTCTAAAATCCTTAGGAATCTATCTTTCTTCTTCATGGAGCTTTCAACATTGACTATAAAGTCATGCATATCCATATTCTCTAAATTTCCATTTGTAGAGTTAGAAAAGGAGTCATCTCCACTAGTGTCATCTTCTAGACTCTCCTCCTCTCCTATGGATCCAATTTCCTCATCAAGACCTTCACCTTGATCTCTTGAGTCAATAAGTGCCATATCCCAATGTGAAGCAACAACTATCTCCTCTATAGCTACTTCTTCGACTTTCTCTTCTATGGGATCACTAGCAACAGAATTCTTACCAACAACTTCATTTTCTTCATTAGTGGCACCCAATGCCTTGAAGTTATTGATAAGCTCATCATCACTTGATGACTTATCTCCCTCTCCGGAGTCATCACTTTCACTCCAAGTGGCGACCATCATTTTTTCTTTCTTGTTCTTTAAATTCCCACAATCGGGTGAGATATGACCTATGCCGCAACACTCATAGCATTGGACCTCTTTCTCTTGCCTAGGCTCATGCTTCTTGAAGGGAGCCTTTTTCTTCAAAACTTGGCCTTTGGATCCAAAGCCACTCTTCTCGAACTTGACAAATTTCTTGAATCTTTGAAGCATCAAAATCATGTCTTCGTCCAAGTCACCTTTCTCCTCCTTCCCTACCTTAGAAGCACTCAAAGCAATTCCTTTTTGCTTCTTTGAAGGAGTGGAGCTAGGACCCTTCCTAGACTCGTAGGCGAGAAGTCTACCTATTACCTCGCTCGGCTTCATGTCCTTAAAATCACTGTTTTCTTCTAAAGCCGTCACCTTAGACTCAAACCTCTCGGGAAGCGATCTCATTATCTTTTGCTTGATCCTTCTATCCAAGTAAGGGTCACCAAGTTGATGACTTTGGTTGACAATGTCCATCAACCTAATCTCAAAGTCGTTGAAGCACTCATTCTCCTCCATCCTAAGTGTCTCGAATTGAGTTTGGAGGACTTGAAGTTTGGAGTCCTTCACTACTTCGGTTCCCTCGTGTGCAACCTCTAAGATGTCCCATGCCTCCTTGGCTATCTTAGTGTTCTGAATCAGTTTGTACTGATTTTCGTCCACTGCACATATAAGGGCGTGCCATGCCTTTTGATTCCACTTGGACAACTTAAACTCGGGTTGTGTCCACTATGCCTTAGGCTTGAGCACTTCTTCTCCACCACCCGTGGGAGTCATCATAGGAGGCGAATATCCATCTTCAATGGCCATCCATGCCCTATCATGGATTTGACACACATATGCCTCCATCTTCCCTTTCCATTGGGAGTAATTTATGCCGGTGAGGAGGGGTGCCTTATGCTTGAAGCACCCTCATGGTTGCCACCGTATCCACTCATTGTATGTAATGAATGAATTCAAATGAATGCAAAATGTATGAATGAGCAAAAATCACACAAATGCAAAACACACCTAAAATGAGCTAGGATCACCTAAGTATATCTAGGAACCCGCTCTGATACCAATTGTAAAGAATACTCGGTGTATTCTATATAAAGCTAGAGGGGGGGTGAATAGATTTTAACGATTATTACCCAATTTTCGCATGCAAGTCAATTTTACGAAAATGCCCCTACTAGTCAAAAATACAAGCAAGTGTAATATAGTGCGGAAATTAAATAACACTTGATGTATACGTGGAAACCCAACCACTGGGAAAACCCACGGGCTATATAGTGCGCCACACTCGGAACTCGAAATCACTAATTGAAATGAAGTTTACAACCTATGTAGACCTCGTCTAACACTCCGGTCTGTAACCCCTCACTTCTACCTAGCGGGCCTTTATTAGCAACCCTATTCCAATTTGCTTTAGGCCTAAGCACTCTTAGCCTCAAGACTTACTTCTCAATGAAGAGAAACAACCTATGTGAATATATATGAATATTCAAATAACAAACAAGGCTAGGTAACCTTAGATGCTTATCTAGGATGCTGAGATAATCAATTTAAATCAATCCTAGATATAGATTGCTAAATGACATGTCAAATAGCTTAGTTAATCAAGATTAATTAAAAACCTAATTAGCTATCACAATCAACACTCAATCATTTTCATCACAAATAATCTCTAACTTGTATCTAGCATATAATCAAAAGCATACAAGTAATTAAAGAGATGTATTAATATGAAAAACACTAAAGTAATATGAAATTAGTGAAGAACGTACCAAATAAGATGTGATGATTCAAAACCATGCATGGATCAATTCTATGAAGGCATAGAAGATCAAATATGAAATTTGATGCAAAAGGGATTTGATTTGAGTGTTTAAAGTTGAGTTCTTGATTTGATTTTTTCTCAAAAATCTCTCTTGAATGTTTAGGGTTCTAAGGTCTCAAAAACTTGATCAGAGAATGAGAAAATAAGATATTTATAGACATCAAGAATTGGGCATGTGAAAAGACAATTTTGCCCCTGAAACGCACCGTTCGGCGGTTTCAATCGACGGCCAAGCCGCCGATCACGACCGCCGAATTGAGCTCGTGAAGAACAGAGCATCAACGGTGGTTTCATTCGGCGGTTTCGTGACCGCCGATCCAACCGCCGAATTAGACCGAGAGATTAAAATCAATCAGGTATGAACGATGGTTTCGAACGGCGGTCGTGACCACCGATCTTGACCGCATAATTGCTTCAGACAAATCTAGACTGAAACGGCGGTTTCATTCAGCGGCCAGGCCGCCGATCATAACCGCCGATCACCAACAATGGTGAAAACCAAGGAGAAGCCAAGGGCATTCTCCATAGGCGGTCTTTGCGCGAAACCAAGCACTCATTAGTGCAAGCGCGGACGTTTCCGACCAATGTCGGGAAACGAATTATAAAGCACATATACACACAACAAGATATATCAACCAAAGTGCTAGTGTGTAAAGTGACATGTGAAGAGTATGCACACAAATGCAAGTATGCTAAGTGTGTGTGTGCTTACTAAATCTCTTCAAGTAAAAATCAAGCACAAGAATTTATACCTTTGGCGTGCTTGTCCCTTGAGGTCTTGAAAGGGCCTTCGAGCTTCAACCTTAAACATTTAGACTACCCTTACATTCAAAGCCCTAACATGTGGTTTGTCCACGAAATAAGCCAATCAAGATATGGGAATCCTTACAATATTCTTTGAAGAAAGGAAGCTTAAGTGGTGAAGAGCAACGTCTAGTGCAAAAGTCATCTTCAAGAGGTGAAAAGCGTCAAAGGTATATCTTGACTTCTATCCTCTTGCAAGGCGTTAGCGCACACACATAATTCATACATGTGTGTCCTTACATCATGGTTCAAACATTTGGTATAACACATTCACACATCTCATAGTATGCTCATGCATTGATCTTGTATAGACAAACATTGTGGAATTGCATGCTTTGTGACTATCTCTTTGATATGGCATGGTTGTGTGAATATATGTTTGTTTGTTTGTGTATTTTGTGTTTTGGACTTGAACATGTTCTTATTTGATACCTTATTGAGTTCCGGTCGTTTCGGTTACTTATTCATAAGGTTTCGAGTCTAAACGATGTAGCTACGTTACTTTTCTTTCTCATTCGTTGAGTTGAATTCATCATCGTTTTCCGAGATGATTTCTCAACCATTTTTCAAAGTTGTGTAGTTTTTGTCATGCATGAGGGAGTCATGGTTCGTAATCCAAAAACGGATTTGAAATCAGAGTTCGGATGCCCAAGATACGGCTGAAGAACCGAGGGAGCGCGCGAGAGAGGTTTGTGGCCTTGAGGCCACTTGGCCCACGCCGTGAGGGAGGCCGTGGGCCCCACGGCCAGAGAAGCTCTCTGCCCCCGTGAGGCCCACGCGCCCCCCATGGGGTGGTGACATGGCATGTGCTGATTTGCCCAATAAATCTCTCTCTCTCTTCTTTTTAAACTCCTCTCCTTCCCTCCACACTTGTTGAAGATCTTGATGAACATTTCACGAATTCTGCAGATTTTCTTCAAATTTTAGTTTTAGTGTTTTGATCATATCTCTCTCATACGAACTCGAAATCAGTCGATTCAAAAACCAAAATTGTTGGTCTTGAAGAGAGATACAAACCCCAAGCATTTCCAGAGGGAGCTGACTTTGTCATTGTTCCCAGCAGCCTGTTCTTCATTACGAGTTCAAGGTTGTTTGTTCAACTTCTTCTTTTTCAATTTCATCTTTGATCATCTCTTGATTCTTACTATTTGATTGATGAAATTTGTTGAGAAGTATGTTAGATCATACGATAGGGGTGTTTGATCATTTGTAAATTAAGTTTTAGCTTTGTGATTTCTCTTGAACATATTTGTGCTAAACTTGATTCAACATGAAATTGATTCTAGAAAATGTATATATGATGTGCTTCATGTTATTTTCTAGGTTTTATTTCATGATCTAAGAACTAGGTTTTTAGTGTGATATATTGAATATTCATACCTTGTTCTTATTGATTTGCATGTCTTAATTTCTAGATAATCTTGTGATTGTGTGTTGAAAGCATATTCTAGATTGTCATTAAACATGTACATTTTGCTTGATTGATCATATAGTTTAATTTGATTGTGTTTGCATCATTTGCATCACTTTAGATCATAGCCTTGCATTAGGTTGAAGTCTCTAGCAAAGTGAGTGAAGCTTTGTGGATAGAGCAAGGAAGTCTTGATTAGAGTCGGAAGGACTCGGATAATCAAGCAAGGGAGTCTTGTCTAGGGTCGGGAGGATCCGGATAGGCAAGCAAGAAATCTTCCTAGAAACGTGAGCGTCTTGGATAGGAAGTTGCTTTCTAGATGTGTGGGATACATCTCGGATAGGAAGTAGGCTTGGTGATTCACTAGCCCGAGGGTAGATTAGGAGTTGATAGCTTGAGCGGATATCATGAGTTGATAGCTTGAGTGTGTAAGTCCTTTTTCACATAGTGGATTGCTTTGCCGGTGGTTGTGGTATCAACCGTGGATGTTTCCTCTTTGAGGTTTTACCACGTAAAAATACTTGTGTTCATTTTTGTTTTTACTTTTCTTTATCTTCCATATCTTTCATTGATTGCATATCTTGTAAATTGATTAACTCTTGTATAAGTGAAATCAATTAATTTGTCAAATATAATCAAGTGTGCATTTTCTTTGATATATTCCGCATTATTTTTTAAATTGGAAGAATTTGGAGCCTATACCTATTCACCCCCTCTAGGTATATTTCACTACTACTTAAGGGAAATTTCATAGAGTCCAAACCTCATTCCTTTCGAATTGGTTTAGCTCTTCTTGCATGGTAAGAACCCAAAATTCATCATTCAAGGCTTCATCAACCTTTTTTGGTTCAATTTGAGAGGTGTAGCATGTAAAGCTAATGAGATTAGCTATTTGACGCCTAGTTCTAACACCCTCATTCACATCTCCAATAACATCCTCTTTGTTATGGAGTCTTCTAACTCATGGAGTGGGTTCATTAGAGTCCAAGAGAGGGACTCTAGTAAGAGGTTGTGTGACCTCATTATTGTCATTGGACGTCCCAACATTGGGAGTCACCACAACCTTCTCCAAAGGAGAGTCATCATCTAAAACATCCTCCTCCTCATAGTCATTTGACTTGAGCCTAGTATCACCAATAAAAACATTGGATGATTCCATGACGGTTCGAGTCTTCAAGTTGAAAACTCTATAGGCTCTACTATTTAAGGCATAGCCAATAAAGATACCCTCATCACTCTTAACATCAAATTTGCCAAGTTGATCACGGTCATTTAAAATGTAGCATTTGCGTCCAAATGTGTGGAAGTAGCTAACATTTGGCTTCCTACCATTCCATAACTCATAGGAGGTGTTTCTAGATCCGGGCCTTAGGAAAACACGATTCCCTATATAGCAAATCGTATTGACGGCTTCGGCCCATAGGTTCCTAGGGACATTGTTGCTAAGCAACATCACTCGGGCCATCTCTTGAAGGACCCTATTCTTCCTTTCAACAACTCCATTTTGTTGAGGTGTCCTAGGAGCCGAGAACTCATGGGAGATGCCTAAGCTATTGCAATAGCTTTCAAATGAGGCATTCTCAAATTCTCTCCCATGGTCACTTCTAATCCGTTTAATGCTTTTAATATTAGAATTCATTTCATTTTGTATTTTAGTACAAACATTTTAAATTTATCAAAAGTTTCGGATTTCTCTCTAAGAAAATATGTCCATGTAAATCTAGAGAAATCATCAACACAAACAAAAATGTATCTCTTTCCACCTAAACTCTCGGTTTGTATAGGACCCATGAGATCCATGTGGAGAAGCTCTAGGGGATCATTGGTGGATAGATACTTCCCCTTTTTGTGCATGCTTTTGGTTTGTTTTCCTTGTTGGCAAGGTCCACAAATACCATTGGCTTTCTTCCCAAGCTTAGGGAGGCCACGCACACAATTGAACTTTCCAAGGGTTCTTAAATCCCTAAAGTTCATGTGGCCAAGTCTTTCATGCCACAACTCTATTTGCTCATCCATGGATACATTGTTTGAGACTATTCTAGCTTCAAGACAGTAGCAATTGTTGCCAGATCTCATACCTTTCAACAAGGTTTGTCCATCGGGCTTTAGGATCGAGCAATCACTTTTACTAAACAAGACGGAATATCCTTCATCACTTAGATGTGAAATGCTTATTAAATTGGTTTTCAAGCCATCAACAAATAAAGCATCGGATAAGGAGGGTAATCCGGGAACGGAAATGGTTCCTTTCCCTACAACTTTCTTTTTGGATCCATCACCAAAAGTGACATATCCTCCTTCCTCCATAACAAGAGTCTTGAAGCAACTCTTGTTTCCCGTCATGTGCCTAGAGCACCCACTATTTAAATACCAAAAATTAGAAGAATTTGCCTTCAAGGCTATTTGAGCAACACGGCAAACATTTTCATTCTTTCTAATCCACCTAGAAACAATCTTAGCTTTCTTAGTGGTCTTTGGTACATGGGCTCTAGATGTTCTAGGATCATGCATAACAATATCATCATTTCTAGGAACATGCATCATGGCTCTTTTCTTTTTCTTCTCTATCATGCTTCTAGTTTTGCACATTTTAATATATTGAAAGCAATGTGGTCTAATATGACCATCAAATCCACAAAAGTGACATATAGGAGTAAAATAAGGAATCATACATTGTCCTTGTCTTTGTGGATGAAAGGGTTCAATCCATCTTCGTTGTTGAACCGGTCTAGATTGCTTCCTAGCTTGAGGTTGCATGATTGGTCTCTTTCTTTTGTGAGCCAATTGTGGAGGAATGTTGGCTTGAGGGACCCTAGAGGGTTGAGCTTGAGGTTGCCTTCTTGGCACCATCTTCACTTGTGCATTTGAACATTGTCCTAGTTCTAACTTCTTCCTAGGAATTTGTACAAATGAAGTTTCTTCGTTCCTCAAACTCTTGACAAACACGGTCTTGTTAGAGGTTGAGATCTTCTTGCCATCTTCATACCCAAGACCCCTCTTGTCAAACGGACTCTTTCCAACACCAAGTATATGATCAAGTTTCTTGGTGCTAGAATCCATCCTAGCTAATGATTCTAAAGCTTCATCAAGCTCCCTCTTCAAACCTTCTTCATTCCTCTTACATCTTCTTGAATTTTTCCACTTGTTCACTTAAGTGGTCATTATGAGATGAAAGCTTAAGATTTTCTTCTCTCAACATCTTGATCTTTCTTGTGCTCTTGATTGCTAAATCATTAAACTCGGCATGGTATTTAGCAAGCACCTTGTTCTCCACAAATCCATTTATGGAGTTAGAAGAGGAATCACTTTCTTCTCCACTTGAGTCATTTCCTCTCTTTCACTAGCACTTTTGCTTTTATGGGAGGAGGCAAAAGCTAGGAGATTAGCCATGAGCTCTTCATCAGCCGAAGACTCATCTCCCTCAATGAAGTCATCACTACTTCCACTCCAAGTGGCGGCCATCACTTTTCCCTTTTTCTTCTCATTGTGATTTGCACATTCGGGGGCAAAATGACCTATGCCACCACACTCGAAGCATCGGACCCCTTTCCTTTCGGTCCTTTCTTGCCTAGGTTCAAACTTCTTGAAAGGACCTTTTTTCTTCAAATCTTGACCTTTTGATCCAAAGCCCTTTCTCCTAAACTTCATAACTTTGTTGAACCTTTTTACAAACAAGGCAAGGTCTTCATCCGAGTCAATCTTCTTTGCCTCCTTTTCATCCTTGGAAGCTTTTAAAGCAATTCCTTTTTGCTTTTTAGGAGGTGTAGAGCTAGGAGCCTTCCTAGACTTATAGGCGAGAAGTCTTCCAATAACCTCACTCGGCTTCATGTCCATATATCCACTATTTTGTTCTATAGCCGTCACCTTTGATTCGAACCTATCGGGGAGAGATCTCATGATTTTCTGCTTGACTCTCCTATCCGAATACGGGTCTCCGAGTTGGTGACTTTGATTAACGATATCCATCAATTTGATTTCGAAATCATTGAAGCATTCATCCTCTCCCATCCTAAGTAACTCGAATTGAGTTTGGAGGACTTGAAGCTTGGATTCCTTCACCACCTCAGTTCCTTCATGTGCAACTTGTAAGATATCCCAAGCCACTTTCGCGATTTGAGTGTTCTGAATAAGCTTATACTGATTTTCATCCATTGCACAAAGGATGGCGTGTATCGCCTTCCTATTCCACTTTGAAGCCTCAAACTCTTGCGGACTCCATTGCGCCTTAGGCTTCAATACTTCTTCTCCTCCACCATCGGGAGTCATCTTGGGTAGATTATATCCATCTTCCACCGCCATCCACGCACGGTCATGAATTTGACATATGTAGGATTCCATCTTCCCTTTCCATTGGGAATAGTTCAACCCGGTAAAAAGTGGAGGCCTTATGCTAGAAGCACCCTCGTTGCCACCACCATTTCCACCGTTTCCACTCATAATGTTTATGAATGAATGAAATGAATGCAAATGTATGAATGATCAAAAATCACACAAAATGCAAAACACACCAAAATAAGCAAGGATCACCTATGTATATCTAGGAACCCGCTCTGATACCAATTGAAACAAATTATAGCACGGTGTGTAAAAAACTATCTAGAGGGGGGGGGGGGTGAATAGATTTTAAACTTATTACCCAATTTTTCGTGCGAAGTCAATATTATGAAAATACCCCTAAATAGATAAAGCAATAAATCAATTATAAAATGCGGAAATTAAATAACACTTGATTTTTACGTGGAAATCCTCACGGGAAAAACCACGGGCTAGTAAGTAAGCCACACTCGAACCTCGAATCCATTAAATGTATATAATGATTACAACCTAATCCCAGAAGTAATCACACACCTATATAATCCCGGTATAAGTGAACCTAGTCCAATTTGCTTGCGATCTAAGCAACCTAATCCCGGAAGCTACACACAAGACTTACTTTCTCAATGAAGAGAATAACACCATAAGTGAATATATGAATATCCAAATGCAACATAGAGCAAGGGAAACCCTATATGCTTATCTAAGATGATGAATATGCAATTAGAACAATCCTAGGTATTAAAACTAAATGACATGTCAAATAGTTTAGCTAATCAAGATTAAGCACAAAACCTAATTAGCTATCACAATACAACTTCTCAAACATACAACACACTAATCTCAATCTTGTATCAAAAGATACATGAAAATCATACAAGTAATAAATTGAGAATTCTTGTTAAGAAAAACACAAAATATGTAAGATATTAGTGAAAAGTTTACCAAGCAAAGTGTGATGAAGAATCAATGCAAAGAGACATCTAGATGATCAAGGATGATGCTAGATGATGATTGATGATCATGAAAAAGTGTTTGAGAAAATAAAAAATGAGTTCTTGGAATTTTTTCTTCTCTTTGAAAAATATCCTAAGTATGAAATCTGATTATGAACTCTCTTAATTGACCTAAAGTCAAAGTGGCATATATATAGGAGGCCAAATCAAAGTGTGGTTGTTTTGAATAAGTTGGCCTGATTTTGCCTTGGGCGCTGTACGTAGAGCGCTTCTGTACAACGCCCCAACTCTGTTCTCTCGGGAAAACAGAGTGGCGTTGTACGTACAGCGCTTTGTATAGCGCCTGTACAACGACCCAACAGCGACCGAATTAAATCGATCAGGTCTGAACAACGATGTTCGTACAGCGCTTCTGTAGAGCGCTTTTGAGAGCTCCCATTGCAAAAATGCACTCCTAAGTCTAAGCACGACAAGGCAATTGGATATGTAAGATGCAATCAAAATAACATGCAAGAAGAGATGTTAATGAACATTTGTAAGGATTCCTGTTTTGTTGATTGGCTTATTTCGTGGTCAAACCACATGTTGGGGTTTTGAATGTAAGGGTAGTCTAAGTGTTTAATGTTGAAGATCAAAGGCCCTTCCATGACCTCAAGATACAAGCATGCCAAAGGTATAATCTCTTGTGCTTGGTTTTCTTTGAAGAGAATTAGTAGCACACACACACTTAGCATTCTTGCTATGATTGCATATTTGCTTATTTTTATGTGCATACTCTTCACATGTCACTTTACACACTAGTACTTTGGTTGATATATCTTGTTGTGTGTATATGTGCTTTATAATTCGTTTCCCGACATTGTTCGGAAACGTCCACGCTTGCACTAATGAGTGCTTGGTTTCGCGCGAAGACCGCCTATGGAGAATGCCCTTGGTTTCTCCTTGGTTTTCAACATTGTTGGTGATCGGCGGTTATTATCGGCGGCCTGGCCGCTGAATGAAACTGCCTTTTCAGTCCAGATTGGTCTGAAGCAATTATGCGGTCAAGATCGGTGGTCACGACCGCCGTTCATACCTGATCAATTTTAATCTCTCGGTCTAATTCGGCGGTTGGATCGGCGGTCACGAAACCGCCGAATGAAACCGCCGTTGATGCTCTATTCTTCACGGGCTCAATTCGGCGGTCGTGATTGGCGGCCTGGCCGCCGATTAAAACCGCCGAACGGTGCGTTTCAGGGGCAAAATTGTCTTTTCACATGCCCAATTCTTGATGTCTATAAATATCTTATTTTCTCATTCTCTGATTAAGTTCTTTGAGACCTTAGAACCCTAAACTTTCAAGAGAGATTTTTGAGAAAAAATCAAATCAAGAACTCAACTTTAAACACTCAAATCAAATTCCTTTTGCATCAAATTTCATATTTGATCTTCTATGCCTTCATAGAATTGATCCATGCATGGTTTTGAATCATCACATCTTATTTGGTATGTTCTTCACTAATTTCATATTACTTTAGTGTTTTTCATATTAATACATCTTTTTAATTACTTGTATGCTTTTGATTATATGCTAGATACAAGTTAGAGATTATTTGTGATGAAAATGATTGAGTGTTGATTGTGATAGCTAATTAGGTTTTTAATTAATCTTGATTAGCTAAGCTATTTGACATGTCATCTAGCCATTTATATCTAGGATTGTTTTAATTGCAAAATCACTATCCTAGATAAGCATATAGAGTAACCTAGCTCTAATTTGCATTTTGAATATTCATACATATTCACTTAGGTTGTTTCTCTTTATTGAGAAGTAAGTCTTGAGGCTAAGAGTGCTTAGGCCTCAAGCAAATTGGAATAGGGTTGCTAATAAAGGCCCGCTGGGTAGAAGTGAGGGGTTACAGACCGGAGTGTTATACGAGGTCTACATAGGTTGTAAACTTCATTTCAATTAGTGATTTCGAGTTCCGAGTGTGGCGCACTATACAGCCCGTGGTTTTTCCCAGTGGTTGGGTTTCCACGTATACATCAAGTGTTATTTAAATTCCGCACTATATTACACTTGCTTGTATTTTTGACTAGTAGGGGCATTTTCGTAAAATTGACTTGCATGCAAAAATTGGGTAATAATAGTTAAAATCTATTCACCCCCCCTCTAGATAACATATTTAGAACACACCGTATTTCTTTTCAACATTAATGCACAAAAATAAAACACACAATATACGAGAATTAAACATATGCATGAGTTGTGAGTGTGTGCAACTATCTCTTCAAGACAAGTAATCACATAGACATTTACCTTCGGTGCTTATCAAGATGAGATCTTCAAAGGGCTTGAACAATAACACCAACACTTAAGCTACCCTTACAAAGAACCCCAACATGTGGGTTGTCCACGAAATGAGCAAATCAATAAATGGGAACCTTACACATATGCCTTCTTACAACCCTAATTCTAGTTTGGTGGATTGTATTAAGTGGCTTCATGCTCCTAATGGTATTTATTCCGCAGCTTCTACCATGGCTAGTCTCAAGACTCCTCATCCTTTGGTTCCTTGGTTTGAGCTTGTGTGGTATTCTCATAACATTCAAAGGACGAGCTTCATTCTTTAGTTAGCCATTAGAGAGAGACTTTCAACGTTGGATCGTGTTCATCTTTATAATCCACATGTTGGTACTCTTTGTGTTCTCTGCTTCACTTCCCCTGAGACTTATGCCCACCTTTTCTTTGAGTGTGCTTATAGCAAAGTCATATGGTCTCATTTGAAGGATATGTGTGGCTGGCCTAGGTTCATTGCTTGGGCTGCTCAACGTTGGAGAGGGAAATCTCCTTCCATTGTTGTCAAGAAGCTTTGTCTTGCTGTGGCGGTTTACTATATTTGGAGAGAAAGGAACAGTAGAATCTTTAGGAGTTCTCATAAGTCAAGCATAGTCGTTACCCATTCCATTATTGACACTAATCGTAGCAGGCTCTTATCTATCAACTTGAATGATTGGCCTCTTGTTGCTTTAAAATGGAATATCTTTATTGGGTGATTTGTTTGTCATGTTTTGTGCTTGTTTGAGCCTTGTTTAGCTCTTGCTTTCTTGTTTAGCTCATGTGTTTAAGTTGTGTTTGAGCTTTTGTTTTTTGCTCTTGTTTTTCTTCCTGGGGTATGCCCTTTGTATTTGTACATTCTTTCTCTTTTCTATTATACTATTTATTTACCCCAAATATATATATATATATATATATATATATAGTTCTATATATTTTTCAAACTAGATCATTATCTCTTTCCAAATATATCTCCATATATTCAAAAGATAATTAGTATTTAAGTGTCATAGGTAGAGTAGGATTCCATCTCCCACATAACCCTAGTTGACTTGAACTTAAACATTAGACTTTTTAAAGAATAAAATAATCTAATTATTTTATCTTTGTTTCAGTCATGATTTAAACCCGCAACCTCCAATTAATAATTCATAATTATTAATTCATTAATTAAATAATCTAATTATTTAATTAATTTAATTATTAATATTATTTTTTTTAATAAAACTGGACTGATCTAAAGGGAAAAAGCATCACAAGCGATCATATGCTAAAAAACCCCTAGACAGTGTCCATATATATAAAAGTTAAAAGAAAAGAAAAAAGTGACAAAAAGCAATAAAGCACAAAGACCCAGGGGGAAAACAACTCCAAACAAAAAGAGGCACGCAGGTCACAACAAATAAGAAAAAGAAAACATCAAGAAAAACGAAAAGACTCCCGGCCCATGCAGTTATTGGCAACTAAAGAAGAACAGAACGGCAGGGTAGAGAACCACCAAGAATTAGCCTGAAGCTCCAAAACATGCTTAGAAAGCATATCTGCAACCTAATTCCCCTCCCTGAAAATATGGGAAACCTGAAAATCCATAAGCGAGATCTGGAAGATGCAACGCTGCCACGCCTGACGAACCCTTCAAGGAACCATTTCAGAACAAGAAGAAAGAAGCTGAACCACATAAGAAGAATCGCTCTCAAGCCAGATCCGATGCCACCCATACTTCTAAGAAAAATTAATGGCCAATGAGGCCGCCAGAAGCTCGGCCTCAAACGCGAAAACCTGACCAAGAGGAATAGCAAAGCAACCCTTCACAAATGCTCTATAGTTCCGAACGATACCACCACAACCACCAATCCCCGGAGAGCCCATGGCTGCACCATCTGTATTCACTTTGATCCAACCAGGGGCCGGAGGCGACCAAACCACACTCTTAATCACCGGGGCTTTAGAAGGGTAACCCTGAAGACCAAATTGACGAAGAATCAAAAGGTCGTCCATACAATTATGCATACAACCAAACTCCAGGCGATTAGCCTCTGAAACCGCATGCCAAACCAAAGAAAGGACGGATCTAAAGTCCATCGACTTCCTTTCAAAGATCTACTGATTACGAGCAGTCCACACCCCCAATATCACTGTATGGATAGCCGCTTTCCATAAAATCCTGACATGCTCACTAAAGGAAACTGACATGGCCTGCAAGAAGAAGGATTGCCAAGTATCGGTAGAGACACGTCACTGGAAAGTCGAGAAAACCACCTCCCAAAGAGCAACCGCTAGGGGACAATGAACAAAAAGATGATCTGTAGATTCACTACTAACCCCACAAATACTGCAATGAGAAGCCAACTAGAACCCATACCTGCAAAGGCGATCCTCAGTAGGAAGCATGTTCAACATCAGACGCCAGGTCAAAGCTGAACGAGAAGGGGGAATAAAACGGGACCAAACATCTCTCCACCAAACAACCTTAGGAATATCACGGAGAAACTGGGAATAAGCAGCCTTGCAAGAAACACGACCATCCCGAGAATTAGCCCAAACTAGAGAATCCACAATAGGAGAAATTACAATTCGATCAATCCGAAAACATAGATCCGAGAAGCGCGCTCGGAAACAATCGTCCAGCACCCATCTACCCTTATGAATAAAATCCGAGACTCTCGCCCGGAGCGGATTAGCTAAATAATCTGGAATCCCTAAAAGCTTCAAAATGGGAACCCCCAACCAATTATCCCGCCAAAAGTCCCTCTGAGAGTTCTCCTTAATCAGCTAGATACCTTCCTTAAGAAGGGAACTATGATTTGTCCAAAGAGAAGATCAAATCGAGGAGGTGACATACCCTCCACTAGGCTTCTGCAAATGCCTGAGATACCTCTCCCGAAGAAAAGTGAAAGCAAAACTATCAGAGGTCATAAACTTCCAAGTGAATTTCCACAACGGTGAGTCATTCAGCAACATAAGATCTTTCAGACCAAGAGCACCCTGAGAGTAAGACCTACTATAACGATCCCAAGCGACCCGAACCAACTTAGTCTCCTCATAGAAACCAGTCCACAAAAAGTTTCTCAACTTGCGGTTAATTAGAGATAGTAAAGAAGAAGGCCACTTGTAAATCATGAAAGAGTGCACGAATGAACTAGTGATGACCGACCTGATCAGAGTAGCACGACCAGCCAGAGAGAGGAACTTGCCCTTCCATTTAGTGAATTTGGACAAGATCTTATCCACAACAGGTCGTAACACCACTTTTCGATGCTTACCCCGAAACAAAAGGACTCCTAAATTAGAAAACGGAAGCTGCCCAATCTGCATACCAATCAAAAAGTGCAAACTACCAATCCGAGATAGGGAGATAGAAGATCCGAAATAAATTGAAGACTTACCTCAGTTAACCAACAGGCCTGAAATATCACCATAATCCCCAAAAGCACCCATGATATGCTTCAAATTCTTTTGAGTGCCTCTACATAAGATCAGAACATCATCTGCATAGAGCAAGTGAGTTGGAGCCAAAAAACCCCTTGGGGAAGAAATCGGCAGAATCTGAGAAGAATCCCCCAACCTCGTCAATAATCTACTAAGGAAGTCCTATGCAATACCAAACAAAAGCGGAGAGAGCGGATCTCCCTGACGAACCCCTATAGAGCAACAGAAATATCCCTCTGGGACCCCATTCAAAAGAACTGAAAGCCTAGATGAACGAAGAATGCTGTCTATCCAATCCACAAAAACAGAAGAAAACCCAAAAGCCTGAAGCACTCTGCAAAGGAAAGAACAATCTAGGGTGTCAAAAGCCTTTCGGATATCAATCTTCATGGCCAAGTTACCCCCATAGCACTTCTTCTGCAACACATTCACACAGTCAGAAGCCAAAGTAATACAATCCTCGATATGCCGGTCTCGAATGAATCCGAACTACTGAGGAGAAATAATCCTGGCCGCAACCCGAGCTAAACGATTAGCCAAAATCTTCAAAGAAATTTTAAATAGAAAGTTACTAAGTACAATCGGTCGAAACTGATCAACTGAAATCGATTCCCTCAACTTCGGAAGAAGAACAATGAAGCTGGAATTGAGACCTTGGAAAATAACTCCAGTGATTAAAAAATCCTGAACAACGAGGACCACGTCACTACTTACAACATCCCAACATCTTTGAGAAAATCTACTAGAAAACCCATCTGGCTCAGGGGCAGAAGCATCATCCATAGCAAAGAGCGCATATTGAATATCATATGCAGATGGAATACTAGTCAAGAAAGCGTTCTCTATGGCAGTTACCAAGGAAGGAACCACATCATCTACAATAGATAAATCTCTCCCAACTCAAGAAACATAAAAGGAAAATAGGTCAAAATAATAACTAATGATATGATCCCTGATGGTAGGCCAATCCTCCAAGAGAACCCCACTAATCGAAAGGGTTAATATAGCGTTACGATACTGCCTACGTTTGATAGAGGCATGTGAAAGTAATTAAATACTCAAGGTGTGTTTAATATATAAAGCTAGAGGGGGGGTGAATAGATTTTATCTAATTATTACCCAATTTTCGCATGCAAGTCAATTTTACGAAAATACCCCTAGCAAGTCAATAATACATACAAGTGTAATAAGATGCGGAAATAGTAAATGACACTTGATGTTTACGTGGAAAACCCAACCACTGGGAAAAACCACGGGCTGTTAAGTGCGCCACACTCGGACCTCGAAATCCACTATATGAAAAGACGGTTACACCCTTAAGTGATTCTCGGACCCTCACCATAGATAACCTCAGGCTATGGACACTACCAATCGCCACTCTTGGTTCAATCCCTAGTGATATCCCCTGATACACTACTCTTGGCGTGAGCACCCTCTAATCTACCACGCGGGCCTTTTATAGCGGCTCTAGTCCAATTTGCTTGAGGCCTAAGCACACTTAGCCCCAAGACTTCAATCTCTCAAAAGAGATGCACAACCGTATGTGAATATGTATGAATATTCAATTAATGCAATAAGAGCTAGGGTACTCTAAATGCTTACCTAGGATTATAAGATGACAATATAATCAATCCTAGATATCACATATAGCTATGAAAATAAATAATAAACGTGTCCTAAAGTAATCTAGAGGGGGGGTGAATAGATTTTAAACAATTTTACCCAATTTTTCGAGATTAGTCCAAATTACGAAAAAGCCCCAATCTAGTCAACATACAAAAAACATACAAGTGCGGAAATTTGAGGACACACAATATTTACGTGGAAACCCACACGGGGAAAAACCATGGGCTGTTATGTGCGCCACACGAGAACCTCGAATCCACTATTTGCAAATACGATTACAAATTAGGTTGACCACATCACACCTAAATTTACTAATCCGTCTTTGCTACCCGCGGGCCTTTAATAGTAACTCTAGTCCCTTGCTTGCAAACTACCTAAGAGGTAAATACAAGACTTGTCTCTAAAGTGAAGAGATAGCACAACCTAAGGTGAATATGTGAAATACTCAAGATGCTAAAAATGCAAGGTTAGACATTTTAAGCTTATCTAGGCAAGGATGAACATGTTAGACAATCCTAGATATCATATTACTAGATGACATGCATAAACCAACACTAAATAAGCAACCAAAATCCTATATGCATTATCTATCACAATACAACTCACAAACCACAATAAAACAATCTTGAAACTAAGTCAAGTCATAAAGATGCAATCTTGAATCAATTCAAGTGATAAAGAAGCTATCTTGTAAAGCAAGAACATATAGATATGAGAATGATGTTCTAGATACAAGTCATGTGAGCAAAACTAAAAACCCTAGATGAAATCAACCTAGAATTATGCTAGATGATAAATGAAAGATGCAATATGAAGGGTTTTGTGATTTGGAAGCTTAAAGATGAAGTCTTGATACCTTGGCTTGAAGATACTCAACCATGCTCTCAAAAGTGTAATTTTTTGCTCTAGAAACCGAGCCAAGACTATCAAGACATATATAAATGGGATCCAAGTGAAGTGACATCGTTTTTGAAAAAAAACGCTTCAGATTCCCGTCAGCTGCGCTGGTTCAGCGCTGGACGACCAGCGCAACTCACCAGCGCACGCCCTTTAACTGGCAAGGGCGCTCGACGAGTGGTGCGCCTCAAGGGCGCAAGACCAGCGGCAACATTCTGGACGAGATGCGCTGGTGGTGCTTGCGCTGGTGACGACCAGCGCACCAACAGCGACAACCTACTGGAGGAGTTACGCTGGAGGAGAGCACCGGTGCAGACCAGCGCACGACCAGCGGTAGTCCACTGGACTAGTTGCGCTGGTCAGCTTGCGCTGGTGACGACCAGCGCATGACCAGCGCACACACTCCCTTAAGCACACAAACAAAAGTGCAAGGGTCAAAAGAAATGCATCCTAAGCCTAACTAGATATGCCATTATAATCACAAGATGTAAGAAGAGAGATTTAAATACCCAATGATGCACAAAAACTGCAAACACAACATACAAGTAAGAGTTATGCAAGTGTTGTGTGTGTGTGCAACTACATCTCTTCAAAGTAGAGTAAGTCAAGAAATCTACCTTCCTTGAAGCTCTTGATCATGCAATGAGGTTTTCTTCCATCCTAAGCTATCCTTACATATAGAACCCCATTGTGATTTTGCCAACGAAATACGCCAATAAAAAATGAGGCACTTACAATCTCCCCCTTTGGCTATTTCGTGACAAAATCACCACTCACATAGCATCCTCACAAAATAAAAGATTGGTCAACAAAAGTTTTCTACATTACAATTAAGCTCCTAGTCTAAGTCTTGAACATCTTCAAGTCAAATCCAAGCTTGTAGAAAAGAAATCCAACCTACACACAATCAACAAGAAAAATACCTTCCAAGAACAAGTGTGGGAGAGATGCTAATAACAAAAGAAATGTCATTTCAAAAGGTTTCAAAAAAAAATCAAACAAGCAATGTAATGCAATGCAACTCCCCCTAAATGCAATCATCTCCCATCATGGGTTACTCACTCTCAACTCCCCCTAAATGCAATGCCTAGAAGCACAAATTCTCCCCAAACCTACTCCCCCTTTTTGTCATGAGATAGGCAAAGGGAGTCTCCCCTAATAGGTAAGCATTAGCAAGGAGAGCTTGTAGCACGAACACATATGCAATCAAATAGGCAATTTTATGCACCTCAATCAAGTAAGAGAGATTCAAGGAGTTTTATTTTATGACAAATGTGTGACAATAATGCTTTGCATGCAAGACATGTTGCATCTAAGACCAAAGCAATGGTATTTGGTAAAGCAAACAACAAAGGTTTCCAAAAGAATTCAAACCAATTTCACCCTTTGTCATGGAAAAAGCAAGGATATAGAATTTTAGTATTTCAAAAAAAACTATATCCAACTTTATAGGCAAAACAAGACATGAGCGACTTTGCACCCTATTTGATTTTTCCGGGTGAGATACCCGTATGATAGTAGCCTTGTTCTACAAATAAGGAAAGAGAGACTTTGGATATTAAGATCCTTATTAATGTAAGTCTCAACATTGCTTTTGCACACAAATTTGCATACAACATTTGCAATCAAACATTTCACATTTTCATCTCATACTTTTCAACTTAGGTATGTCATTTAAAAAGAATCATCATGTCATGGAGATCAATTAAAGGTCATTCAAAAAGTACTTCCGAAGTACATCTCCTATTCCAAAAATGCATGTTTGAGCATAGATATGACATGGATTGCAAGCAAGGCAATGTAGCACACTTATTTAGAAAAATACATATAAGTATGTACAACCAATCATCTCAAGCAATTAACTAAGAGGCATAAAATATATCAATGTGGCAAATGTATGATCATGCAACTTTGCTCTCTTTGCTTGAGCTCCCCATATGGGGTCAAGACACACCAAATCAACCCAATTGACAAATCCCAATAGACTTGCTAAGGTTCCCAAATCTAATGGTGTCTAAAGGCTTTGTAAACAAATCCGCTAGTTGGTCATTTGTTCCCACATGTTCCAATGCAATGGTTTTGCTCTCAACTAGCTCTCTTATGAAATGGTGTCTAATGTCAATGTGCTTTGTCCTAGAATGTTGGACGGGATTCTTAGAAATGTTAATGGCACTCATGTTATCACAAAATAAAGTAAGAGTACCTTGCTCCAAGCCATAATCGGCTAGCATTTGTTTCATCCACATCAATTGAGTGCAAGCACTACCGGCGGCAATATATTCCGCCTCGGCCGTGGATAGGGAAATTGAGTTTTGCTTCTTGCAAAACCAAGAAACCAAATTGTTCCCAAGGAAGAAGCAACCGCCCGATGTACTCTTCCTATCATCACAATTTCCCGCCCAATCGGCATCACTAAATCCAACAAGACTTGGATTAGTGTCAAAGGAGTACCATATCCCATGATTTGAGGTACCATTCACAAACCGAATGATCCTCTTCACCGCCACAAGGTGAGACTCTTTGGGATTAGCTTGGTACCTAGCACAAACACCCACACTAAAACAAATATCGGGCCTACTTGCGGTCAAGTAAAGCAAGCTACCTATCATGCCACGATATAGACTTTGTTCCACATCCTTTCCACTAGCATCTTTGCTAAGTTTCAAGGTGGTGCTCATGGGTGTGTCACAATGTTTGGCATTCTCAAGGCCAAACTTTTTCACTAGGCTCTTAGCATACTTAGCTTGGGATATAAAGATCCCATCATACATTTGCTTGATTTGCAAGCCTAGGAAATAATTTAGTTCACCAACCATGCTCATTTCAAACTCATGAGACATGACATCAACAAATTGTCTAACTTTGGATTGGTTGGTGGAACCAAATACAATGTCATCAACATAAATTTGAGCTATGAATAGCTCATCTTTAGTGCACTTGATGAACAAAGTCTTGTCAATACTACCTCTTGAGTAGCCATTGTCAACAAGATAAAGAGTGAGGCGCTCATACCAAGCCCTCGGTGCTTGTTTCAACCCATATAGAGCCTTCTTGAGGCGATAGACATGAGAGGGGTGGTGTGGATCCACAAACCCCTTGGGTTGCTCAACAAACACTTCCTCATGCAATAAGCCATTGAGGAAGGCACTCTTGACATCCATTTGTTGTAACTTGAACTTGTACACACAAGAAATGGATAAGAGAAGCCTTATGGACTCAAGACGGGCAACGGGAGCAAAAGTCTCCTCAAAGTCAATACCCTCAATTTGAGAGTATCCTTGTGCAACAAGCCTTGCCTTGTTTCGCACAATGTTGCCATCCTCATCGGATTTGTTCCTAAACACCCATTTAGTTCCTATGACATTGGTGTTTTTGGGTCTAGGAACAAGAGTCCAAACCTCATTTCTCTCAAATTGGTTTAGCTCTTCTTGCATGGCAAGAACCCAAAACTCATCTTCCAAGGCTTCATCAACCTTTTTGGGTTCTATTTGAGAGGTGTAACAAGTGTAGCTAATTTGATTAGCTATTTGACGCCTAGTCCTAACACCCTCTCTAACTTCTCCAATGATATCATCCTTATCATGGAGCTTTCTAACCCAAGGAGCGGGTTCATTAGAGTCCAAAGGGGGAACTCTATTAAGAGGCAAATCATCCTCTTCATCTTGGTTTGACTTCACACCACTAGAAGTCTCACCACTTTCCTTCAAAGGAAGGTCATTCACCTCACAAACATCCTCCTCATGGTCATCATGTTTGGGCCTACAATCATCAAAGACAACATTTGATGATTCTATAACACTTTGAGTCTTTAGATTAAAAACTCTATAGGCCTTGCTATTAAGTGCATACCCAATGAAAATACCCTCATCACTCTTGGCATCAAACTTGCCAAGTTGATCCCGGTCATTTAGTATATAGCACTTACTCCCAAAGATGTGGAAGTAGCTCACATTGGGTTTTCTACCCTTCCATAACTCATAGGATGTTTGTTTAGTCCCGGGCCTAAGGAAAACTCTATTCCCTATGTAGCAAGCCGTATTGATGGCTTCGGCCCAAAGATTTCTAGGGACTTTGTTGCTAAGCAACATCACACGGGCCATCTCTTGGAGGACTCTATTCTTCCTCTCAACAACACCATTTTGTTGAGGAGTCCTAGGGGCCGAAAATTCATGGGAAATGCCTAAGCTATTGCAAAAATTTTCAAACTTAGCATTTTCAAATTCTTTCCCATGATCACTTCTAATTTTCTTAATGCTTTTAATGTGAGAAGTTTTCTCATTTTGAATTTTGACACAAAGCATTTTGAATTTCTCAAAGGCTTCGGACTTTTCTCTAAGGAAGTAAGTCCAAGTAAACCTAGAGAAGTCATCAACAACAACAAGAATGTACCTTCTACCACCTAAACTTTCGGTTTGAATGGGACCCATAAGGTCCATATGGATGAGCTCCAATGGCTCTTTGGTGGAGAGGTATTTGCCTTTCTTGTGCACACTCTTAGTTTGCTTTCCTTGTTGACAAGGTCCACAAACTCCCTCAACCTTTTTCCCAAACTTAGGAAGGCCCCTAACAACATTCAACCTATCAAGGACTTTCAAGTCCCTATAGTTCATATGGCCAAGTCTTTGGTGCCACACCTCAATTTGCTCACTAGTAGACAAGTTACAAGAGATGAGATTAGACTCAAGACAATAACAATTGTCACTTGATCTCTTGCCTTTCAACAAAACTTGCCCATTTTCCTTAAGAATAGAGCAATCAACTTTTCCAAACATAACCGAAAGCCCTTCATCACTTAAGTGTGATATACTAATGAGATTGGCTTGCAAGCCATCAACATAGAGAGCATTGGGCAAGGAGGGTAAACCGGGAATAGATATATTACCTTTCCCTATGACCTTTTTCTTAGATCCATCACCAAAGGTGACATACCCACCATCCTCCATCACAAGAGATTCAAAGAAACTCTTGTTTCCGGTCATGTGCCTAGAACACCCACTATCAAGGTACCAAGTGTTAGAGGCATTTGCTTTTAAGGCAACTTGGGCCACATAGCAATAATAGTCATCATGTCTACTCATCCTAGGTGAAACATGGTCATTCCTAGGAGCCATTGGTCCATTAGCTCTAAAATTTCTAGGTGCATGCATTGTGGCTCTTCTAAGCATATTTTTCTCAATCATACTTTCTCTTCTACACAATTTAATATACTTAAGGCAATTAGGCCTAATATGGCCTTCAATTCCACAAAAACGGCAAGTAGGAGTAAAGTAGGAATTCATACCATAGCCTTGAGCAAACATTTGTGGCCTCCTTCTATTTTGAGTTGCTATTTGATGTTGAGGCAACTCTCTCCTTTGTGGTTGAGCCAAGTTGGCATGTCTTCTAGGTTGAGCATGAAAGACCCCATGTTGAGCTTGTGGGATCCTTTGTTGTGGAGGTCTTGGTTGTGGAGCTCTAGGTTGAGGAGGTCTTGGTTGTGGAGCTCTAGGTTGAGGAGGAGCTCTAGTTGGAATCCTTGCTTGTGCTTGCTTGGAGGATTCACCGACTTCAACCCACTTGGTTGTTTGTTGAGGGGTTTGAACATTCTCAACCTCCTTGCTCTTGACAAAAGTTGTCTTCTTCAAGGATGTGGCTTCCATTTCTTCCACATATCCTAACCCCTTCTTGTCACTAGGACTCTTCCCATAAGATAGCATCTTGTCAAGCTTCTCGGTTCCGGAAGTCATCTTAGCAATCAACTCTTTTGCTTCCATGAGCTCTTTCCCCAAGCTTTGTTCACTTTTCTTGACCAAGACTAACTCCATCTTCAACCCTTCTTCTATCTCCTTTGCCTTACTCATTTCCTTGCTCAAATGAGTCACTTTAGATGTCAACTCAAGCTTCTCCCCTTTCAACTTTTGTATCTCCTTTTTCTTCTTCAATCTTGAGTTCTCAAAGAATCTCATGAAGTCATCATAGTCCATCTCTTCATCAAACTCAAAATTTGACGTTGAGGAGTTACTCCCACCATTTGAGTCATTTTCATCCACTTCTTCTTGCTTGTCATCTTCCTCTTCTTTATCACTCATAACTTCATTGCTATTGTGAGAGGATGAGAAAGCAATGAAGTTGGCAACTTGGTCTTCCTCATCATCCGAAGACTTGTCTTCATCTTCTAGGTCATCACTATCACTCCAAGTAACCGCCATGGCTCTTCCTTTCTTCTTCTTCAAATTTGCACATTCGGGAGCAATGTGTCCAAACCCACTACACTCATAGCATTGGACACCCTTCTTATGGTCTTTCTCTTGAGCTTGCTCCACTTTCTTGAAAGGAGCCTTTTTCTTTACAAACTTTCCCTTGGAGCCAAACCCTCTCTTCTCAAATCTCATGAATTGCTTGAACCTTTTTGCCATCAAAGCAATTTCTTCATCCGAGTATTCTTCATCTTTCTCAACCTTGACACTCTTCAAGGCAAGACTCTTTTGCTTCTTTGGAGGTGTAGTTGTAGGACCTTTCCTAGATTCATAGGCCAAGAGCCTTCCAATGACTTCACTTGGCTTCATTCTTGAGTAGTCACTATTTTCTTCCAATGCCGTCACTTTGGATTCAAACCTCTCGGGAAGTGACCTCATGATCTTTTGCTTAATTCTTCTATCCGAGTAGGGATCACCAAGTTGGTGACTTTGGTTTACTATATCCATGAGCTTCACTTGGAAGTCATTGAAGCACTCATCATCCTCCATCCTTATGGTCTCAAATTGCGTTTGGAGAACTTGAAGCTTGGAATCCTTAACCACATCGGTTCCTTCATGAGCAGTCTCTAATATATCCCAAGCTTCCTTTGCTATCCTTGTAGTTTGAATGAGCTTGTATTGGTTGTCATCCATGGCACATAGGATTGCATGCATGGCTTTGTTGTTCCATTTTGAAGCCTCAAATTCTTGTGGAGTCCATTGTGCCTTCGGCTTGAGGACTTCCTCTCCACCTCCCGTAGGAGTCATCATAGGTGGAGTGTATCCATCTTCAATCGCCACCCATGCCCGGTCATGAATTTGACTCACATAAGCTTCCATTTTGCCCTTCCATGAGGCGTAATTGACCCCGGTGAGCAAGGGGGATCTTGTGCTAGAGGCACCCTCACCTCACATTCCATTTCCACTCATTGTGTTTGGGTTTGAATGAAATGAATGCACACAAACAAACTAAGCACACACCACAATGCAAACAAATGCAAGAGACTCTAACAAGAGCAAGGGATCTCCTAATTATGTTAAGGAACCCGCTCTGATACCAATTGAAAATAAATAATAAACGTGTCCTAAAGTAATCTAGAGGGGGGGTGAATAGATTTTAAACAATTTTACCCAATTTTTCGAGATTAGTCCAAATTACGAAAAAGCCCCAATCTAGTCAATATACAAAAAACATACAAGTGCGGAAATTTGAGGACACACAATATTTACGTGGAAACCCACACGGGGAAAAACCACGGGCTGTTATGTGCGCCACACGAGAACCTCGAATCCACTATTTGCAAATACGATTACAAATTAGGTTGACCACATCACACCTGAATTTACTAATCCGTCTTTGCTACCCGCGGGCCTTTAATAGTGACTCTAGTCCCTTGCTTGCAAACTACCTAAGAGGTAAATACAAGACTTGTCTCTAAAGTGAAGAGATAGCACAACCTAAGGTGAATATGTGAAATACTCAAGATGCTAAAAATGCAAGGTTAGACATTTTAAGCTTATCTAGGCAAGGATGAACATGTTAGACAATCCTAGATATCATATTACTAGATGACATGCATAAACCAACACTAAATAAGCAACCAAAATCCTATATGCATTATCTATCACAATACAACTCACAAACCACAATAAAACAATCTTGAAACTAAGTCAAGTCATAAAGATGCAATCTTGAATCAATTCAAGTGATAAAGAAGCTATCTTGTAAAGCAAGAACATATAGATATGAGAATGATGTTCTAGATACAAGTCATGTGAGCAAAACTAAAAACCCTAGATGAAATCAACCTAGAATTATGCTAGATGATAAATGAAAGATGCAATATGAAGGGTTTTGTGATTTGGAAGCTTAAAGATGAAGTCTTGATACCTTGGCTTGAAGATACTCAACCATGCTCTCAAAAGTGTAATTTTTTGCTCTAGAAACCGAGCCAAGACTATCAAGACATATATAAATGGGATCCAAGTGAAGTGACATTGTTTTTGAAAAAAAACGCTTCAGATTCCCGTCAGCTGCGCTGGTTCAGCGCTGGACGACCAGCGCAACTCACCAGCGCACGCCCTTTAACTGGCAAGGGCGCTCGACGAGTGGTGCGCCTCAAGGGCGCAAGACCAGCGGCAACATTCTGGACGAGATGCGCTGGTGGTGCTTGCGCTGGTGACGACCAGCGCACCAACAGCGACAACCTACTGGAGGAGTTGCGCTGGAGGAGAGCGCCGGTGCAGACCAGCGCACGACCAGCGGTAGTCCACTGGACTAGTTGCGCTGGTCAGCTTGCGCTGGTGACGACCAGCGCATGACCAGCGCACACACTCCCTTAATCACACAAACAAAAGTGCAAGGGTCAAAAGAAATGCATCCTAAGCCTAACTAGATATGCCATTATAATCACAAGATGTAAGAAGAGAGATTTAAATACCCAATGATGCACAAAAACTGCAAACACAACATACAAGTAAGAGTTATGCAAGTGTTGTGTGTGTGTGCAACTACATCTCTTCAAAGTAGAGTAAGTCAAGAAATCTACCTTCCTTGAAGCTCTTGATCATGCAATGAGGTTTTCTTCCATCCTAAGCTATCCTTACATATAGAACCCCATTGTGATTTTGCCAACGAAATACGCCAATAAAAAATGAGGCACTTACAAGCTATATGACATGGCATATAACTTTAGCTAAGTAAAGGATAACCAATCCTAGATACAAAGCTATCATATAAAACCCACAAACATTCAAAGGATTAACTAGTTGATTAAAAAAACAATCTATCAACCTAGTTATCAATACATCACACAAGAATGTTCATGGCATAGCTTTTAGGCAATAATGACCTAATCAAATAAGCTATGAAAAATAATCTCAATTAACAAATGAGATCAATTAGCTAGATGGCATATGAACATTAAAGCCTAGCTAATAAATAATAACCCAATCAACACATAATCTCAATCTTATATGTAGAAATTAATCTAAACACATATAAGTAAAATATGAGATAAAATTGATAAGTAGAAACACTAATTATGTAAGATAAAAGTGTTCAACAAATCATACCATGTGTGTTGAAGAAGTCCCATGCATTAGCATATGCTAGATGATCCTAGATGATGCTTAGATGAAGATTTATGCATGTGGGAATGGGTTTAGAGAGATAAAGATATGATCTTTAAGCTTTCTCTCTCAAGTCTCTCTAAATATCTCTCTAGGGTTCTTATGATCAAAGACTTGTATTCTGAACCAGAGATAAGGATGTATTTATAGAGACCAAAAACAGGGCAGGTGAAAATACAATTTTGCCCTTGAAACGCACCGATCGGCGGTTTCATTCGGCGGCCAGGCCGCCGAATTGAACCGCCGAATGGCTCCCGAGCGGAACAGGGGAACATCGACGACTTCATTCGGCGGTTTGGAAACCGCCGATCCCAACCGCCGTTTTGGACCCGAGAGATATATTTCAATCAGGTCTCATTCGGCGGTTTCGAACGGCGGCCAGGCCGCCGAACGTAACCGCCGTTTCACCAAAAATGGTGAAACCAAGGAGAAGCCAAAGGCATCTCCACCGGCGATCATCGCGCAAAACAAAGCACATCAACGTGCACGCGCGGACGTTTCCGAACATCCTTAGGGAAACGAATTACACCACACTAAAAGCTAACATACATGAAGTGCAAGTGTGGGTATTGAATGCATCCTAATACCTATCATGTCATGGCATTATCATATAACAAGATGCAATCAATTCAACATGCAAGAAGAGATATTGAATAAACAATAAAGCACAATGCACACAAAATATAAACACACCATACAAGAATAAGAGTTATGCATGTTGTGTGTGTGTGTGCAACTATAACTCTTCAAGCCAAAATAAGCACAAGATATACCTTTGGTGCTTGTCCTCTTGAGGTCTTGGAAAGGGTCTTGATCTTCAACAAATGACCTAGACTACCCTTACAACCAAACCCCAACATGTGGTTTGACCACGAAATAAGCCAATCTATTAATGGGAATCCTTACAATCTCCCCCTTTGGCTATTTCGTGACAAAACCACCACTCACATTGATTCCTCACAACATAATAGAAACTACGGGTCTACTTATGATTTTCTACTTTACAAAGAGATAAGATAAATAGTCTTGAAGTCTTCAATCTCAAGTAGAACAATCAATCCCTGAAAGCACAGTTTCTATACTTTCCAATATAAGAAAAGGTGAGATGAATCAAGTGAGATAAAACAAGCATTTGCATTTAAGAATTTAAGTACAACATCATGCAATGTATGAATGTGCAAATGCTCCCCCTCAAAGGGTTACTCCCCCTCAATTAGTATTCTCCCCAACATGCACAATTGCTACTACAATTTGCAACCCCCCTTACCACAACCTACTCCTCCTTTTTGTCATGATATAGACAAAGGAGTAGTCCCCAACCGGGTCACTCAAGGCAAAGAGAGAAAGTAGCATTCTAGTATATGCATAATCAATATAAGTCACTTTATGCAATCTCAATTTATTGGAGAGAAACAAGGAGATTTATTTAAAGAAAATGTGTGAATCAAAAAATTGCTTTGCATACAAGACATGTAGCATTTAAGTTCAAAATATCATGGTATTTGGCAAAGCAAATGACAAAGGTTTTCAATATGAATTCAAACCAATTTCACCAATGTCAAGAGAGAAGCAAGGATATAGGTTTTCATTGATTTCAATTTAAGAACAACTATATCCAACTTTATAAGCCAAACATGTCATGAGCGACTTTGCACCCTATTTGATTTTTCCGGATAAGATATCCGTATGATAGTAGACATGTTCAACCAATAAAGAAAGAGAGACATTTGGATTGTAAAATCCTTGAATGGATACAAGATCCTTTTTCATTTGAGTCTCATAAGCTTTTTCACACATTATTTGCAGTTAAGAAATGCAATCATCAAAACATGCTTTTTAAGATTAGCATTTAGCATGTCATTTAGCAATCATCATGTCATGGAGATCATTATAGGTCATTCAAATTAAATCCTATGTATATATCTCCTAGTCCAAAAATGCATGTTTGAACATAAATATGACATGGATTGCAATACAAGCATTGATCACACTTATTGAATAGAAAATATGTATACATAGTGTAACCAAGCTTACTCAAGCAACAAAAAGAGAAGCACAAGATATTTCAAATTTTTTGCAAGTGACAAGATGCAAAATAGCTCTCTTTGCTTAAGTTCCCCATATGGGGTCAAATATCCACACCACTTCAATGAAGGGCATGAGGACTAAAAGACTTACCAAGTCCATAGGACCTAGTTGAACCTATTTGAGACATGTTTGTCTCGTAGCAAGCGGGTTTGTCTTTTCTAA
Organism: Acer yangbiense; assembly: GCA_008009225.1. NCBI lineage: Eukaryota > Viridiplantae > Streptophyta > Magnoliopsida > Sapindales > Sapindaceae > Acer > Acer yangbiense. The sequence goes on along the minus strand of CM017765.1, from coordinate 11,681,970 downwards.
TCCACTTAGGTGTCTCAATAACATACCTAGTGGTCATAGGTTCTAGAGTTCTAGATGGCAAAGAATCATGCAAATGATTTTCTTCCTTTTTAAGGACATGCATCTTAGCTCTAGCCTTTTTCTTTTCAATCATGCATATAAGATTACATATTTAAATGTAATGCAAGCAACTTGGTCTAACATGACCAACAATACCACACAAATGACAAGAGGAGATAAGGTTAGGAATTATACCATTCCCTTGAGCATGCAAAAGTGCTTTCCCTTGTCGTTGTGGTTGTCTTGGTAGTTGGATAGGATCTCTCCTCCTTTGATGATGACCAAGACAATATTGCTTGCTCGGTTGAGCTTGCATGATTGATCACTTCCTATTAGGATCGTAGGTTGAGGGAAGTTAGCCTTCTTGGTTGGTTAGACCAAGATTGAGGAAGGCTTGGGCTTGAAGCTCTTTGGTGATGTGAGCAACGCCCTTTCATCTTCGTCTCCTCTCTCACCTTAGAGGGACATCTCCTCATCGGAGTCATTTTCTTCTCTCACAAAATCACTCATAGTGTTTGCGTTGAATGAATGCAAATGAGAAGAATGCAAGATGTATGTCAAAAACAATAATCATACAAAATGCAAAAACACACCAAAATGAGCTAGAATCACCTAAGTATATCTAGGAACCCGCTCTGATACCAATTGAAAGTAATTAAATACTCAAGGTGTGTTTAATATATAAAGCTAGAGGGGGGGTGAATAGATTTTATCTAATTATTACCCAATTTTCGCATGCAAGTCAATTTTACGAAAATACCCCTAGCAAGTCAATAATACATACAAGTGTAATAAGATGCGGAAATAGTAAATGACACTTGATGTTTACGTGGAAAACCCAACCACTGGGAAAAACCACGGGCTGTTAAGTGCGCCACACTCGGACCTCGAAATCCACTATATGAAAAGACGGTTACACCCTCAAGTGATTCTCGGACCCTCACCCTAGATAACCTCAGGCTATGGACACTACCAATCGCCACTCTTGGTTCAATCCCTAGTGATATCCCCTGATACACTACTCTTGGCGTGAGCACCCTCTAATCTACCACGCGGGCCTTTTATAGCGGCTCTAGTCCAATTTGCTTGAGGCCTAAGCACACTTAGCCCCAAGACTTCAATCTCTCAAAAGAGATGCACAATTAGCCCCAAGACTTCAATCTCTCAAAAGAGATGCACAACCCTATGTGAATATGTATGAATATTCAATTAATGCTGTAAGGATTCCCGTTTTGTTGATTGGCTTATTTCGTGGTCAAACCACATGTTGGGGTTTTGAATGTAAGGGTAGTCTAAGTGTTTAGTGTTGAAGATCAAAGGCCCTTCCATGACCTCAAGAAACAAGCACGCCAAAGGTATAATCTCTTGTGCTTGTTTTTCTTTGAAGAGATCTAGTAGCACACACTCACTTAGCATTCTTGCTATGATTGCATACTTGCTTATTTTTATGTGCATCTCTTCACATGTCACTTTACACACTAGCACTTTGGTTGATATATCTTGTTGTGTGTATTTGTGCCTTATAATTCATTTCCCGACATTGTTCGGAAACGTCCGCGCTTGCACTAATTAGTGCTTGGTTTCGCGCGAAGACCGCCTATGGAGAATGCCCTTGGCTTCTCCTTGGTTTTCACCATTGTTGGTGATCAGCGGTTATTATCGGCGGCCTGGCCGCCGAATGAAACCGCCGTTTCAGTCCAGATTGGTCTGAAGCAATTATGCGGTCCAGATCGGCGGTCACGACCGCCGTTCGAAACCGCCGTTCATACCTGATCGATTTTAATCTCTCGGGTTTGATTCGGCGGTTGTATCGGCGGTCACGAAACCGCCGAATGAAACCGCCGTCAATGCTCTGTTCTTCACGAGCTCAATTCGGCGGTCGTCATCGGCGGCCTGGCCGCCGATTGAAACCGCCGAAAGGTGCGTTTCAGGGGCAAAAGTGTCTTTTCACATGCCCAATTCTTGATGTCTATAAATATCTTGTTTTCTCAATCTCTGAACAAGTTTCTTGAGCAATTAGAACCCTAATCTTTCAAGAGAGATTTTTGAGAAAAAATCAAATCAAGAACCTATCTTTAAACACTCAAATCAATTCCCTTTTGCATCAAATTTCATATTTGATCTTCTATGCCTTCATAGAATTGATCCATGCATGGTTTTGAATCATCACATCTTATTTGGTATGTTCTTCACTAATTTCATATTACTTTAGTGTTTTTCATATTAATACATCTCTTTAATTACTTGTATGCTTTTGATTATATGCTAGATACAAGTTAGAGATTATTTGTGATGAAAATTAATTGAGTGCTGTTTGTGATAGCTAATTAGGTTTTTAATTAATCTTGATTAGCTAAGCTATTTGACATGTCATTTAGCAATTGATATCTAGGGTTGATTAAATTGATTATATCATCATCCTAGATAAGCATCTAAGGTTACCTAGCCTTGTTTGTTATTTGAATATTCATATATATATTCACATAGGTTGTTTCTCTTCTTAGAGAAGTAAGTCTTGAGGCTAAGAGTGCTTAGGCCTCAAGCAAATTGGAATAGGGTTGCTAATAAAGGCCCGCTGGGTAGAAGTGAGGGGTTACAGACCGGAATGTTAGACGAGGTCTACATAGGTTGTAAACTTCATTTCAATTAGTGATTTCGAGTTCCGAGTGTGGCGCACTATACAGCCCGTGGTTTTTCCCAGTGGTTGGGTTTCCACGTATACATCAAGTGTTATTTAAATTCCGCACTATATTACACTTGTATGTATTTTTGACTAGTAGGGGCATTTTCGTAAAATTGACTTGCATGCGAAAATTGGGTAATATTTGTTAAAATCTATTCACCCCCCCCCCCCCCCCTCTAGCTTTATATTGATAAACACACCTCGAGTATTTTAATAACTTTCAAATGCAATAAGAGCTAGGGTACTCTAAATGCTTACCTAGGATTATAAGATGACAATATAATCAATCCTAGATATCACATATAGCTATATGACATGGCATATAACTTTAGCTAAGTAAAGGATAACCAATCCTAGATACAAAGCTATCATATAAAACCCACAAACATTCAAAGGATTAACTAGTTGATTAAAAAAACAATCTATCAACCTAGTTATCAATACATCACACAAGAATGTTCATGGCATAGCTTTTAGGCAATAATGACCTAATCAAATAAGCTATGAAAAATAATCTCAATTAACAAATGAGATCAATTAGCTAGATGGCATATGAACATTAAAGCCTAGCTAATAAATAATAACCCAATCAACACATAATCTCAATCTTATATGTAGAAATTAATCTAAACACATATAAGTAAAATATGAGATAAAATTGATAAGTAGAAACACTAATTATGTAAGATAAAAGTATTCAACAAATCATACCATGTATGTTGAAGAAGTCCCATGCATTAGCATATGCTAGATGATCCTAGATGATGCTTAGATGAAGATTTATGCATGTGGGAATGGGTTTAGAGAGATAAAGATATGATCTTTAAGCTTTCTCTCTCAAGTCTCTCTAAATATCTCTCTAGGGTTCTTATGATCAAAGACTTGTATTCTGAACCAGAGATAAGGATGTATTTATAGAGACCAAAAACAGGGCAGGTGAAAATACAATTTTGCCCTTGAAACGCACCGATCGGCGGTTTCATTCGGCGGCCAGGCCGCCGAATTGAACCGCCGAATGGCTCCCGAGCGGAACAGGGGAACATCGGCGACTTCATTCGGCGGTTTGGAAACCGCCGATCCCAATCGCCGTTTTGGACCCGAGAGATATATTTCAATCAGGTCTCATTCGGCGGTTTCGAACGGCGGCCAGGCTGCCGAACGTAACCGCCGTTTCACCAAAAATGGTGAAACCAAGGAGAAGCCAAAGGCATCTCCACCGGCGATCATCGCGCAAAACAAAGCACATCAACGTGCACGCGCGGACGTTTCCGAACATCCTTAGGGAAACGAATTACACCACACTAAAAGCTAACATACATGAAGTGCAAGTGTGGGTATTGAATGCATCCTAGTGCCTATCATGTCATGGCATTATCATATAACAAGATGCAATCAATTCAACATGCAAGAAGAGATATTGAATAAACAATAAAGCACAATGCACACAAAATATAAACACACCATACAAGAATAAGAGTTATGCATGTTATGTGTGTGTGTGCAACTATAACTCTTCAAGCCAAAATAAGCACAAGATATACCTTTGGTGCTTGTCCTCTTGAGGTCTTGGAAAGGGTCTTGATCTTCAACAAATGACCTAGACTACCCTTACAACCAAACCCCAACATGTGGTTTGACCACGAAATAAGCCAATCTATTAATGGGAATCCTTTCAGCATGAAAGAAAGATGTGTTACGATCCCCGTCATGAAGCCACCTAACTCTAAACCGATCTCGAAGAAAGCACTCATGTCTGCGTAACAACACATCTAGCTCAGAATGAACACTCGCCTCGGCCATAAAAAGATCATCTGAAAAACCCCGGTTAGACAAATCCAGCTGAATAGAATGAAGCTCCGCACACTTCCCAGCAATGGCAGAGTTAAGATCTCTAAAAACCTCCCAATTCCAAGACTTGAGTGCCCTCTTCAATCTTCTCAGCTTATAGATAACAACCTGAGGAGGCCTACCCATAATAGGAGAGCTCTAAATCCTACAAACAATAGCTATAAAATCAGGATGATCTAACCATATGCTCTGAAACCGAAACGGCCTCTGACTAGAAACCTCAAAATCTGACAACCGAACCAACAACGAACAGTGATCTGAACATATACGTGGAAGAGCCACACATGAAATTTCCTGCCAATAGGAAATGCAACCATCTGAAACCAAAACTATATCTAATCGTCTCTCAACTCTAGTGCGGTTACTGCGACCTATAACCCAAGTGAATCAGGCACCCTGAGAACGAATGCCAACCAAATCACAATCCTCAATCATTGACTTGAAATCCTTACAAGAACCACGGGCAGGAGAATGAGAACCCAAAGCCTCATGAGCACCTAGAACCACATTAAAATCCCTAACAACCAACCAAGAAGAAGAAACCAAACTAACCATATCTCGAAGAGACTGCCAAAGAGACCTACGAACCACTGTACAAATGCTCGCATAAACAAAAGTGTACCAATGGACTCGAGAACCGATCGAGAGCGAAACAGTAAGTTATTGATCATGACAGTGAACCATATGAGCCTCAGGAAACAAAGCACAAGTGAAAACCCAAATAGTCGGAATCAACCCACCCCTATCATTCATGCCCACCAGACGAAGACCGAGTGAATACCAGAAACCTGAAGAGATAGAGGAAAAATCAACCATAAGCTCTGCAATACAAACCAAAGCAGGTCTATGTAAACGACACAACTCTCTAAAAACCCACCTCGTGGACTCGCCCCGGATCCCACGACAGTTCCAAAAGAGAACATTAATCATCAGAAGCAGTCGGAGGAGCCCGGCATCCAGACTTTAAAGAAGCTAGCCTACGCTCAACCCTCAAAGCTCTCTGAGCAACCTTAGCATCGGCTAACTCACTCTCCTCTATCTGGGAAACCCATGAAGAATCTACAATGAGGCGAAGCTTGGCCTGATATTTTGATAACGAACCCGAGTGCTGAATCTGCACCCTAAGATCCATAACCGAATTACAAGAAAAATCGGATCCATCTTGTAAACTACTCTGATCCACATTGACATTCAGAGCTGAAGACACAATTGCCTCCTCAGATGACTGATTGCCTGAAACTTCATGAACCTTAACTTTCAATTAATTAATCTCATTATTAATATTAATGTACGATGGTCTTAACCGAAACTATTCATAGGGTGATATGAGAATGGAGGCACCTTATATGATGTAATCATATAGGACTGGGCCATGATCTATATGAATCTCTCACCAAGATCTGCTACAAGATGAGATTCATATATATCAACAAATGATGGCTATATATGGGGGATCTTAATCCTGAGTGTCTTATCGACTCCTTCAGGTTAGATCGTGGTTTTTGATATACCATGGGTGAGATCGGAGTTACATTCCCGGTCAATAACTTCATATGTTGTAATCGTGGTTTGGCTTTTGGCTAAGAAGGTCTGCACACAATAGTGGAATCCACTCCTTCTTACGAGAAGTAGATAGTAGTTCCTTTAAGAGTTGATTCAGGGCTTGAACAATATGAGCGTTCTACTAATTACGTAAGGAATGCAAGATTTATTGTTCATTAATCAATCAATGGTACTTAATGGAAAGACATAATTAGAGGGGTATAACATACATTATGCTCTAATTATTAACTTCTTGTGGAGGATCATACCGTATGTAATAGCTATATCGATGGACAACTGTAATTTTGGTTTGTGTAATACATCTACAGTTGCGAGAGTGCAACCTTGAGTATTTTGTGGAATAACTCAGAGGCTAATAATCATGAAATATTAATAAAAGAGTTTAATTAATTATTTCTAAGAATTATTGGAGCTCAAAACCATGGGTCTATTAGGTCCCCTTGCTAGCCCGATTGATTAAAGGTAACATGGGTCACGGTTAATTAATTGGATTGTCCAATTAATTGTGTTACGAAAGTGACACATATTTATTTAGGGATTAATTGAATAATGAGATTATTTTGGAATTAGCCATAGCACCACTGTTATCACAATAAAGTGTGATGGGCTTATCCAGATCTACAACAACTTCCAGATCGCTCAAGAACTTGCGGAGCTAAACAGCCTCTTTAGTAGCTTCACAAGTGGCTACATATTCGGCTTCCATGTTGGAATCAGCAATACAATATTGTTTATGTAGGGAAAAATACGGTCAACGCAACGGAAGCAAGACTAAAATAGAGTTTAGTATAGTTTAAAATTTTTCCATAATTTGAACCTTAACCCTCTAATTAATTAACATATAATACTAAAGATATCATACCTTTGTCGCGTGATCCGATTGACATTGCGTCGATGGTAATCCGCAAGATCTTCCAATCCAATCACGAACGTGAATCACCTAGGAGCGTGGTCTCCCTTCTCTTTGAATTGTGTACCTGAGGATGGATTAATAAAACTTTTTCTTTTTCGTTAGTCACAACAAATTCCAAGAGGCTACAAATAATGTTCCGGTCACTTTTGAATTCACAATCGTTAGGTCGAAACTCGCGTGAACCTTATTCAAAATTGTGCACAAAACCTTTTGATATAAAAGTTACTAGTGCACTATCGAAATAAGAACAAACTTTTCTCTCTTTTCCTCTTGGCCGAATTCTCACACTAATCTAAGAGTTGGATTTTATTTTTCTCAAGCAAAAGAAAAATAACTCTCAAGTCAGCATTCGGGTTCTTTTAATTCTATATAAGAATATATATATATAAGTATTTGCCGCAAATCACTTGCCAAAAAAAACATATATTTGTCGATATATATATATATATATATATATGTTAGGCGTGAATTACCTTGCCTTACTAAGCATATATATCTATATATATTAGGCGTGAATACTGCACACATTCTATATTCTATATAAGTCAATATATAACTCTATATCATGCCGTACGCTTTATAAATATATATATATATCTATATATTCCGGCAATTAATTACCATATATATTCCATATATATCTATACATTGAGGTCGAAATCCTTTACCATGTAGGATTTATGTCTTTTGACTTAAATCCTAACCCTAGGTAGATTTCCTTAGAATTCCAAACCCTAATCCAAGTCTTTAGTGTATTTGTGACTATATAAAAGACTTCCTTATTTGACTAGATAAATAAATCCCTTATTTATCTACTTACCAAATAAAGTCTTTTATTTTATTTATACTACCACAATAGTATACTACTAAGAAACATATTTCCTAGTCAGAAAAAGATTTTGATTTTTAATTAAATAATTATTTAATCAATTAATTAATTTCCATTTAATCAAATAATAAAAATAAAACAATATAATATCATATATATGTCTCGGCCATGTGCCATATATATTAATATATCTATATATTGTTTTTCTATTTTATTAAATCCATTGGACCTTAATAAAAGGCCCACATGTGAACCGGACCCATTCTTACTAAAAGAAACAAGCCCACATGTCTTTCATTAATATATTAATATAATTGATCAGCCCATTAAATAAATAATGTGCAAATTATATTCTTAATATATTAAATACAATTCTAGATGGACCCATAAATTGGTCCGGTAGAATATATCAAGTGATCCATGCAAGTCGGTGTGGATTGGGGATCTTGGCGGGCCTATCTAAATTTAAGCTTCAATAGACATAACCCAATCACAATCAACAAATGATTCACTTAGGTTCAATCTATTAATATTAGTTCATTCCACTAAAGAACTAAAATTGCACTCTTAAATAAAGATGGAATAAGTAAATGATTCTCATTCATACCCTAGACAATCTTATAGGAGATGGTGTATCCTCGTGAAGAATATCAGTAATCGCCAAGAGCTCATAGACCGCCTATAGCTCTCCAAGTTACCATATTTACTCATATGACCACATTTTGAACTTGGATATTTTGACTTGTCCAGAAACCATGTTTCAATAGACTCTATCGAAAACTTAACGTTAAGATTCAATATCCAATACCTCAAAACATCCATATGATGATATTCTACTCTCATTTAATAAATGGAGCCACGATGTCCATATCTATAAATGAAGTCCTCTATCTTTTAACAAATGAATATCACCAAACTATCGAGGATAGATTATGCTATATAATCGTACTCATTGATAACTCAAATGATACCACTTGCAACCATAAGTCCATCATTTATCTCAGGATTAAGATAGACTCTCCGATTGTCCTGATAATGAAAAGACTATTATCTATTGACGGTTCTAGATAAAGTATTTCATTGTGATCCAGTTCAATGCACCCAGTGCACTAGATTCTTTTACTCGAAGACCCTCCAATGATTTCATACTCATCATAACTCATTTGATCCCACTCAAATGCTAGCAAAAGAATTCTACAACTTTAACACGATAAAGGTGCCCAACCTTTAACTTAAGTTGTGAACATTATTCAAGACTAACTAAAGAATTATGTCTACCTCATACATATCCAGATGTACGAACAATTCTTCTTTTCTCATAGTCTTTTGACCTTATGATTATTTACTTTTGACAATTATAATAATTAAACTATAAATGCTATAAGATTTGTTAAACCAGAAATCACATTATTAATATAAATAGATTGTCAAAAACACTATTACACTCTTGCTATTGAGCATAATCCTAACAGTTTAATGTAAGGATTCTCATATCTTGATTGGCTTATTTCGTGGACAAACCACATGTTGGGGTTTATTGTGTAAAGGTACTTTGGGTGATTGAACTTCAAGCTCAAAGGCTCTTCTAAGACCTCAAGGGACAAGCACTCCAAAGGTATACTTCTAGTGTTTAGTTTCCTTTGAAGAGACTTAGAATGCACACACACACTTAGCATACTTGCATTTGTGTGCATACTCTTCACATGTCACTTTACACACTAGCACTTTGATATATATCTTGTCGTATGCATATGTGCCTAGTAATTCGTTTCCTAACATTGTTCGGAAACGTCCGCGATTGCGCGAAGACCGCCTATGGAGAATGCCCTTGGCTTCTCCTTGGTTTTCACCTCTGTTGGTGATCGGCGGTTATGATCAACGGCCTGGCCGCCGAACGAAACCGCCGTTTGTGTCCAGAAGTGTCTAGAGCAATTATGCCGTTCGAAACCGCCGTTCGAAACCGCCGTTCATACCTGATCGATTTAATATCTCAGGTTTGATTCGGCGGTTGTGAAACCACCGAATGAAACCGTCGTTGATGCTTTGTTCTTCAAGAGCTCAATTCGGCGGTCGTGATCGGCGGCCAGGCCACCGATTGAAACCGCCGATCGATGCGTTTCAGGGGCAAAATTATCGTTTCACCTGCCCTGTTCTTGATGTTTATAAATATCTTACTTTCTCATTATTTGATTAAGTTATTTTACTTCTTAGAACCCTAAACTTCAAAGAGAGATATTGGAGAGAAAATCAAATCAAGAACTCACCTTTAACCACTCAAATCAAATCCTTTTTGCATCAAATTTCATATTGCATCTTCTATGTCTATATAGAATGCATCCATGCATGGGTTTGCATCATCACAACTTGCTTGGTAAGATTTTGATTAACTTCATCTTATTTTAGTATTTTACTATCAAGCCATCTCTTTAAATTACTTGTCTGTTTTAGATCATATGCTAAATACAAAAATAGAGAATTGATTGTGATGAATTGATTGAGTGTTGTATTGTGATAGCTAATTAGGTTTTTACTTAATCTTGATTAGCTAAGCTATTTCACATGTCATTTAGCATTTGATATCTAGGATTGATTTAATTGATTATATCATCATCCTAGATAAGCATCTAAGGTTCCCTAGCCTTGTTTGTTATTTGAATATTCATACATATTCACATAGGTTGCATAATCTCTTCATTGAGAATTAAGTCTTGGGGCTAAGATTGCTTAGGCCTCAAGCAATTGGACTAGAGCCACTTTTAAAGGCCCGCGTGGTAGAAGCAGGGGGTTATTGACCGGAGTGTTAGACGAGGTCTACATAGGTTGTAAACTCCATTTCAATTAGTGGATTTCGAGGTTCGAGTGAGGCGCACTATACAGCCCATGGTTTTTCCCACTGGTTGGGTTTCCACGTATACATCAAGTGTTATTTAATTTCTACACCATATTACACTTGTTTGTATTTTTGACTAGTAGGGGCATTTTCGTAAAATTGACTTGCATGCGAAAATTGGGTAATAATAGTTAAAATCTATTCACCCCCCCTCTAGATATATTTATCATACACACCGAGCGTTTATTATATTCCTTTCACTTAACACTTCTCCACACAATGGCTCTACCACCAAGGGTAAATATTGATCCAGGCGTGGATTTCCTATCATCCGGGCTTTTATTGGACATTTTTGTTCGAAGATGCCTATCACTTCTGCTTACAGTGTGACCGATGTGAGAGAACAGGGAACATAGGAAAGAGAAATGAGATGCCACAGTCCGGTCAAATGGTAGTCGAGATTTTCGACGTATGGGGAATCGACTTCATGGGACCCTTCCCACTTTCAGACAGAAACATCTACATTCTGGTAGTCATGGACTACATTTCAAAATGGATTGAAGCAATATCCATGAAGACCAATGACAGTAAGGTAGTTGTGAAGTTTGTGCGGAGTGCGATCTTCTCAAGGTTCGGGACTCCACGTGCCATCATCAGTGACGGGGGTAGTCATTTCTGCAACAAGGTATTCGCCACACTTCTAAAGAAATATAGTGTGAATCATAAGGTTGCAACCCCCTACCATCCTTAGACTTCAGGTAAAGTAGAAGTCAGTAACACACACATCAAGCAGATATTAGAAAAGACAGTGAACGCAAGCCAGAAGGATTGGTCGTTCAAACTATACGATGCCTTATGGGCTTATAGGACCGCGTTCAAGACTCCAATTGGGATGACACTATACCGTCTGATTTTTAGGAAAGTGAAACAAATTACGGTGTGTATAATATATAATCTAGAGGGGGGGGGGGGGGGTAAATAGATTTTAATCAATTTTACTCAATTTTCGTGTATGGTCAAGATTACAAAATTACCCCTAACTAGTCAATTTGTATAGCAAGTGTAATATGTGTGGAATTTAAATAACACTTGATATTTACGTGGAAACCCTCATAGGAAAAACCAGGGGCTAGTAAGTGCGCCACACTCGAACCTCGAATCTACTAAATGTGTTAAAGATTACAATCTAATCCCGGTATATAATCACACACCAACCTAATCTCAGTATAAGTGAACCTAGTCCAATTGCTTCTGATTTACGCAACCTAATCCCTGAAGCTACACAAGTCTTACTTCTCAATGAAGAGATAATACAACCTAAGTGAATATGTGAAATGCTCAAAATGCAATAAGAGCTAGATAACCTTATATGCTTATCTAGGATGATGAAATAACAATAAATGCAAACCTAGATATCAAGAGCTAAATGACATGTCAAAAAGCTTAGCTAAACATAGATTTTGAAAACCTAGATAGCTATCACAATACAACTCTCAAACATTCAAAACACTAATCTCAAACTTATATCTAAGATATATATGAATGACATACAAGTGATAAATGAGATTGCTCGCAAATAAAGACACAAAATATGTAAGATATAAGTGAAAAACTTACCAAGCAAAGTGTGTTGAAAAATCCATGCAAAATGATATCTAGATGATCAAGGATGATGCCTAGATGATGATTGATGATCATGGAATGATGTTTAAGTAATCAAAGGTGAGTTCTTTAGTGAAATTTTTCTCTTGGAAAAATATACTATGTAAAAAAGTGATTTTGAACTCTATAAAAACGACCTAAGATTAAAGAGGCATATATATAGGGTGTCAAAATGAAGTGGCATCGTTTTGATAAGTTCCCTGTTTTTGCCTTAGGCATTGTACAAGTCACTGTACGTAGAGCGACTTGTACAGCGCCTACCTGGGAAAATGAAGAACAATCTTCATTGGCACTGTTCGAACAGCGTTTTTGTACAGCGCCTGAACAGTGCCACAACTCTGATCTCTCGGGAAAATAGAGTCGCTGTATGTACAACACTATATACAGCACTTTGTACAGCGACCAATTAAAATCGATTAGGTCTGTACAGCGCCAAACCCATTTCCATCAGGTCTCAGATGGGCGATGTTCGTATAGCGCTTCTGTATAGCGCTTTGAACATCACCCTTTGCAAAGTATGCAATCCTAAGTCTAAACATGACATGGTAATTGTCATACAAAATGCAATCATGTAAACATGCTAGAAGAGAGATTAATGAACATTAATGCACACATATAAGACATACAACATACAAGAATTAAACATTATGCAAGAGTTATGAGTGTGTGCAACTACATCTCTTCAAAGCAAGTAAGCACTTAGTAATTTACAATTGAAGTGCTTGTCACCTTGACGTCTTGAAAGGGACTTTGAGCTAGATCCTCAATCACCTAAACTACCCTTACAATTCAAACCCCAACATGTGGTTTGTCCACGAAATAAGCCAATTAATGAATGGGAATCCTTACAATCTCCCCCTTTGGCTATTTCGTGACAAAACCACCACTCACATTGATCCTCACAACAGAATAGAAACTACCGGGCAACAATGAATAACTACTATACAAAGAGATATTAAAAAATAAAGCTTCAAGTCTTCAATCTCTTGTAGAACAACCAAACCTTCAAAACAAAGTTTCTGTACTTTCTAATACAAGCACAATGTGAGATGATCAAGTGAAATAAAACAAGCATTTGCATTTAAAGAAATTAAGTACAACATCATTCAATGTATGTGAATGCAATGCTCCCCCTTATTGGGTTACTCCCCCTTAATATGTAATCTCCCCAACATGTACATTTGCTACTTACACTTAGCAACTCCCCTTACCACTTCTACTCCCCCTTTTTGTCTTGACATAGGCAAATGAGTAGTCCCTAACCGGGTCACTTCTAGCAAAGAGAGATAGTAGCATACAAGATATTTGCATAATCATATAAGTCACTTTATGCATCTCAATTAATTGGAGAGAAACAAGGAGATTTATTTAATGAAAATGTGTGAAACAAACATGCTTTGCATACAAGACATATAGCATTCAAGTCCAAAATACAATGGTATTTGGCAAAGCAAATGACAAAGGTTTATAATTAAGAATTCAAACCAATTTCACCATTGACATGAGAAAAGCAAGGATATAGAGATTTCATTGATTTCTGAAACAAATTATAGCACGGTGTGTATAAAGCTATCTAGAGGGGGGTGAATAGATTTTACGCTTTTTACCCAATTTTTCGTGTTAGTCAAAATTACGAAAATACCCTCAAGATAATATAAACAAGCAAGTGTAATATGGTGCGGAAATTAAAACAACACTTGGTTTTTACGTGGAAACCCTCACGGGAAAAACCACGGGCTATGTAAGTAAGCCACACTCGAACCTCGAATCCACTAAATGTGCAAACGATTACAACCTAATCCCGGAAGTAATCACACACCTACCTAATCCCGGTATGAGTGAACCTAGTCCAATTTGCTTGCATTCTAAGCAACCTAATCCCGGATGCTACACACAAGACTTACTTTCTCTATGAAGAGAATACAACCCTAAGTGAATATATGTGAATATCCAAAATGCAACATAGAGCAAGGGAACCTTATATGCTTATCTAAGATGATTAATATGCAATTAAGAACAATCCTAGATATCAAAACTAAATGACATGTCAATTAGTTTAGCTAATCAATATTAAGCACAAAACCTAATATGCAAGCACAATATAAAATCTCAAACATACATCATACTCATCTCAATATTGTATCTAAAGCATACAAAATAACAAACAAGTAATTAATTGAGATTGCTAGATAAGAGAAACACAAAACATGTAAGATATTAGTGAAAAGCTTACCAAGCAAAGTATGATGAAGATTCCATGCTAGATGACATCTAGATGATCTAAGATGATGCTAGATGATGATTGATGATCATGAAAAAGTGTTTGAGAATCAATAATGGAGTTCTTGGAATTTTTCTTCTCTTTGAAAAATATCCTAAGTATGAATTCTGAATATGAACTCTCTTAATTGACCTAAAGTCAAAGTGGCATATATATAGGGGGCCAAATCAAAGTGAGGTCGTTTAAGTAAGTTTCAAAGAAACGCGCCAATCGACGGTTTCCATCGGCGGCCAGGCCGCCGTTCATGACCGCCGAATTGAGCTCGTGAAGAACAGAGCATAAACGGCGGTTCATTCGGCGGTTTCGTGACTGCCGATTACAACCGCCGAAACAGAACAGAGAGATCAAAATCAACCAGGTATGAACGGCGGTTTGGAACGGCGGTTTCATGCCCGCCGTTTCAACCGCCGAATTAGACTGAGAGATAAATCAATCAGATCTTGAAACGGCGGTTTCGAACGGCGGTCGTGACCGCCGATCTTAACCGCAGAAATGCTTCAGACCAATCTGGACTGAAACGGCGGTTTCATTCGGCGGCCAGGCCGCCGATCATAACCGCCGATCACCTAGATAGGTGAAAACCAAGGAGAAGCCAAGGGCATTCTCCATAGGCGGTCCTCGCGCTAAACCAAGCACATTCTCGTGCATGCGTGGACGTTTCCGAAAGTTATCGGGAAACGAATTACACAACAACATGACACAATTACACACAACAAAACATAATAAATAAGTGCAAGTGTGAAATGTGACAAATGAAGAGAATGCACACATATGCAATGAATGTTAAGTGTGTGTGTGCAACTAATCTCTTCAAAGAAAAGTAAGCACATAGAAATTTACCTTCGGTGCTTATCAACACGAGGTCTTCAAAGGGCTTCGAACAAAAAGACCGATACTTAGGCTACCCTTACAAAGAACCCCCACATATGGTTTGATCACGAAATAAGCCAATTAAAAACAACGGGAATCCTTACAATTTCAATTTAAGAGCAACTATATCCAACTTTATAAGCGAAACATGACATGAGCGAATTTGCACCCGATTTGATTTTTCTGGATAAGATATCTATATGATAGTAACCATGTTCAACCAATAAAGAAAGCGAGACATTTGGATTGTAAAATCCTTTGAACGGATATGTTAACCGCCATAATTGGCAGGGATCAAAAAAGAATTTTCCACTAGCTTACAGGAGAAAGCCGGGATCCGAAGTAGAAGAGAAAAGATGTCTGGGTAACCCGCCTGCTAGCTGACAGGCTAGAACCTTTGCCTACCCAGGTTAGGTCCAGAATTCCCGGAGACACGATTATCACCAGATCCTGGCGCCCAATTACCCCGGATACCCCGATACTTGAGTATCCTGGTACCCCGCTACTTGAAACCCCGATATCCGCGAACATCGCTTTTATCAGAAGCGTGAGAGACGCAGGGTACTCGGGGTACCCCAACTAGCGAAACACGTGACGTACACATGGCAAGACATATACCAGGATCCCAGTAGACTGACCCCGCTGAAGTAGGAGGGGGGTACCCCGAAGAGTAGACTACATATAAAAACAGACATTAAACGTCACCGTTCGAGATAAAAACTCAAGCTACAACGCGGCATTCATCCCCGCCAAGTTAGTGTCCTATTTTAAATAGGAATCAACTCATTTGGAAACCGGAAAAGAAGGAATCACCAGGCCTTTTGGGATCAATTTCCCGTCGAAGTTATCGGGCTCCACATGAAGACCCGTGTATCACTGAAACCCTAGACCGAGGTTCTAGGAATGCTCAGCAAGAAAGCGGGCTTATATATTAATGATATGTTCATAGAAAAGGAGAGATCGAAACCCTAGTTTACTTTTTCTACTTATCGACAGACACGAAAAGCTCTATCTCCATCGTTCTCTTTTAGGCCTGATTTCTTTTCTATATTGCAATACTGATAGTTCAAATACCGGGTTGTAAGGAATCGTATTTCAGATCCACATATATATACATATAAACTACTTTTCAGCTTTCATATATCCACCATATAAGAAACTCGTCCATCCCATTACTTGTATTCATCGTAATATCAGATTCACAATACCCAGCGGGATACCAGGGTATAGAGTATCCCGCTAGCCCAGGTCTAATTTGATCCGAGTCCATCACATACCGTTAATTCTAAATTGCACCCCGGTGACAATTTTGGGTTGACAGGATACAAGATCCTTCATTCATTTTGAGTCTCATAAGTATTTCACACAAGTTTTGCATTTCAATATAGCAATCATCAATTCATGCTTTTTCATTTCAGCATGTCATTTTGAATTTCATGCTTTTTCATTTGACACTAGCATGTTATAAAAGAATCATCATGTCATGGAGATAACTATAGGTCATTCAAAATGTACTTCCTATGTGGATCTCCTAGCCCAAAAATGCATGATTGAACATAAATATGACATGGATTGTAAACAAGCAAGGTTTACACTTATTGAATTGAAAACATATATACATATGTGCAACCAAGCTTACTCAAGCATTTAAAAGAAGAGACATAAGATATTTCAAATTTTGCATGTGACAAGTATGCAAAATAGCTCTCTTTGCTTGAGTTCCCCATATATGGTCAATATCAAAACACATCACTCCACAAGACATATCCCAATAGATCTACTAAGTGTTTTAAATCGAGTAGCATCTAAGGGTTTAGTGAATAAGTCTGCAAGTTGATCATTCGTACCTACATGTTCAAGTACTATGCATTTATTTTCAACAAGCTCTTTAATAAAATGATGGTGGATGTCAATATGCTTAGTCCTAGAGTGTTGTACTGGATTCTTGGAAATATTAATAGCACTCATATTATCACAAAAGAGGGTGAGTGTACCTTGGTTGAATCCGTAGTCGACTAGCATTTGCTTTATCCATAGGAGTTGTTTGCATCCACTTCTTGCGGCTATGTACTCGGCCTTGGCCGTGGACAAGGAAATCGAGTTTTGCTTCTTGCAAAACCAAGACACCAAGTTGTTGCCTAGGAAGAAGCAACCGCCCAATGTGCTTTTCCTATCATCACAATTTCCTGCCCAATCCGCTTCACAAAAGCTTACAAGACTAGCATTAGTGTCAAAAGAGTACAAAATCCCATAGTTGGATGTCCCATTTGTAGGGAAAAATACGGTCGCGCAGCGGAAGCGAGACTAAAATAGAGTTTAGTATAGTTTAAAATTTTTCCATAATTTGAACCTTAACCCTCTAATTTATTAACATATAATACTAAAGATATCATACCTTTGTCGCGTGATCCGATTGACATTGCGTCGATGGTAATCCGCAAGATCTTCCAATCCAATCACGAACGTGAATCACCTAGGAGCGTGGTCTCCCTTGAAACAAATTATAGCACGGTGTGTATAAAACTATCTAGAGGGGGGGGGGGGGTGAATAGATTTTAAGCTTTTTACCCAATTTTTCGTGTTAGTCAAAATTACGAAATTACCCCTAAATAGATAAAGCAATAAATCAAGTATAATATGCGGAAATTAAATAACACTTGATTTTTACGTGGAAACCCTCACGGGAAAAACCACGGGCTAGTAAGTAAGCCACACTCGAACCTCGAATCCACTAAATGTGTAAAACAATTACAACCTAATCCCGGAAGTAATCACACACCTACCTAATCCCGGTATGAGTGAACCTAGTCTAATTTGCTTGCGATCTAAGCAACCTAATCCCGGATGCTACACACAAGACTTACTTTCTCTATGAAGAGAATACAACCCTAAGTGAATATATGAATATCCAAATGCAACATAGAGCAAGGGAAACCCTATATGCTTATCTAAGATGATTAATATGCAATTAGAACAATCCTAGATATCAAAACTAAATGACATGTCAAATAGTTTAGCTAATCAAGATTAAGCACAAAACTTAATTGGCTATCACAAAAAAAAAACTTCTCAAACATACATCATACTAATCTCAAACTTGTATTCAAAGTATATAAAATAACATACAAGTAATTAATTGAGATTGCTAGCTAAGAGAAACACAAAATATGTAAGATATTAGTGAAAAGCTTACCAAGCAAAGTATGATGAAGAATCCATGCAAGATGACATCTAGAAGATCAAGGATGATGCTAGATGATGATTGATGATCATGAAAAAGTGTTTGAGTAATAAAAAATGAGTTCTTGGAATTTTTCTTCTCTTTGAAAAATATCCTAAGTATGAATTCTGAATATGAACTCTCTTCATTGACCTAAAGACAAAATGGCATATATATAGGGGGCCAAATCAAAGTGTGGTCATTTAAGTAAGTTTCAAAGAAACGCGTCGATCGGCGGTTTCAATCGGCGGCCAGGCCGCCGATAATGACCGCCGAATTGAGCTCGTGAAGAACAGAGCATAAACGGCGGTTCATTCGGCGGTTTAGTGACCGCCGATCCCAACCGCCGAATCAAAACAGAGAGATTAAAATCAATCAGGTATGAACGGCGATTTCGAACGGCGGTTTCGTGACCGCCGATTCAACCGCCGAATTAGACTGAGAGATAAATCAATCAGGTCTTGAAACGGCGGTCGTGACCGCCGATCTTAACCGCAGAAATGCTTCGGACCAATCTGGACTGAAACGGCGGTTTCATTCTGCGGCCAGGCCGCCGATCATAACCGCCGATCACCTAGAAAGGTGAAAACCAAGGAGAAGCCAAGGGCATTCTCCATAGGCGGTCCTCGCGCTAAACCAAGCACAATCTAGTGCATGCGCGGACGTTTCCGAAAGTTATCGGGAAACGAATTACACGACAACAGGACACAATTACACATAACAAAATATAATAAATAAGTGCAAGTGTGAAATGTGACAAGTGAAGAGAATGCACACATATGCAATGAATTTTAAGTGAATGTGTGCAACTAATCTCTTCAAAGAAAAGTAAGCACATAGAAATTTACCTTCGGTGCTTATCAACACGAGGTCTTCAAAAGGCTTCGAACAATAAGACCGATACTTAGGCTACCCTTACAAAGAACCCCAACATGTGGTTTGTCCACGAAATGAGCCAATCAACAAATGGGAACCTTACAATCTCCCCCTTTGGCTATTTCGTGACAAAACCACCACTCACATTGATTCCTCACAAAGAAATAGAAACTACGGGACAACTATGATATTCTACAACACAAAGAGATAAGAAAATAAAACTTCAAGTCTTCAATCTCTTGTAGAATAATCACGCCCTGTAAATAAGATTTCTCTGTTTTCCAATACAAGTGAAATGTGAGATTAATCAAGTGATATCAAAACAAGCATTTGCATTTTTAGAATTTAGGCACAACATTACAAAATATATGCAATGTATGATAAATGCAATGCTCCCCCTCAAAGGGTTACTCCCCCTCAATGTGTTATCTCCCCAATGTGCACAATTGCAACACCAATTTGCATCTCCCCTTACCATATACTACTCCCCCTTTTTGTCATGATATAGGCAAAGGAGTAGTCCCCAACTGGGTCACTCATAGTAACGAGAGATAGTAGCATGCAAGATTTGCATAATTAATATAAGTCACTTTATGCATCTCAATTAATCAGAGAGAAACAAGGAGATTTATTTGAGAGAAAATGTGTGAATCAAACATGCTTTGCATACAAGACATGTAGCATTTAAGTCCAAAATACAATGGTATTTGGCAAAGCAAATGACAAAGGTTTCTAATAGGAATTCAAACCAATTTCACCAAAGTCATGAGTAAAGCAAGGATATAGAATACATTGATTTCAATATAAGAGCAACTATATCCAACTTTATAAGCGAAACATGGCATGAGCAACTTTGCACCCTTTTTGATTTTTCCGGATAAGATATCCGTATGATAGTAGCCATGTTCAACCAATAAAGAAAGAGAGACATTTGGAATATAAATTCCTTTGAACGGATACAAGATCCTTTATTCATTTTGAGTCTCATTAGCTTTCACACAAGTTTTTGCATTTGAAGAGTATGCAATCATCAATTCATGCTTTTCATGTGAGCATGTTATATAAATTTCATGCTTTTTCATTTGACATTAGCATGTTATTAAAGAATCATCATGTCATGGAGATAATCATAGGTCATTCAAATCATACTTCCTATATACATCTCCTAGTCCAAAAATGCATGTTTGAACATAAATATGACATGGATTGTAAACAAGCAAGGTTCACACTTATTGAAATGAAAACATATATACATATGTGCAACCAAGCTTACTCAAGCAATTAAAAGAAGAGGCATAAGATATTTCAAATTTTTTTGCAAGTGACAAGAATGCAAACTAGCTCTCTTTGCTTGAGTTCCCCATATGGGGTCAATCGTAGAACATCACTCCACAAGACATATCCCAATAGATCTACTAAGAGTTTTAAATCGAGTAGCATCTAAGGGTTTAGTAAATAGGTCCGCAAGTTGATCATTAGTACCTACATGTTCAAGTACTATGCATTTATTTTCAACAAGCTCTCTAATGAAGTGATTGCGGATGTCAATATGCTTAGTTCTAGAATGTTGCATCGGATTCTTGGAAATATTAATGGCACTCATGTTATCACAAAAGAGAGTGAAAGTACCTTGGTTGAATCCGTAATCTACTAGCATTTGCTTCATCCATATAAGTTGAGTGCATCCACTCCCTGCGGCTATGTACTCGGCTTCCGCCGTGGACAAGGAAATCCAGTTTTGCTTCTTGCAAAACCAAGACACCAAGTTGTTGCCTAGAAAGAAGCAACCGTCCGATGTGCTCTTCCTATCATCACAATTTCCTGCCCAATCCGCATCACTATATCCTACAAGACTAGGATTAGTGTCAAATGAGTACCAAATCCCATAGTTGGAAGTCCTATTCACAAAGCGAATGACTCTCTTAACCGAAGAGAGATGGGACTCCTTAGGATCGGATTGGTACCTAGCACAAACTCCTACACTAAATGATATATCGGGCCTACTTGCGGTCAAATAGAGCAAGCTCCCTATCATGCCACGATATAAGGTTTGGTCCACACTTTTACCGCTAGCATCCTTGCTTAGCTTCAAAGTGATGCTCATAGGAGTGTCACAATGTTTGGCTTTTTCAAGACCAAACTTCTTCACAAGGTTTTTGGCATATTTGGCTTGGGTTATGAAAATCCCATTATCTAGTTGCCTAATTTGCAAACCTAGGAAGTAATTAAGCTTACCAACAAGACTCATCTCAAATTCATGAGACATAACATCAACAAATTGTTGGACCTTGGTGTTGTTGGTGGAGCCAAACACTATGTCATCGACATATATTTGAGCTATGAAAAGCTCATCATTGTCTCTCTTGATGAATAGTGTCTTGTCAACACTACCTCTTGTGTAGTTATTGTCAACAAGAAATTGAGTGAGGCGCTCATACCAAGCCCTCGGTGCTTGTTTCAACCCATATAGTGCCTTCTTGAGGCGATAGACATGGTTGGGGTGGTGAGCATCCACAAACCCCTTGGGTTGTTCAACAAACACTTCCTCTTGCAAGAAGCCATTGAGGAAGGCACTCTTGACATCCATTTGGTGCAATTTGAACTTGTGCACACAAGAAATGGACAAGAGAAGCCTAATAGACTCTAAACGGGCAACGGGAGCAAATGTCTCCTCAAAGTCGATACCCTCAATTTGAGAGTACCCTTGTGCTACAAGTCTAGCCTTGTTCCGCACTATGTTGCCATCCTCATCGGATTTGTTCCTAAATATCCATTTAGTGCCTATAACATTAGTGGTCTTAGGCCTAGGAACTAGAGTCCAAACCTCATTCCTTTCGAATTGGTTTAGCTATTCTTGCATGGCAAGAATTCAAAATTCATCATTTAAGGCTTCTTCAACCTTTTTGGGTTCAATTTGAGAGGTGTAGCATGTGTAGCTAATAAGATTAGCAAGTTGACATCTAGTCCTAACACCCTCATTAACATCTCCAATAAGAGGATTCTAACCCATGGAGCGGGTTCATTAGAGTCCAAGAGAGGGACTCTAGTAGTAGGTTGTGTGACTTCATCATTTTCATTAGATGTCCTAACATTGGGAGTCACCACAACCCTCTCCAAAGGAGAAACATCACTAAAAACAACCTCCTCCTCATGATCATTAGACTTGAGCCTAGTGTCATCAAATACGACATTGGATGATTCCATAACACTTAGAGTCTTTAAATTAAAAACTCTATAGGCTCTACTATTCAAGGCATAACCAATAAAAATACCCTCATCACTCTTAGCATCGAATTTGCCAAGTTGATCACGATCATTCAAAATGTAGCATTTGCTTTCAAAAGTGTGGAAGTAGCTAACATTTGGCCTCTTGCCTTTCCATAACTCATAGGAGGTGTTTCTAGTACCGGGCCTTAGGAAAACTCTATTTCCTATATAGCAAACCGTATTGATGGCTTCGGCCCATAGGTTCCTAGGGACATTGTTGCTAAGCAACATCACACGGGCCATCTCTTGAAGGACCCTATTTTTCCTCTCAACAACTCCATTTTGTTGAGGTGTCCTAGGAGCCGAAAAATCATGGGAGATGCCTAAACCATTACAAAAGGTTTCAAAAGTAGCATTCTCAAATTCCCTCCCATGGTCACTTCTAATCCGTTTTATGCTTTTAATATTAGAGTTCATTTCATTTTGTATTTTATTACAA
This sequence comes from Acer yangbiense, assembly GCA_008009225.1. Taxonomy (NCBI): domain Eukaryota; kingdom Viridiplantae; phylum Streptophyta; class Magnoliopsida; order Sapindales; family Sapindaceae; genus Acer; species Acer yangbiense. Next base: position 11,658,650 of record CM017765.1, on the reverse strand, counting down.
AGCATTTTAAACTTATCAAAAGTTTCGGATTTTTCTCTAAGAAAATATATCCATGTGAACCTAGAGAAATCATCAACACATACAAAAATGTATCTCTTTCCACCCAAACTTTCGGTTTGCATAGGACCCATGAGGTCCATGTGGAGAAGCTCAAGAGGCTCCTTGGTGGTGAGATACTTACCCTTTTTGTGCATGCTTTTAGTTTGCTTTCCTTGTTGGCAAGGTCCACAAACACCATTGGCTTTCTTCCCAAGCTTAGGGAGGCCACGCACACAATTGAACTTTCCAAGGGTCCGTAGATCCCTAAAGTTCATGTGGCCAAGTCTTTCATGCCACAACTCAATTTGCTCATCCATGGACACATGATTAGATACAATACTAGCTTCAAGACAATAACAATTGTCGCTAGATCTCATGCCCTTCAACAAGGTTTGTCCATCGGGTTTTAGGATAGAGCAATAATCTTTAGAAAACAAGACGGAATATTCTTCATCACTAAGATGTGAAATGCTTATTAAATTGGCTTTCAAGCCATCAACAAATAAAGCATTGGATAAGGAGGGTAATCCGGGAACGGAAATGGTTCCTTTCCCTACAACATTTCTTTTGGATCCATCACCAAAAGTGACATTTCCACCTTCCTCCATAACAAGAGTCTCGAAGAAACTCTTGTTTCCCGTCATGTGCCTAGAGCACCCACTATCCAAATACCAAAAATTAGAAGAATTTGCCTTCAAGGCTATTTGTGCAACATGGCAAACATTTTCATTCTTTCTAATCCACTTAGCAACAATTTTAGCTTTCTTAGTGGTCTTTGGTACATGGACTCTAGATGTCCTAGGATCATGCAAAATAAAATTATCATTCCTAGGAACATGCATCTTGGCTCTATTCTTTCTCTTTTCAATCATGCTTCGTGTTCTACACATTTTAATATATTGAAAGCAATTTGGTCTAATATGACCATCACAACCACAAAAGTGACAAATAGGGATGAAAAAAGGAATCATACCTTGTCTTTGTGCACGTATGGGAGCTCGTCCATGTCTTTGTGGATAAGTGGGTTCAATCCATCTTCGTTGTTGAACCGGTCTAGGTTGCTTCCAAGCTTGAGGTTGCATGATTGGTCTCTTTCCTTTGTGAGCCAATTGTTGAGGAATGTTGGCTTGAGGGGCCCTAGGGGGTTGAGCTTGAGGTTGCCTTCTTGGCCCCATCTTCACTTGTGCATTAGAGCATTGTCCTACTTCTAATTTCTTCCTAGGAGCTTGCATAAATGAAGTTTCTTCTTTCTTCAAGCTCTTGACAAACACGGTCTTGTTAGAGGTAGAGATCTTCTTGTCATCTTCATACCCAAGACCCCTCTTGTCACATGGACTCTTTCCAACACCAAGCATATGGTCAAGCTTCTTGGTGCTAGAATCTATCCTAGCCAATGACCCTTTAACTTCTAAGAGTTCCCTCTTCAAGCCTTCTTCACTTCTCTTGGATAAGTCTAATTCCTCAATTAACTTATCCTCTCTCCTCTTCAACCTTTCCACTTGTTCACTTAAGTGGTCATTGTGAGCCGAAAGTTCAAGGTTCTCTTCTCTCAACCTCTCAATCTTTCTTGTGCTTTTAATTGCTAAATCATTGAACTCGGCATGGTATTTAGCAAGCACCTTTTGCTCTACAAATTTCTTTATGGAAATATAAGAGGAGTCACTTTCTACTTCACTTGAGTCATTTTCCTCTTGACTCATTTCCTCTTTCTCACTACCACTTTTGCTCTTATGTGAGGAGGCAAAAGATAGGAGATTAGCCATGAGCTCTTCTTCACTTGAAGACTCATCTTCCTCATTGGAGTCATCACTACTCCCACTCCAAGTGGCGGCTATCACTTTGCTCTTCTTCTTTTCATTGTGATTAGCACATTCGGGGGCAAAGTGACCAATCCCACCACATTCAAAGCATCGGACCCCTTTCCTTTTGGTCCTCTCTTGTCTAGGCTCAAACTTCTTGAAGGAACCTTTTTTCTTCAAGTCTTGTCCTCTTGACCCAAATCCCTTCTTCTTATTGAACCCCATAACCTTATTAAACCTTTTCACGAATAAGGCAAGGTCTTCATCCGAGTCATGCTTTGCCTCATTTGCATCCTTAGATGCCTTCAAAGCTATTCCTTTAGACTTCTTAGGAGGAGTAGTGGTGCTAGGAGCCTTCCTAGACTCATACGCAAAGAGATGTCCAATCACCTCACTTGTCTTCATATCCATGTAGCCACTATTTTCTTCTATGGCCGTCACCTTTGATTCAAACCTATCGGGGAGAGATCTCATAATTTTTTGCTTGACTCTCCTATCCGAATATGGGTCTTCGAGTTGATGGCTTTGATTTACAATGTCCATCAATTTGATTTCGAAGTCATTGAAGCATTCATCCTCTCCCATCCTAAGTAGCTCAAATTGAGTTTAGAGGACTTGAAGCTTGGACTCCTTCACCATCTCGGTTCCCTCATGTGCAACTTGAAGGATGTCCCATGCCACTTTTGCAATCTGAGTATTCTGAATAAGCTTGTATTGATTCTCATCCATTGCACACATGATGGCATGCATAGCCTTCCTATTCCACTTGGAAGCCTCAAACTCTTGCGCGTTCCATTGCGCCTTAGGCTTCAAAACTTCTTCTCCTCCACCACCGGGAGTCATCATGGGTAGATCATATCCGTCTTCCACCGCCATCCATGCACGGTCATGAATTTGGCATATGTAGGATTCCATCTTCCCTTTCCATTGGGAATAATTCAAACCGGTAAGAAGTGGAGGCCTTGTGCTAGAAGCACCTTCGTGGCCACCACCATTTCCACCGTTTCCACTCATAGTGTTTATGAATGAATGAAATGAATGCAAATGTATGAATGATCAAAAATCACACAAAATGCAAAACACACCAAAATAAGCAAGGATCACCTATGTATGTCTAGGAACCCGCTCTAATACCAATTGAAACAAATTATAGCATGGTGTGTATAAAACTGTCTAGAGGGGGGGTGAATAGATTTTAAGCTTTTTACCCAATTTTTTGTGTTAGTCAAAATTACGAAATTACCCCTAAATAGATAAAGCAATAAATCAAGTATAATATGCGGAAATTAAATAACACTTGATTTTTACGTGGAAACCCTCACGGGAAAAACCACGGGCTAGTAAGTAAGCCACACTCGAACCTCGAATCCACTAAATGTGTAAAACAATTACAACCTAATCCCGGAAGTAATCACACACCTACCTAATCCCGGTATGAGTGAACCTAGTCCAATTTGCTTGCGATCTAACCAACCTAATCCCGGATGCTACACACAAGACTTACTTTCTCTATGAAGAGAATACAACCCTATGTGAATATATGAATATCCAAATGCAACATAGAGCAAGGGAAACCCTATATGCTTATCTAAGATGATTAATATGCAATTAGAACAATCCTAGATATCAAAACTAAATGACATGTCAAATAGTTTAGCTAATCAAGATTAAGCACAAAACTTAATTAGCTATCACAAAAAAAAACTTCTCAAACATACATCATACTAATCTCAAACTTGTATTCAAAGTATATAAAATAACATACAAGTAATTAATTGAGATTGCTAGCTAAGAGAAACACAAAATATGTAAGATATTAGTGAAAAGCTTACCAAGCAAAGTATGATGAAGAATCCATGCAAGATGACATCTAGAAGATCAAGGATGATGCTAGATGATGATTGATGATCATGAAAAAGTGTTTGAGTAATAAAAAATGAGTTCTTGGAATTTTTCTTCTCTTTGAAAAATATCCTAAGTATGAATTATGAATATGAACTCTCTTCATTGACCTAAAGACAAAATGGCATATATATAGGGGGCCAAATCAAAGTGTGGTCGTTTAAGTAAGTTTCAAAGAAACGCGCCGATCGGCGGTTTCAATCGACGGCCAGGCCGCCGATAATGACCGCCGAATTGAGCTCGTGAAGAACAGAGCATAAACGGCGGTTCATTCGGCGGTTTAGTGACCGCCGATCCCAACCGCCGAATCAAAACAGAGAGATTAAAATCAATCAGGTATGAACGGCGGTTTCGAACGGCGGTTTCGTGACCGCCGATTCAACCGCCGAATTAGACTGAGAGATAAATCAATCAGGTCTTGAAACGGCGGTCGTGACCGCCGATCTTAACCGCAGAAATGCTTCAGACCAATCTGGACTGAAACGGCGGTTTCATTCGGCGGCCAGGCCGCCGATCATAACCGCCGATCACTTAGAAATGTGAAAACCAAGGAGAAGCCAAGGGCATTCTCCATAGGCGGTCCTCGCGCTAAACCAAGCACAATCTAGTGCATGCGCAGACGTTTTCGAAAGTTATCGGGAAACGAATTACACGACAACAGGACACAATTACACATAACAAAATATAATAAATAAGTGCAAGTGTGAAATGTGACAAGTGAAGAGAATGCACACATATGCAATGAATGTTAAGTGAGTGTGTGCAACTAATCTCTTCAAAGAAAAGTAAGCACATAGAAATTTACCTTCGGTGCTTATCAACACGAGGTCTTCAAAGGGCTTCGAACAATAAGACCGATACTTAGGCTACCCTTACAAAGAACCCCAACATGTGGTTTGTCCACGAAATGAGCCAATCAACAAATAGGAACCTTACATCCCTTCTCTTTGAATTGTGTACCTGAGGATAGATTAACAAAACTTTTTCTTTTTCGTTAGTCACAACAAATTCCAAGAGGCTACAAAGAATATTCCGGTCACTTTTGAATTCACAATCGTTAGATCGAAACTCGTGTGAACCTTATTCGAAATTGTGCACAAAACCTTTTGATATAAAAGTTACTAGTGCACTATCGAAATAAGAACAAACTTTTCTCTCTTTTCCTCTTGGCCGAATTCTCACACTAATCTAAGAGTTGGATTCTATTTTTCTCTAGCAAAAGAAAAAACTCTCAAGTCTAAGACCTTAGGGTTGCCTCATTCTCTTTTCACAAAATATATATATATATATATATCTCAAAGACCGAATACACTTTTCCATCAAATATCTGTATAAAAAAAAACGAATTCTCTTTTTATATCTCTATCTATATTTTTTCCGAATGCAACTTGCATATTATATATTTATATGATTAGTATTGCACTCCTATTAAAGTGCACTCATACTGCACGCCTAAATACATATATATATATATATATATATATATTTACAAATTAATACTGCATGCCTTATAATATATATATATTGCGCACCCAAATATTCATATTTTATAAATAATATATATATATATATATATATATATATATATATATATATATATAATATATATATCTATATATTGTGGCCAAAATCCTTTACCATGTAGGATTTGTGTCTTTTGACTTAAATCCTAACCCTAGGTAGATTTCCTTAGAATTCCAAACCCTAATCCAACTCTTTAGTGTATTTGTGACTATATAAAAGACTTCCTTATTTGACTAAATAAATAAATCCCTTATTTATCTACTTACCAAATAAAGTCTTTTATTTTACTTATACTACCACAATAGTATACTACTAAGAAACATATTTCCTAGTCAGAAAAAGATTTTGATTTTTTAATTAAATAATTAATTAATCAATTAATTAATTTTCATTTAATCAAATAATAAAAATAAAACAATATAATATCATATATATATCTCGGCCATGTGCCATATATATTAATATATCTATATATTGTTTTTCCATTTTATTAAATCCATTGGACCTTAATAAAAGGCCCACATGTGAACCAGACCCATTCTTACTAAAAGAAACAAGCCCACATGCCTTTCATTAATATATTAATATAATTGATCAGCCCATTAAATAAATAATGTGCAAATTATATTCTTAATATATTAAATACAATTCTAGATGGACCCATAAATTGGTCCAGTAGAATATATCAAGTGATCCATGCAAGTCGGTGTGGATTGGGGATCTTGGCGGGCCTATCTAAATTTAAGCTCCAATAGACATAACCCAATCACAATCAACAAATGATTCACTTAGGTTCAATCTATTAATTTTAGTTCATTCCACTAAAGAACTAAAATTGCACTCTTAAATAAAGATAGAATAAGTAAATGATTCTCATTCATACCCTAGACAATCTTATAAGAGATGGTGTATCCTCGTGAAGAATATCAGTAATCGCCAAGAGCTCATAGACCGCCTATAGCTCTTCAAGTTACCATATTTCCTCATATGACCACATTTTGAACTTGGATATTTTGACTTGTCCAGAAGCCATGTTTCAATAGACACTATTGAAAACTTAACGTTAAGATTTAATATCCAATACCTCAAAACATCCATATGATGATATTCTACTCTCATTTAATAAATGGAGACACGATGTCCATATCTATAAATGAAGTCCTCTATCGATTAACAAATGAATACCACCAAACTATCGAGGATAGACTATGCTATATAATCGTACTCATTGATAACTCAAATGATAACACTTACAACCATAAGTCCATCATTTATCTCAGGATTAAGATAGACTCTCCGATTGTCCTGATAATGAAAATACTTTTATCTACTGACGGTTCTAGATAAAGTATTTCATTGTGATCCAGTTCAATGCACCTAGTGCACTAGATCTTTTACTCAAAGCCACTTTGATGATTTTAGACTCATCATAACACATTTGATCACACTCAAATGCCAGTAAAAGAATCTACAACTTTAACAAGATAAAGGTGCCCAACCTTTAACTTAAGTTGTGAACATTATTCAAGACTAACTAAAGAATTGTGTCTACCACATACATATCCAGATGTACGAACAATTCTTCTTTTCTCATAGTCTTTTGACCTTATGATTATTTACTTTTGACCATTATAATATTCAAACTATAAATGCTATAAAATTTGTTAAACCAGAAATCACATTATTAATATGAATAGATTGTCAAAAACACTATTACACTCTTTGCTATTGAGCATAATCCTAACACCATTAACATAGCGAAGGATTCTCTTAACGGAAGAGAGATAGGACTCCTTAGGATCCGCTTGGTACCTAGTACACACACCTACACTAAAAGAGATATCGGGCCTACTTGCGGTCAAATAAAGCAAGCTACCAATCATGCCCCGATATAACGTTTGTTCCATACTTTTACCACTAGCATCCTTGCTTAGCTTCAAAATGGTACTCATGGGTGTGTCACAATGTTTGGCATTTTCTAGACCAAACTTCTTCATTAGGTTCTTAGCATATTTGGCTTGGGTTATAAAAATCCCATCATTCATTTGCCTAATTGCAAACCTAGGAAGTAACTTAGCTCACCAACTAGACTCATCTCAAATTCATGAGACATAGCATCAACAAATTGTTGGACCTTGATGTTGTTGGTGGAGCCAAACACTATATCATCAACATAGATTTTAGCTACAAAAAGCTCATCATTGTCTTTCTTAATGAATAGGGTCTAGTCAACACTACCCCTTGTGTAGTTATTGTCAACAAGAAATTGAGTGAGGCGCTCATACCAAGCCCTCGGTACTTGTTTCAACCCATAAAGAGCCTTCTTGAGGCGATATACATGGTTGGGGTGGTGTGCATCCACAAACCCCTTAGGTTGTTCAACAAGCACTTCCTTTTGTAAGAAGCCATTGAGGAAGGCACTATTGACGTCCATTTGGTGCAATTTGAACTTGTGAACACAAGAAATGGACAAGAGAAGCCTAATGGACTCTAAACGGGCAACGGGAGCAAATGTCTCCTCAAAGTCGATACCCTCAATTTGAGAGTACCCTTGTGCTACAAGTCTAGCCTTATTCCACACTATGTTGCCATCCTTATCGGATTTGTTCCCATAAATCCACTTAGTGCCTATGACATGAGTACTTTTAGGCCTAGGAACTAGAGTCCAAATCTCATTCCTTTCAAATTGGTTTAGCTCTTCTTGCATGGCAAGAACACAAAATTCATCATTTAAGGCTTCATCGACCTTTTTGGGTTCAATTTGAGAGGTGTAGCATCTAAAGCTAATGAGATTAGCAATTTGACTCGTAGTCCTAACACCCTCATTCACATCTCCTATAACATCATCTTTGTTATGGAGTCTTCTAACCCATGGAGCGGGTTCATTAGAGTAACTCTATCAAAAGGTTGAGTGGCCTCTTTATCAAGGTTAGATGTGCTAAATTAGGAGTCTCCACAACTTTCTCCAAGGGAGAGTCATCATCTAAAGCAATCTCCTCCTCATGGTCATTAGACTTGAGCCTTGTATCATCAATGACAACATTTGATGATTCCATAACGGTTCAAGTCTTCAAGTTGAAAACTCTATAGGCTCTACTATTCAAGGCATAGCCAATAAAGATACCCTCATCATTCTTAGTATCAAATTTGCCAAGTTGATCACGGTTATTTAAAATGTAGCATTTGCTTCCAAAAGTGTGGAAGTAGCTAACATTTGGCTTTCTACCTCTCCATAACTCATAGGAGGTTTGCCTAATACCGGGCCTTAGGAAAACTCTATTTCCTAAATAGCAAGCCGTATTGATGGCTTCGGCCCATAGGTTCCTAGGGACATTGTTGCTAAGCAACATCACACGGGCCATCTCTTGTAAGACCCTATTCTTCCTCTCAACAACTCCATTTTGTTGAGGTTTCCTAGGAGCCGAAAACTCATGGGAGATGCCTACACTATTGCAATATGTTTCAAAGGAAACATTCTCAAATTCCCTCCCATGGTCACTTCTAATCCGTTTTATGCTTTTAATGTTTGAGTTCATCTCATTTTGAATTTTATTACAAAGCATTTTAAACTTGTCAAAAGTTTCGGATTTTTCTCTAAGAAAATATGTCCATGTGAACCTAGAGAAATCATCTACACAAACAAAAATGTATCTCTTTCCACCTAAACTTTCGGTTTGCATAGGACCCATAAAATCCATGTGGAGAAGCTTTAGAGGCTCCTTAGTGGAGAGATACTTGCCCTTTTTGTGCATGCCTTTGGTTTGTTTTCCTTGTTGGTAGGGTCCACAAATACCATTGGCTTTCTTCCTAAGCTTGGGAAGGCCACACACACAATCGAACTTGCCTAGGATTCGTAAATCCTGAAAGTTCATGTGGCCAAGTCTTTCATGCCACAACTCAATTTGCTCATCCATAGACACATTGTTTGTGACTATTCTAGCTTCAAGACAATAGCAATTGTTGCTAGATCTCATACCTTTAAATAAGGTTTGTCCATTGGGCAATAGGATAAAGCAATCATTTTTACAAAATAAGACGGAAAGTCCTTCATCACTTAGATGTGAAATGCTTATCAAATAGGCTTTTAAGCCATCAACAAATAAAGTATTGGACAAAGAGGGTAATCCAGGAATGGAAATGGTTCCTTTCCCTCTAACTCTCTTCTTGGATTCATCACCAAAGGTGACACTTCCTCCTTCCTCAATGACAAGAGTCTCGAAGAAACTCTTGTTTCCCGTCATGTGCCTAGAGCACCCACTATCTAAATTCCAAAAATAAGAAGAATTTGCCTTCAAGGCAATTTGTGCAACGTGGCAAACATTTTCATTCTTTCTAATCCACCTAGGTAAAACATTTTCCTTCCTAATGGTCTTTGGTACATGGGCTCTAGATGTCATAGGATCATGCAAATCAATTTTCTCATTCCTAGGAAGATGAATCATGGCTCTATTCTTTTTCTTCTCAATCATGCTTCTAGTTTTGCACATTTTAATATAATGAAAGCATCTTGGTCTAATATGACCATCAAAACCATAAAAATGACATGTAGGAATAAAATAAGGAATCATACCATGTCCTTGTGCATACATAGGAGCTTTCCCATGTCTTTGTGGTTGAGTAGGTTTAATCCATCTTCGTTGTTGAATTGGTCTTGCTTGCTTCCAAGGATTAGCTTGCATGATTGGTCCCTTTCCTTTGTGAGCCAGGTGTTAAAGATTGTTAGCTTGAAGAGCTCTTGCAGGTTGAGCTTGAGGTTGCCTTCTTGGCACCACCTTCACTTGTGCACTATTTGAACATTTTCCTAGATCAATTTTCTTCCTAGGAGTTTGCATCGGTGAAGCTTCTTTGTTACCCAAGCTCTTGACAAACACAGTCTTTGTAAGGATTCCCATATATTGATTGGCTTATTTCGTGGACAAACTACTTGTTGGGGTTGATTATGTAAGGGTAGTTTAGGTGATTGAACTTCAAGCACAAAGACTCTTTCAAGACCTCAAGGGACAAGCACGCTAAATGTATAATCTCTAGTGCTTAGTTTTTCTTTAAAGAGATTTAGTTAGCACACACACACTTAGCATACTTGCATTTGTGTGCATACTCTTTACATGTCACTTTACACACTAGCACTTTGATTGATATCTTGTTGTGTGTATATGTGCTTAGTAATTCGTAACCCGATAGTGTTCGGAAAAGTCCGCGCATGCACTAGAATGTGCTTGGTTTTGCGTGAAGACCGCCCACTGAGAATACTCTTGGCTTCTCCTTTAGATTCACCATCACTGGTGAATCGGTGGCCTAGCTGCCGAATTGAAACCGCCGTTTCAGTCCAGAAAGGTCTGGAGTGATTCTGCGGTTACGATCAGCGGCCACCGACCACCGTTCGAAACCGCCTATCATACCTGATTGATTTAATCTCTCGGTTTGATTCTGCGGTTGGTTCAGTGGTTTCGAAACCGCCTATTGAAACCGCCGTTGTTCTCCTGTTCTTCTCGGGTTCAATTCGGCGGTTGTAAATGGCGGCCTAGCTGCCGAATGAAACCGCCAATCGTGCGATTTCAGGGGCAAACTTATCTTTTCACATGCTCTGTTTTTCATGCCTATAAATATCTCACTTTCTCTTGTTCTGAACATGACTCTTTGATTATCAAGAACCCTATATTTTAAAGAGAGATTTTGAGAGAAAAAGCAACCAAGTTTACTCATTTAAACACTCAAATACATTCCTTTATGCATCAAAGTTCATCTTGCATTCATCCATGAATGGGTTTGCATCATCACAACATGCTTGGTAAGATTTTAATTAATTTCATCTTATTTTAGTATTTTGCCATCAAGCCGTTCTCTTTTAATTTACTTGTATGTTTTTGATCATATGATAGACACAAGAATAGAGAATTAATTGTGATGAATTGATTGAGTGTTGTATTGTGATAGCTAATTAGGTTTTTGATTAATCTTGATTAGCTAAGCTATTTGACATGTCATTTAGCAATTGATATATAGGGTTGATTTAATTGATTATATCATCATCCTAGATAAGCATCTAAGGTTACCTAGCCTTGTTTGTTATTTGAATATTTACACATATTCACATAGGTTGCATAATCTTTTCATTGAGAATTAAGTTTTGAGGCTAAGATTGCTTAGGCCTCAAACAATTGGACTAGAGCCACTTTTAAAGGCCCGAGTGGTAGAAGTGGGGGGTTATTGACCGGAGTGTTAGATGAGGTCTACATAGGTTGTAAACTCCATTTCAATTAGTGGATTTCAAGGTCCGAGTGTGATGCACTAAACAGCCCGTGGTTTTTCCCAGTGGTTGGGTTTCCACGTATACATAAAGTGTTATTTAAATTCCGCACTATATTACACTTGCTTGTATTTTTGACTAGTAGGGTCATTTTCGTAATATTGACTTGCATGCGAAAATTGGGTAATAAATCTTAAAATCTATTCACCCCCCTATAGATATATTTATCATACACATCGAGCGTTTATTGTATTACTTTCAATTGGTATCAGAGAGGGTTCCTAGATATACTTAGGTGATCCTAGCTCATTTTTTTGGTGTGTTTTGCATTTGTGTGATTTTTGCTCATTCATACATTTTGCATACATTTGAATTCATTCATTATAACATGAGTGGATACGGTGGCAACCAAGAGGGTACGTCAAGTACACGACCTCCTCTCCTCACCGGTGTGAATTATGCCTCATGGAAAGGCAAGATGGAGGCATACTTGTGTCAAATCCATGATAGGGCATGGATGGTAATTGAAGATGGGTATGTGGCTCCTAAGATGACTCCCACGGGTGGTGGAGAAGAAGTACTCAAGCCTAAGGCTTAGTGGTCCATTGATGAGTTTGAGACCTCAAAATGGAATAGGAAGGCTTGGCACGCTCTTCTATGTGCAGTGGATGAAAATCAGTACAAACTGATTCAAAACACTAGGATAGCCATGGAGGCATGGGATGTCCTAGAGGTTGCACATGAAGGAACCGATGTTGTCAAGGATTCCAAGCTTCAAGTCCTTCAAACGCAATTTGAGTTGCTCAAGATAGAGGAGGACGAATGCTTCAATGACTTTGAAGTCAAGTTGATGGATATTGTAAATCAAAGCCATCAACTCGGTGACCCTTATACGGATATGAGAGTCAAGCAAAAAATTATGAGGTCTCTCCCTGTTTGAAGCAAAAGTGACAGCTTTAGAAGAAAACAGTGGATATAAGGATATGAAGCCGAGTGAGGTAATTGGAAGACTCCTTGCCTATGAATCTAGGAAGGCTCCTAGTATTTCACCTCCTAAAAAGCAAAAAGGGATTGCTTTGAAAGCTTCCAAGGTTGAGAAGGAGGATAAAGGTGACTCGGATGAAGACATGGCTTTGATGCTTAGAAAATTCAAGAAATTTGTCAAATTCGAGAAGAAAGGTTTTGGATCCAAAGGCCAAGACTTGAAGAAAAAGGCTCCCTTCAAGAGTTTTGAGCCTAGGCAAGAGAAGAGTGAAAAGAAAGGGGTCAAATGCTATGAGTGAAAAGAAACATACAAACCCATATGATAACTCAAAGACATACAAAGAGAATATGCTTGATAGTAAAATACTAAAATAAGATGAAATTAATCAAAATCTTACCAAGCATGTTGTGATGATGCAAACCCAATCATAGATGAATGCAAGATGAACTTTGATGCAAAAAGGATTTGATTTGAGTGTTTAAAGGTGAGTTCTTGATTTGATTTGATTTTTTTTGAAAAATCTCTTTTTGAAGTTTAGGGTTCTAATAACTCAAAGAACTTTTTTTGAGAATGAGAAAGTAAGATATTTATAGACATCAAGAATTGGGCATGTGAAAAGACAAGTTTGCCCTTGAAACGCACCGATCGGCGGTTTCAATCGGCGGCCAGGCCACCGATCATAACCGCCGAATTGAACCCGAGTAAAACAGGGGAACAACGGCAGTTTTATTCGACGGTTTCGTGACCGCCGATCCAACCGCCGAATCAAACCCGAGAGATTAAAATTGATCAGGTATGAATGGCGGTTTCGAACGGCGGTAGTGACCGCCGATCATGACCGTAGAATTGCTCCAGACACATCTGGAAGCAAACGGCGGTTTCATTCGGCAGCCAGGTCACCGATCATAATCGCCGATCACCAACAATGGTGAAAACCAAGGAGAAGCCAAGGGCATTCTCCGTGGGCGGTCTTCGCGTGAAACCAAGCACTCATTAGTGCCAGCGCGGACGTTTCCGAACAATGTCGGGAAACGAATTACTAAGCACATATACACACAACAAGATATCAAACAAAGTGTTAGTGTGTAAAGTGACATGTGAAGAGTATGCACACAAGATCAAGTATGCTAAGTGTGTGTGTGCTAACTAAATCTCTTCTAAGAAAGAACTAAGCACTAGAGATTATACCTTTGGCGTGCTTGTCCCTTGAGGTCTTGAAAGGGCCTTTGAACTTGAACCTCACTCACCTAAACTACTCTTACATTATCAACCCCAACATGTGGTTTGTCTACGAAATAAGCCAATCAAGATATAGGAATCCTTACAAAGCTTAAAATCTATTCACCCCCCCTCTAGATATATTTATCATACACACCGAGCGTTTATTGTATTACTTTCAGTCTTGTTAGAGGTTGAGATTGCCTTGCCATCTTCATACCCAAGACCCCTCTTGTCACTTGGCATCTTTCCAACATCTAACATGTGATCAAGTTTTTTAGTGCTAGAGTCCATCTTGGCCATCAACTCTCTAGCATCTTCAAGTTCCCTCTTCAATCCTTCTTCACTCCTCTTAGATAAGTCTAACTCCTTTCTTAGCTTATCTTCATTCTCTATGGTTCTCACCACTTCTTCACTTAAGTGGTCAACTTGTGTTAAGAGTTTTAGGTTTTCTTCCTTTAATCTCTTAATTTCTCTCTTGTTCTTTAACCTTAAACTCTCAAATTTCTCCATGTAGTCTTTAAGATCCATCCTATCCACATTACCATTTCTGGATTGTGATGAAGAGCAATCATCACTTGAGTCAATTTCCACTTGACTCTCATTCTCTTCTTCGCTAGCACTTTTGCTCTTGTGAGAAGAGGTAAAGGCTATGAAGTTAGCCATGAGTTCTTCATCATCTGAAGACTCATCTCCTTCATTAGAGTCATCACTCCCACTCCTTGTGGCGGCCATCACTTTCCCTTTCTTTTTGATAATGTGATTAGCACAATCAGGGGCAAAGTGTCCAATGCCACCACACTCAAAACATCGGACCCCATTTCTTTCGGTTTTCTCTTGCCTAGGCTCAAACTTCTTGAAGGGAGCCTTTTTCTTCAAGTTTTGGCCTTTGGATCCAAAACCTTTCTTCTCGGAATTGTAGAATTTCTTGAACCTTCTTATCAACAAAGCCATTTCTTCGTCTGAGTCATCATTCTCCTCCTTTTTCAACTTTGGAGGCTTTCAAAGCAATTCCCTTTTGCTTTTTAGGAGGTGTGGAGGTAGGACCCTTTCTAGACTCATAAGCTAGAAGTCTTCCAATCACCTCACTCGGCTTCATATCCTTGTATGTGTTATTCTCCTCTAAAGCCGTCACCTTAGACTCAAACCTCTAAGGAAGCTGTAAGGATTCCCGTTTTGTTGATTGGCTTATTTCGTGGTCAAACCACATGTTAAGGTTTTGAATGTAAGGGTAGTCTAAGTGTTTAAGGTTGAAGATCAAAGGCCCTTCCATGACCTCAAGATACAAGCACGCCAAAGGTTTAATCTCTTGTGCTTGATTTTTCTTTGAAGAGATTTAGTAAGCACACACACACTTAGCATACTTGCATTTGTGTGCATACTCTTCACATGTCACTTTACACACTAGCACTTTGGTTGATATATCTTGTTGTGTGTATATGTGCTTTATAATTCGTTTCCCGACATTGTTCAGAAACGTCCGCTCTTGCACTAATGAGTGCTTGGTTTCACGCGAAGACCGCCTATGGAGAATGCCCTTGGCTTCTCCTTGGTTTTCACCATTGTTGGTGATCGGCCGTTATGATCGGCGGCCTGGCCACCGAATGAAACCGCCGTTTCAGTCCAGATTGGTCTGAAGCAATTATGCGGTCAAGATCGGCGGTCATGACCGCCGTTTGAAACTGCCATTCATACTTGATCGATTTTAATCTCTCGGTCTCATTCGGCGGTTGGATCGGCGGTCATGACACCACCGAATGAAACCGCCGTTGATGCTCTGTTCTTCACGAGCTCAATTCGGCTCCCTTCAAGAGTTTTGAGCCTAGGCAAGAGAAGAGTGAAAAGAAAGGGGTCCAATGCTATAAGTGTGGTGGTATAGGTCACATCTCACCTGATTGTGGGAACTTGAAGAACAAGATGGCAAAAGTGATGGCCACCACGTGGAGTGAAAGTGATGACTCCGGAAAGGGAGACAAGTCATCTAGTGATGATGAGCTTACCGTCAACTACACGGCATTTGGGGCCACTTGTGTAGAAGATAAAGTTGTTGGTAAGAATGACTTGACTAGTGATCCCATAGAAGAAAAAGATGAAGAAGTAGCTCTAGAGGTGATAGGTGAAGCTACTCATTGGGATATGGCTCTCATTAACTCAAGAGACCAAGGTGTAGGTCTAAATGAGGGAAATGACTCCATTAGTGAGAATGAGAGTGGAGGAGATAACTTAAGTGAAGATGACTCCTCATCTAACTCTACAAATGGAAGTGTAGAGAAAATGGATGTAAATGACTTTATAGTCAAGTGTGAAAGTTCATTGGAGAAGAAAAATAGAAAGTTGAAGATTTTAGAGGATGAAAATCTAAAACTTTCAACACATAATGACCACTTAAGTAAACAAGTGGAGGCATCCAAGAAGATTGAAGACAAGCTAAGGGATGAGCTAGCTATGTCTAAAAGGAATGAAGAAGGGTTGAAGAGAGAGCTTGTTGAAGCCATAGAGTCATTGTCTAGGATGACTACAAGCACCAAGAAACTTGACCATATTCTTGGTAGTGGAAAGAACCCTTGTGACAAGAGAGGTATTGGGTATGAAGAAATAAAGGAGATCACTACTCCAACCAAGACCGTCTTTGTCAAGAGTTTGGGCAAGATAGAAGCCTCACTGGTGCACACTCCTAGGAAGAAAATTGATCTAGGACAATGTTCAAGAAGTGCACAAGTGAAGGTAGCTCCAAAGAGACAACCTCAAGCTCAAAAAGTTCCTCAACCTAACTTCCCTAAAGCTCATATTCATCAAGGGAAGAGGCCAATCATGCAAAATGAAACAAGGAAGCAAGCTAGACCGGTTCAACAACAAAGAAGATTTGAACCCGCTCAACCACAAAGTCATGGGATGGCTCATATGCATGCACAAGGACATGGTATGAATTCTAAATTTATCCCTACATGTCACTTTTGTGGTATTAATGGTCACATTAGACCAAATTGCTTTCATTTCATTAAATTATGTAGAATCAAAAGCATGATTGAAAAGAGAATGATAAGAGCTAGAATGCATGCTAATAGGAAGGAAAACATTCATATTCATGATCCTATTAATTCTAGAACTCTTGAACCTTTGACCACTAAGAAGAAAAATGTCATATCTATGTGGATAAGGAAAAATGAACCCGCTTGCTACGAGACTAACAAGTCTCAAATAGGTTCAACTAAGTCCAATGGACTTGGTAGGTCCATAGGACCTCATGCCCTTCATTAATGAAGGATGATACTAACCCCATATGGGGAACTCAAGCAAAGAGAGCTATTTTTGCATTCTTGTCACTTGCAAAAAATTTGAAAAATCTTATGCTTCTTTGTTGATTGCTTGAGTAAGCTTGGTTGCACATATGTATATATATTTTCAATTCAATAAGTGTGAATCTTGCTTGTTTACAATCCATGTCATATTTATGTTCAAACATGCATTTTGGACTAGGAGATGTATGTAGGAAGTATGATTTGAATGACCTATGATTATCTCCATGACATGATGATTCTTTTTTAACATGCTAATGTCTTATGAAAAGCATGAAATTCATGTACATGCTCAAATGAAAAAGCATGAATTGATAATTGCGTTCTTAAATGCAAAAACTTGTGTGAAAGAGCTTATGAGACTCAAATGAAAAAGGATCTTGTATCCATTCAAGGATTTTACAATCCAAATGTCTCTATTTCTTTATTGGTTGAACATGTCTACTATCATACGGGTTTCATTCCCGGAAAAATCAAATAGGGTGCAAAGTTGCTCATGACATGTTTAGCTTATAAAGTTGGATATAGTTGTTCTTAAATTGAAATCAATGAAATTTCTATATCCTTGCTTCTCTCATGACAATGGTGAAATTGGTTTGAATTCCTATTAGAAACCTTTGTCATTTGCTTAGCCAAATACCATGGTATTTTGGACTTGAATGCTATATGTCTTGTATGCAAAGCATTTTGTTTCACACATTTTATCTAATAAATCTCCTCGTTTCTCTCCGATTAATTGAGATTGCATAAAGTGACTTATATTGATTATGCATATACTAGAATGCTACTATCTCTCTTTGCCTTAAGTGACCCGGTTGGGGACTACTCCTTTGCCTATATCATGACAAAAAGGGGGAGTAGAATGTGGTAAGGGGAGGTGCAAATTGTTGTAGCAATTGGTGCACATTGGGGAGAATATATATTGAGGGGGAGTAACCCTTTGAGGGGGAGCATTGCATACAAAAACATTGCATGATGTTGTGCTTGATTTTTTTATATATATGCAAATGCTTGTTTTAATCTCACTTGATTCTTCTCACCTTTTCTTGTTTTGGAAAGATTAGAAACCTTGTTTCAGGGAATGATTGTTCTATAAGAGATTGAAGACTTCAAGTTTTATTTTTATATATCTCTTTGTATAGTAGAAGATCTTCATTGACCCATAGGTTTATTTTGTTGTGAGGAATCAATGTGAGTGGTGGTTTTGTCACGAAATAGCCAAAGGGGAAGATTGTAAGGATTCTCGTTTTGTTGATTGGCTTATTTCGTGGTCAAACCACATGTTGGGGTTTTGAATGTAAGGGTAGTCTAAGTGTTTAAGGTTAAAGATCAAAGGCCCTTCCATGACCTCAAGATACAAGCACGCCAAAGGTTTAATCTCTTGTGCTTGATTTTTCTTTGAAGAGATTTAGTAAGCACACACACACTTAGCATACTTGCATTTGTGTGCATACTCTCCACATGTCACTTTACACACTAGCACTTTGGTTGATATATCTTGTTGTGTGTATATGTGCTTTATAATTCGTTTCCCGACATTGTTCGGAAACGTCCGCGCTTGCACTAATGAGTGCTTGGTTTCGCACGAAGACCGCCTATGGAGAATGCCCTTGGCTTCTCCTTGGTTTTCACCATTGTTGGTGATCGGCGCTTATGATCGGCGGCCTGGCCGCCGAATGAAACCGCCGTTTCAGTCCAGATTGGTCTGAAGCAATTATGCGGTTAAGATCGGCGGTCACGACCGCCGTTTGAAACCGCCGTTCATACTTGATCGATTTTAATCTCTCGGTCTAATTCGGTGGTTGGATCGGCGGTCACGACACCGCCGAATGAAACCGTCGTTGATGCTTTGTTCTTCACGAGCTCAATTCGGCGGTCGTGATCGGCGGCCTGGCCGCCGATTGAAACCGCCGAACGGTGTGTTTCAGGGGCAAAATTATCTTTTCACTTGCCCAATTCTTGATGTCTATAAATATCTTATTTTCTCATTCTCTGATTAAGTTCTTTGAGACCTTAGAACCCTAAACATTCAAGAGAGATTTTTGAGAAAAAATCAAATCAAGAACTCAACTTTAAACACTCAAATCAAACCCCTTTTGCATCAATTTTCATATTTGATCTTCTATGCCTTCATAGAATTGATCCATGCATAGTTTTGAATCATCACATCTTATTTGGTATGTTCTTCACTAATTTCATATTACTTTAGTGTTTTTCATATTAATACATCTCTTTAATTACTTGTATGCTTTTGATTATATGCTAGATACAAGTTAGAGATTATTTGTGATGAAAATGATTGAGTGTTGATTGTGATAGCTAATTAGGTTTTTAATTAATCTTGATTAGCTAAGCTATTTGACATGTCATTTAGCAATTGATATCTAGGGTTGATTTAAATTGATTATCTCATCATCCTAGATAAGCATCTAAGGTTACCTAACCTTGTTTGTTATTTGAATATTCATATATATTCACATAGGTTGTTTCTCTTCATTGAGAAGTAAGTCTTGAGGCTAAGAGTGCTTAGGCCTCAAGCAAATTGGAATAGGGTTGCTAATAAAGGCCCGCTGGGTAGAAGTGAGGGGTTACAGACCGGAGTGTTAGACGAGGTCTATATAGGTTGTAAACTTCATTTCAATTAGTGAATTCGAGTTCCGAGTGTGGCATACTATACAGCCCGTGGTTTTTCCCAGTGGTTGGGTTTCCACGTATACATCAAGTGTTATTTAAATTCCGCACTATATTACACTTGTATGTATTTTTAACTAGTGGGGGCATTTTCGTAAAAGTGACTTGCATGTGAAAATTGGGTAATAATCGTTAAAATCTATTCACCCCCCTTCTAGCTTTATATAGAACACACTTCTAATTTGTTTCAGAAGCGATCTCATAATCTTTTGTTTGATCCTTCTATCCGAGTACGGGTCACCAAGTTGATGACTTTGGTTCACAATGTCCATCAACCTTACTTTGAAGTCGTTGAAACATTCGTTCTCATCCATCCTAAGCAATTCGAATTGCGTTTGGAGAACTTGAAGCATCAAGTCCTTTACAACTTCGATTCCCTCATGTGCAACCTCTAGGATGTCCCATGCCTCCTTAGCTATCCTAGTGTTTTGAATCAACTTATATTGATTCTCATCCATTGCACATAGGATGGCATGCATCGCCTTCTTATTCCATTTCAATGCCTCAAACTCTTGCGCGTTCCATTGCGCCGTAGGCTTGAGCACATCCTCTCCTCCACCCGTAGGAGTCATCATGGGTGATGTGTAGCCGTCTTCAACCGCCATCCAAGCCCGATCATGGATTTGACATATGTACGACTCCATCTTGCCTTTCTAAGAGGCATAATTCAACCCGGTAAGAAGTGGAGGCCTTGTGCTAGAAGCACCCTGGTTGCCACCACCATGTCCACTGTTTCCACTCATAGTGTTTATGAATGAATGAAATGAATGCAAATGTATGAATGATAAAAAATCACACAAAATGCAAAACACACCAAAATGAGCAAGGATCACCCAAGTATATCTAGGAACCCGCTCTGATACCAATTGAAACAAATTACGGTGTGTACAATATATAATCTAGAGGGGGGTGAATAGCTTTTAATCAATTTTACTCAATTTTCGTGTATGGTCACGATTACGAAAATGCCCCTAACTAGTCAATTTATATAGCAAGTGTAATATGTGTGGAATTTAAATAACACATGATATTTACGTGGAAACCCTCACGGGAAAAACCACGGGCTAGTAAGCGCGCCACACTCGAACCTCGAATCCACTAAACGTGTTAAAGATTACAACCTAATCCCCGTATATAATCACACACCTACCTAATCCGGTATAAGTGAACCTAGTCCAATTGCTCGTGATTTACGCAACCTAATCCTGGAAGCTACACAAGTCTTACTTCTTAATGAAGAGATAATACAACCTAAATGAATATGTGAAATACTTAAAATGTAACAAGAGCTAGGTAACCCTATATGCTTATCTAGGATGATGAAATAACAATAAATGCAAACCTAGATATCAAGAGCTAAATGACATATCAAAAAGCTTAGCTAAACATGGATTATGAAAACCTAGATAGCTATCATAATACAACTCTCAAACATTCAAAACACCAATCTCAAACTTGTATCTAAGATATATATGAATGACATACAAGTGATAAATGAGATTGCTTGCAAAGAAAGACACAAAATATGTAAGATATAAGTGAAAAACTTACCAAGCAAAGTGAGTTGAAAAATCTATGCAAAATGATATCTAGATGATCAAGGATGATGCTAGATGATGATTGATGATCATGGAATGATGTTTGAGTAATCAAAGGTGAGTTCTTTAGTGAAATTTTTCTCTTGGAAAAATATGCTAAGTAAAAAAGTGATTTTGAACTCTCTAAAAACGACCTAAGATGAAAGAGGCATATATATATGGTGTCAAAATGAAGTGGCATCGTTTTGATAAGTTCCCCTGTTTTTACCTTGGTCGCTGTATAGGTCGTTGTTCGTAGAGCGACTTGTACAGCATCTACCTAGGAAAATGAAGAACAATCTTCATTGGCACTATTCGAACAGTGCTTTTGTATAGCGCCTGAACAACGCCACAACTCTGATCTCTCGGGAAAATAGAGAGTCGTTGTACATACAGCGCTATATACAGGGACCCAACAGCGACCGATTAAAATCGATCAGGTCTGTACAATGCCAAACCCATTTCTATAAGGTCTCAGATGGGCGCTTTTCGTACAGCACTTCTGTAGAGCACTTTGAACAGCTCCCTTTGCAAAGTGAAAAGAAATACGGTGTGTTCTATTTAAAGCTAGAGGGGGGGTGAATAGATTTTATCTAATTATTACCCAATTTTCGCATGCAAGTCAATTTTACGAAAATGCCCCTACTAGTCAAAGATACAAGCAAGTGTAATATAGTGCGGAATTTAAATAACACTTGATGTATACGTGGAAACCCAACCACTGGGAAAAACCACGGGCTGTATAGTGCGCCACACTCGGAACCCGAAATCACTAATTGAAATGAAGTTTACAACCTATGTAGACCTCGTCTAACACTCCGGTCTTTAACCCCTCACTTCTACCCAGCGGGCCTTTATTAGCAACCCTATTCCAATTTGCTTGAGGCCTAAGCACTCTTAGCCTCAAGACTTACTTCTCAATGAAGAGAAACAACCTAAGTGAGTATGTATGAATATTCAAAATGCAAATTAGAGCTAGGTTACTCTATATGCTTATCTAGGATGATGAGATAATCAATTTAAATCAATCCTAGTTATCAATTGCTAAATGACATGTCAAATAGCTTAGCTAATCAAGATTAATTAAAAACCTAATTAGCTATCACAATCAACACTCAATCATTTTCATCACAAATAATCTCTAACTTGTATCTAGCATATAATCAAAAGCATACAAGTAATTAAAGAGATGTATTAATATGAAAAACACTAAAGTAATATGAAATTAGTGAAGAACATACCAAATAAGATGTGATGATTCAAAACCATGCATGGATCAATTCTATGAAGGCATAGAAGATCAAATATGAAATTTGATGCAAAAGGGATTTGATTTGAGTGTTTAAAGTTGAGTTCTTGATTTGATTTTTTCTCAAAAATCTCTCTTGAAAGTTTAGGGTTCTAAGGTCTCAAAGAACTTAATCAGAGAATGAGAAAATAAGATATTTATAGACATCAAGAATTGGGCATGTGAAAATACAATTTTGCCCCTGAAACGCACCGTTCGGCAGTTTCAATCGGCGGCCAAGCCACCGATCACGACCGCCGAATTGAGCTCGTGAAGAATAGAGCATCAACGGTGGTTTCATTCGGCAGTTTCGTGACCGCTGATCCAACCGCCGAATTAGACCAAGAGATTAAAATCGATTAGGTATGAACAGCGGTTTCGAACGGCGGTCGTGACCGCAGATCGTGACCGCATAATTGCTTTAGACCAATCTGGACTGAAACGGCGGTTTCATTCGGCGGCCAGGCCGCCGTTCATAACCGCCGATCACCAACAATGGTGAAAACCAAGGAGAAGCCAAGGGCATTCTCCATAGGCGGTCTTCGCGCGAAACCAAGCACTCATTAGTGCAAGCGCTGACGTTTCCGAACAATGTCGGGAAATGAATTATAAAGCACATATACACACAACAAGATATATTAACCAAAGTGCTAGTGTGTAAAGTGACATGTGAAGAGTATGCACATAAAAATAAGCAAATATGCAATCATAGCAAGAATGCTAAGTGTGTGTGCTACTAATTCTCTTCAAAGAAAACCAAGCACAAGAGATTATACCTTTGGCGTGCTTGTATCTTGAGGTCATGGAAGGGCCTTTGATCTTCAACATTAAACACTTAGACTACCCTTACATTCAAAACCCCAACATGTGGTTTGACCACGAAATAAGCCAATCAACAAAACGGGAATCCTTACACAAAGTATGCAATCCTAAGTCTAAACATGACATGGTAATTGTCATACAAATTGCAATCATGTAAACTTGCAAGAAGAGAGATTAATGAACATTAATGCACACGTATAAGACACACAACATTCAAGAATTAAACATTATGCAAGAGTTGTGAGTGTGTGCAACTACATCTCTTCAAAGCAAGTAAGCACTTAGTAATTTACCATTGAAGTACTTGTCACCTTGACGTCTTGAAAGGGCTTTTGAGCTAGATCCTCAATCACCTAAACTACCCTTACAATTCAAACCCCAACATGTGATTTGTCCACGAACTAAGCCAATCAATGAATGGGAATCCTTACAAAAGCTTATCACCTGCAGGTAGAATTAGAGCACAATGCTTATTGGGCACTTCAGAAGCTGAATTGTGATATGGACGAAGCAGGAGAGGAGCAAAAACTTCAATTGAACGAGCTTCAGGAACTTAGAGACGAGGCATATGGGAGTGCCAAGATTTATAGAGAAAAGACCAAGAGAATGCATGACTAGAACATAATCCTGAAGGATTTACGTTCGGGCGTGCTGGTTTTCCTGTTCAATACTAGCTTGAGATTGTTCCCGAGGAAGCTCAGATCAAGATGGTATGGACCTTATAGAATACTCCAAATGTTCCCATATGGAGCTATAGAGTTACTAAATGAGAAGAACAGGGATACGTTCAAGGTGAACAGACATAAAGTAAAGCCGCACTTACAGGGAATAGACAAAGTAAGAATGCTGGAACAGATAATGCTTACATAGCCGTAGAGGTCTCATGTGTCTTGCCTAGACGGTAACTCTAGTGCTTGGTGGAAGGCACCCCACCTAGGTACATATTCTTTGTAATTATTAGTTTAAGTAGTTTAGGAAGAAGTAAGTATTTAGTTTATATTTTTGCATCAAGCATGTGCATATGATTTGGTTGTAGTGTTTGTGTTACGCATATGTTAGGATTGAAATGGAAAAAATAGCAGGAACAAGTTGGCAAAAACAAAGAGCCGCGGGTTTAGTCCGTGAGCCAATTCCCTCGGCGAAGTGAGAACAAAGCAGCGGAATGGCTCTGGAGAGCTCAGCCACTTCGTACCGCTGGAACAAACCAGCTAGCCAGAAGAAATGATCTCGCAAAGGGAGATGAGGATTATCCCGCAGGTTCATTCTACGAGATTATTCTCGCCAACCAGAAGAAACAAGGTCGCGGGGATCTAGGATGTATTCATTGCGGGTTCCATTTAGCGGGAATAAACCCACTAACCCATGACATCAAGCTCACCCCGAAGTGTGGGACATCGTAAGAAGAGCAATGACCCGCAGAGAGCCTCAACATGTATTACATTCTATCCTACCTAATATGCATGCTTGTTTTATATTTTATTGTTAATTAGATCTAGGAGTGTGAATATTTTGTGCTTAGATCTTAGAATTTTGTTTTAAAATTAGTTTTTAGTTTTTTTTTTTTTAATTTTTTGTTGTCACTTTCTCTAAACTCTAGCTAGCCTTGTCCACAAGAACATCGGGGACAATGTTTGGTTTAGGTTTAGGTTTAGGTTTGGGGGTGTGGGAAAACTTTTGTATTATTATTTTTAGTTATATATGTGTATAGTATATGGCATATATGTGTTTAGGAAAAAATTTCAAATCTTTGACAAAAATTTTGAAAAATTTTGTTTTTGTGAGTTGTTTACTTTTGTGTGCCAATAGGAACATGTCATACTATGCTTTGAAATCTAAGTTTTGACTAGTATGCATGCCATTTAAGTTGTTGCACCACTATAAATATGCTTGTACAGTACCAATCTTTGGATGTTAAGGTAAATGAACCTTAGACTTGTTGTTCCTAGGAGAATTGTGGAGGCTACCCGTTTAAGACATTGAGCCTTAACGATCGTTTGAGAGGGTTATCTATTCTATTCTTAAAAAGCACTTTTCAAAACTAGAATTGCATTGAGATCTCATTCACAAAGCATTTAGTATTGATTGCCATAGAACATGAAAATATTGTGGACTGCTTGTGCGACTTGTATTCCCTTGTTAGATAGACTGGTGGATATGATTCTAGGCATGTGTGCACTCAACTCCATTACCAAAACACTATCCTTATGAATGTGTGCTCCAATTGCCAATTTGAGGCCAAACACAAACCATTCATTTCATCACCACATATTATCCATACACATCAATCACATGGAATCTCTAGTTGTTGATAATAGGTTTTGCATAAGTTATAAATACAATTGGTTAGCTCAAATCTGTAAATAGCGTGTACTCAGGTGATGATAGAGAAATGTGCAATATAGAGGGTAAATTGTAAAAGTGTTCAAAATAAAACACTTAAAGCCATAGTACCTAATTGACTAAATACTCGAAATTGAGTACCAATTAGCACAATCATCAAAATGTTAATCTTAGCCTAGACGTTTGTAGACATATGAGTAATGAGCTAGTAGAATATCAATGTTAAATTGATCGACACCTTTAGAATTCCATTAAATTCATTCCATTCATCCCAAAATCACCCATGCCCCATTACAACCAAAGGAAAGTCCTAGCTGATCTTTTAGAAGTTTAGCTAGGGAATACGAGTCAAAACATGTTCTCTCCACGTTCATGGTTCATCAATTCATTCATGAGATCATTCACTATAAAGTGCATTGTTTTATATATTCACATGTGTTGAATTCAAATTTTATTTACATAACTTCCAAGAGCGCATGTGGTTGAAGAGAGACAGCCTAAGAATCTGAGAGAAGAAAGAGTTGAATCCGTGAGATATAAAAGTCAAGGCGAATTCACCCCTAGGCAATTAGTTTATTGATTCATAGACCGAAGACATCCTGAGTGTTGGCATACTGGCATTATGTGTTGCTTTGATGGAAATGGAATTTTATTAGTCTTGATTGAGAATGCTTAGCTTGCATGAAGTTTTTGTTTGTATGTATATTGTAGCATCTCATTGCTAAATTGCAGAGTTGCGTTTGTGGGAATCGTATCTGGTAAACCCTCAAGAGGCTACTCTCCTCCTACTAGGGGCACCTAGAGGTTTAAAAGGCGTGTGGCACGTGCTAAGTGCCATCGTGCTTCCTACGAAAGTGGATTAGCTTAGTTAGTTTTGTTTACTTAGTAATATTGTTTTTCCTTTCTTTGTTTTGCTTGAGGACGAGCAAGAAATAGGTTTGGGGGTTTGATCGCGCTCCAAATGTTCACATTTAGCTATCCCATTTCCTACCTTTTGTATTCATTTCCGAGCACTTTTGTGTATATAACGTGCGTTTTAGTTAAGTATAGGTAATATACTCATTTAGGAAAGTGTTTGCACGATGTTGGAGAAAAGAGGTCAAAATAGGAGCAAAAGCCAATGAAAGATGAACCTCGCGGGAAAGAACCAGTGGCACAAAGCCGCGGTAAGAAGTCAAAGAGAAAATACCCGCCAGCCAGAAGACTAGAACTCGCTGGGAATTATCCCGCGGGTTCAGTCCACGGAACATTGCCCGCCAGGCAGAAAGTGTGAGCTCGCCGAGGATTTCTAATGAAGCTCGCTGGTTCATGCTTATGAGAAAGAAGCCACGAAGCAGGGGATCCAAAGTTGTGGAGGCTTTGGAAAAAGATCCCGCGTGATGTAATCTCGGGAATGAACCCACTGGATGAAGCAGTGGACGACGCGTTCAGGACATTTACGGCAATTCCTTGCCCAACTTCAACCTAAAGATATAAATATACACTTTTCTGATGTAATAAACACAAGTGAGAGATATTAGAAGATATTTTGACTCTCCTTTTAGCATAGAATAGCTCTAGGAAATCTTTTTGCTCATCTTCAATTACTTAAGCTTTAAGACACTTATCTTAGTGAATGTATGGTCTCATTTATTTGATTGGCTTATTTCGTGGACAAACCACGATTGGGGTTCTTTGTAAGGGTAGCTCAGGTAGTGGTGTTCAAGTTCATGCTCTTTGAAGACCCCATCAGTGACAAGCACTCCAAAGGTATATCTCTAAGTGCTTGATGTTTTGCTTTGAAGAGAATAGTTGCACACACACACAACACTTGCATAATTCTTATTCTTGAATGTTGTGTTTGTATTTTGTGTGCATTATTGATTATTTAATTCATCTTTTTGCATAAGTATTGATTGCATCTTGTGATTATAATAACATACCATAGTAGGCATTAGGATGCATTTTTCCTTACCTTTTTGCCCTTGCATTTTGCATGTTAGCATAAAGGAGTGGGTTGTGCGCTGGTCGTCATGCGCCAGACCAGCGCAGATTGCCCAGTGGTGTGCCGCTGGTCTAGCTCCCTTCACGTGTGCTGGTCGTCCAGCGCCTGTGCAAATTTTGCCTTTGCACTAGTTGTGCACTGGTCGTCCAGCGCAAGCTCACCAACGCACAGTGCAATTTCTGGTGCATTTTTCAAAATGACCACACTTCACTTATGGCCTCTATATATGCAACTCTATGTTTTTAGGTCAGATTGCTGAGTTCATAATATCAAATATTTTACTTCGAACATTTTTCAAGTAAAAATTTCACAAAGAACTCTTCTTTAATCACTCAAATACATTCTAAAGTGCATCAAAGATCATCTTGCAATCATCCATGCATAGGTTTACATCATCACATCATCCTTGGTATGTTCTTCACTAATTTCATCTAATTTTAGTGTTTTTCATATTAAGAAATCTCTTTATATTACTTGTATGTTTTAGATCATATGCTAAATACAAGTTAGAGATTATTTGTGATGAATATGATTGAGTGTTGTATTGTGATAGCTAATTAGGTTTTTGCTTAATCTTGATTAGCTAAACTATTTGACATGTCATTTAGTTCTTAATATCTAGGATTGATTTAATTACAAATTCATCATCTTAAATAAGCATATAGGGTTCCCTTGCTCTATGTTGCATTTTGGATATTCACATATTCACTTAGGGATTTAATCTCTTCATTGAGAATCAAAGTCTTGTGTGTAGCATCCGGGATTAGGTTGCTTAGATTGCAAGCATTCGAACTAGGTTCACTCATACCGGGATTAGGTAGGTGTGTGATTACTTCCGGGATTAGGTTGTAATTTTATCACATTTAGTGGATTCGAGGTTCAGGTGTGGCTCACTTAACAGCCCGTGGTTTTTCCCGTGAGGGTTTCCACGTAAATATCAAGTGTTGTTTTAATTTCCACACAATATTACACTTGCTATATTTTATTAACTATTAGAGGCATTTTCGTAATCTTGTACATAAACGAAAATTGGGTAAAATTAGTTAAAATCTATTCACCCCCACTCTAGATTAATAGTTAACACGCCGTGAGAACTTTCAGTGAAGTAATTAGTTAGATCAGCTCTTGAGAGCTACTTGTGATACTCCTTGATTGTATTTGCTACGAAGAAGGGTTGTTCTCCTTTGGAATCTGACAAGACTTCACTGGTTGTATTTCTTCCTTTTTTTCTTACTTATGCTTATCTTAGATATCATGTGTAACTAACACACTTTTGTTGGGGGATCTATGAAGTAATGATGTGAGCCACCTTGTTTATCACTCTTTTTTATGAATAATCACATGGTGCTTATCAATGTTTTTTTTTTTTTGGGTAAATAAATAGTATCATAGAAATAGAGAAAGAATGTACAAAATACAAGGGGCATACCCCAGGAAAAACAAGAGCAAAAACAAAAGCTCACACCAGCTCAAACACACGAACAAAACAAGAAGCAAGAGCTAAACAAGGGCTCAAATAAACAAAAACACAAGGCAAACAAATGAATGTTTTAAAATGACTAAATCATGACATGTTTCTCATAGACTTTTGAAGAACATGTATTAGTAATTTGTGCTAAGAGTTGATGAGATACTTAATTCATAACTTTTGAATTGTGTATTATAATCTAATAACTTATTAAGTAGAGTGTGTTGATTAATGGTAATAACTTTGTGAATCACACTCTCGATTATAGTTCCACAACCAAACACTTACTTAATGTTCGTCTATGACTATAGAGGATACCTTGAGTGAGTTGTTGAGTGTGCTTTTGATCTAAAACTTATAAGAGTGGTTTCTTGGTGGTGTATCATTGTTAAGTTCATACCTCCCATAGCATCTTATCTCATTAATCTTCAATCTCATTTTAGGTATTGCATTAGATTAGACTTGAAGCATTAATCTGTTACTCTATTGCTTTCCGAAGCATTTAACTAATGATTTAACTTTCTAGATGTCCTATTTCTTGTGGGAATGATAACCCGTACTTGTGCACCCTATACGAGTTGAACGACTTATGCACTTACAAAGGGTGAAACACTTATGCGTCCCTTTAGAATAGCCAAGGTAGAGTAGTGCAAAACATTTGTAGTTTTAGTAGAACTGGTTCGGGCGCGTCATCAGCCACAGTACCAACACCTCTCTGCCTTTTTGTCCAAAGTTAGCGCCTGACTGGTACAATTGGAGGGGGAGGAGGAGGAGAAACAGCTTGTAAAGGTCCAACAGCAGGGGTAGCTGGAGCCTGTCTCTAAACCTAGCCAAGAGAAGCCAGAATCCTCGTAGCTTTTGCTGCCATCTAGCTCAAGGTGGAGCGTGTTGAAGGAAGGGTATGAATTGGAGTTGGAGTTGGAGTTGGAGTTGAAGTTGGAGTAGGAGGACAAAGAGGTGACCTCGATGGAGCAGGAGGTGGAACTGTTGCAGGCTGGCTGGACCCGGATGGAGCACTAGTACTGGTACCAGGTAGAACCAGAGATACATCAGTAGATGTCCTTTGGAGTGTTGGCCTTGATGAAGAAGGAGAGGAAGATGGAAGAGCTGCTGCAGAGACTATCAGATGAAAAGTTAGTACCAGGTAGATCGATTCATAAACTAAAAAGAAGCAAGGGAAAGAAGCTACATACCTGGATAAGCAAGAGATACCTGGATAAGCAAGAGATACCCGGAGGTAGCGGTTTACCCTGTCATCCTCGCAGGCATCAGCAGTGGGGTACTTCAAGTTCACGTAGGATCGGGTAATGATGTTCTTTAGAATGCCCTTTGCCTCCGTGGAGATTTTCCCTTTGTCCCACTTTTCCTTCCCACTAAACTGGGTGGGGACCAGGTATTCAAACCCGCCGATATGCAACGAGTTACCGAAATCCCCTCCTACAATGATCTAGTCCTCGTGCCAAGGAATATTGAACTTTCTGTTAGCTCCATGAACAAAGAAATTCAGGGGGTTGTTTGCCCTCAAGTAAAATTGGCCATTTGGACCAAGCGTCAAGGTCGCCACTTGGAAGACATACTGGATCTCATCGAAACTCGGTTCCCTCGTCACTTGATCTATCTCGTATTGCTCTCTCCAGAGCACCAAGACCCCAATCAGGTGCTTCCAGAACCCAAGTGAAAGTTGAAGCGGAGCGATCTGGAGAGCATGAAGCGCCCTGCGAAGAGTGAGGTGGACGGGTAGCCTGAACCTGCATTGAAAAGCAGCCACATGAATGGGGAAGTGGCATGTAGGATGCGAGTATACATCATATCCCCGGTGTGGAAGAGAAAGAGTGATGTCATCAGCAATCTGGTAGTCCCTTCTCAGGCGCGTAATAGTGTTGGCAGTGTTGACAGTGTCAAGGACAATCTGATATTCGGGAGGAAGGGTAAGAACCCCACCTTGGGCATCTATAGCTAGGGAATCCTCTTTTTCAGCCTTAGCGGCTGCGTCGTCCTCCTTCTCATTAATGAGATCAACTGGAGCATTGAGCTTATTACTGAAGCCCAACCCGATATTACTATTCTTGCTAGAACGAAGGCATTGAGGCGGGGCAGAACTCCCAGCGGCGTCGCCTTCGTCTCGACCCCTCTTCCTCGAGAGTAAAGAAGAGATGTCAACCGAATCATTCTCCTCTTGGTTGAGAAGCTCGTCAAGACTATTAGAAGGAATTAGTGGAAGAAGAAGAAGATTCTCTGGATTTTTTGAAAGGAAGAAGGTTCTGGTTTTTTGATAAAGAAGTAGGGTTTGCTTTTTGAAATTTGAAATCGGTCTGAGTGAATGAAGAAGAAAGACAAGGTATTTATAGAGAGAGGCTTACCGGAACAGAAAAGGAAATAGGAATTAATGATCGGAGATGTAAGAGTGACGGTTTTAAGAAAATCTCACCAAAACATCCCATTCAAACAAATAGGTCACTTCTTGCCTGACACGTGGACAACTCATTAAATGCAGGCATGCCAAAGGGAGATTTCCTCCTAGACAGTGGAAACCAACCAGGCAGGATGGATTAAATCCTTCAAGTGTTGCAGGTATCCTGACTCTAACCCTAAACCAAGTACTGGTGTTCAAGTCAGGGTGGGGGGGGGGGGGACTTCTATTAACCGCCTAAAAAGGCAAGGGCCCAAAGAAGAATTTTCCATCTTTGCTAAGATAATGTGAAGTAAAAGGACACTACAAGAAGTATCCAGCTCCCCCGTGAAGAAGCCAGAACCTGTATACCTAGGTATGTTATCTGTGAATCAAGATCAAGATCAAGATCAGGGTCGCCTAGATCCCCAAGTACCAACTAGCACTGAAGTTAAGGTCCAAAGGACCCCACTACCACATGATCTCGGTTCCTTGATACTTAGGGAATACTGGTACCACAATCCATGACATGCTATACCCAGGTATCACGATCCCCTCCTATGATCGGTCAGCGAAGATTATGATGTACCAGAAAAGAAGACTATCAAGGAAGGAATGACCGGTACAGCAAGGGATCAGAACCATGTTATAGGAAGGACAGCATGTGCCAACATTTGAATACAAGGAAAGTTGAGTTCTCCCGGCCATTCACCACGCCATTTATAAACACCAAGGGAAAAATACGTTTGCACGCAGCGGAAGCGAGACTAAAATAGAGTTTAATATAGTTTAAAATTTTTCCATAATTTGAACCTTAACCCTCTAATTAATTAACATACAATACTAAAGATATCATACCTTTGTCGCGTGATCCGATTGACATTGCGTCGATGGTAATCTGCAAGATCTTCCAATCCAATGACGAACGTGAATCACCTAGGAGCGTGGTCTCCCTTCTCTTTGAATTGTGTACCTGAGGATGGATTAACAAAACTTTTTCTTTTTCGTTAGTCACAACAAGTTCCAAGAGACAACAAAGAATGTTCTGGTCACTTTTGAATTCACTATCTTTAGATCGAAACTCGCATGAACTTTATTCGAAATTGTGTACAAAACCTTTTGATGTAAAAGTAACTAGTGCATTATCGAAATAAGAACAAACTTTCTCTCTAATCCTCTTGGCCGAAAATCACACTAGTCTAAGAGTTGGATTCTATTTTTCTCTAGCAAAAGAAAAAACTCTCAAGTCCAAGACATTAGGATTACCGAATTCTTTTCAAAGAATATATGTATATATATATCTATACATGAATTCTATTTTTAAATAATATATATTTGTCAATATATATATCACGAATTTTGCATGCAACCTATAATGTATATAAGTCAAAATATATATATATCCAATATGTATCCCACATAAAATATATAAGTCAGTGTATATATCTCCAATACCGCATTCCACATAAAATATATAAGTCAATGTATATATCAACAAAACCGCATGCCACATATAAATCTCCAATATATATATCCGGCCAATTGCCATATATATCTCATATATTGTGGCCGAAATCCTTTACCATGTAGGATTTGTCTTTTGACTTAAATCCTAAGCCTAGGTAGATTTCCTTAGAATTCCAAACCCTAATCCATCTCTTTAGTGTATTTGTGACTATATCAAAGACTTCCTAATTTGACTAGATAAATAAATTCCCTTTATTTATCTACTTACCAAATAAAGTCTTTAATATTTAATATACTACTACCAATAGTATAACTCTAGGAAACATATTTCCTGATCAGAAAAAGATTTTGATTCTCAATTAAATGATTAACTAATAAATTAATTAATTTCCATTTAATCAATAAAATAAAATAATATTTTAGACTATTATTCTAGTCTTGCCGCCCACACCATATACATGGGCCTAATATTATTTTCTTATTTTATTTAATCCATTAGACTTTAATTAAAAAGCCCACATGTGAACCAGGCCCATTCTTACTAAAAGAAACAAGCCCACATGCCTTTCATTAATATATTAATATAATTAATCAGCCCATTAAATAAATAATTTGTAAATTATATTCTTAATATATTAAATACAATTCTAGATGGACCCATAAATTGGTCCGGTAGAATATATCAAGTGATTCATGCAAGTTCGTGTGGATTGGGGATCTTGGCGGGCTTATCTAAATTTAAGCTCCAATAGACATAACCCAATCACAATCAACAAATGATTCACTTAGGTTCAATCTATTAATTTTAGTTCATTCCACTAAAAAACTAAAATTGCACTCTTAAATAAAGATGGAATAAGTAAATGATTCTCATTCATACCCTAGACAATCTTACAGGAGATGGTGTATCCTCGTGAAGAATATCAGTAATCGCCAAGAGCTCATAGACCGCCTATAGCACTCCAAGTTACCATATTTACTCATATGACCACATTTTGAACTTGGATATTTTGACTTGTCCAGAAGCCATGTTTCAATAGACTCTATCGAAAACTTAACGTTAAGATTCAATATCCAATACCTCAAAACATCCATATGATGATATTCTACTCTCATTTAATAAATGGAGCCACGATATCCATATCTATAAATGAAGTCCTCTATCGATTAACAAATGAATATCACCAAACTATCGAGGATAGACTATGCTATATAATCGTACTCATTGATAACTCAAATGATACCACTTGCAACCATAAGTCCATCATTTATCTCAGGATTAATATAGACTCTCTGATTGTCCTGATAATGAAAAGTCTATTATCTATTGATGGTTCTAGATAAAGTATTTCATTGTGATCCAGTTCAATGCACCCAGTGCACTAGATTCTTTTACTCGAAGACCCTCCGATGATTTTAGACTCATCATAACTCATTTGATCCCACTCAAACGCTAGCAAAAGAATTCTACAACTTCAACAAGATAAACGTGCCCAACCTTTAACTTAAGTTGTGAACATTATTCAAGACTAACTAAATAATTGTGTCTACCTCATACATATCCAGATGTACAAACAATTCTTCTTTTCTCATAGTCTTTTGACCTTATGATTATTTACTTTTGACAATTATAATAATTAAACTATAAATGCTATAAGATTTGTTAAACCAGAAATCACATTATTAATATGAATAGATTGTTAAAAACACTATTACACTCTTGCTATTGAGCATAATCCTAACAATCTCCCACTTGTGCTATAGCAAATGTGTCATATCTCTCATTCACATGTTCTCACCCCTGTATACAATTTCCCTTAAAAGGTGATACTTCCTTTCAATGTGTTTTCCTCTCTTATGACTTTTTGGTTCTTTCGAATTAGCCACTGCTCCACTGCTGTCACAGTAGATAGTGATCTGCTTATTTGCACTAGGAACCACTTCCATGTCAATAAAGAATTGGCGAAGCCAAACAGCCTCTTTGGCAGCTTCGCATGCAGCAACATACTCAGCTTCCATGGTGGAATCAGCAATACAAGATTGCTTGATACTCCTCCATATAACTGCTCCTCCTCCAACAGTAAACACAGCCCTTGATGTGGATTTTCTAGAGTCAGAATCTGATTGGAAATCAGAATCTGTATACCCAACAGGAATTAAATCCCCTCTAGAGTATACAAGCATATTATCTCTCGTTCTCTTAAGATACTTGAAAATATGCTTGACTGCCGTCCAGTGATCAGGACCAGGTTTCGATTGAAACCTGCTAACTATACCAACAGCAAAACAAATATCTGGTCTAGTGCAAAATATTGCATACATGAGACTTCCAACTGTCGAGGCATATGGAACTATACTCATGAATTGCTCTTCATGCTCATTCTTAGGAACTTGTTCCTTATAAAGCTTGATTCCATGTCTGAAAGGTAACATACCTTTCTTGGAATCTTGCATGGAAAACCTAGACAAGATCTTGTCTATGTATGAAGCTTGGGATAATGCAATCGTTTTATTCTTTCTATCCCTTATTACTTGGATACCTAGAATAAAACTTGCTTCTCCTAAGTTCTTCATATCAAATTGTTTTGCTAACCATTCTTTTACTGATGTCAATACACCTACATCGTTTCCAATGAGTAATATATCATCAACATAAAGAATAAGGAAAACCAACTTGTCGCCCTTAATCCTTTTGTATACACAAGGTTCGTCAGGATTCTGAATAAATCCAAAACCTTTCACAGCTTGATCGAACCTTATCTTCCAGGATCTGGATGCTTGCTTTAATCCATATATGGATTTCTGCAACTTGCATACCTTTTCCATTTGGCCCTTTTCAATGAATCCTTCTGGTTGTATCATGTAGATGCTTTCGTCAAGACTTCTATTAAGGAAAGCTGTCTTGACGTCCATTTGCCAAATCTCTAGATCTAAAGATGCTGCAATGGATAAGAGTATCCTAATGGATTTAAGCATGGCCACAGGAGAGAAGGTTTCCTCGTAATCGATACCTTCTTTCTGTGTATACCCTTTAGCTACCAATCTAGCTTTAAAGGTTTTCACCTTTCCATCAATACCTTTTTTCCTCTTGTATACCCACTTGCACCCAATGGGTTTGATCCCTTTAGGCAAGTCTACAAGGGACCAGACTTTGTTATCGAACATGGATTCAATCTCAGATTGCATTGCCTTTTGCCAATGGCGACTATCAACATCCTCCATTGCTTCCTTATACGTGTAGGGATCATCGTCGTCCGGGAGATTCTCTACTGATTCTCCCAGACCGATGTATTTTTCGGGTTGTGTTCTAACCCTCCCACTACGACGAGGAATGGTAAGTTGTTGATTTTGTGTTGGATCGGAACTTACAATTGGGTTAGTTTGTGTAACCTCTCGTGGAATTGTATCTCCTGACATCTCATTCAGAACAATTCTAAATATCCTTTAGTTTCTTTTGGATACCCTACAAATATACATGTTTTCGAACGGGACTCCATCTTTTCTGTCTTTCCTTTTAACACATGCGCATGACAACCAAATATCTTTAAGTGTTGTAAACTAGGCTTGCGCCTAGTCCACAACTCATGCAGTGTTTGAGGAACGGACTTAGATGGTACATCGTTTAGAATGTATATAGTAGTTTGTAAAGCATATCCCCAAAAAGAAATAGGAAGTGTTGAATAACTCAACATAGACCTAACCATGTCTAAAAGAGTTCTATTTCTCCTTTATGCTACCCCATTCTGTTGAGGTGTACCTAGTGCAGAAAACTGAGAAACTATCACATTATCAATAAGATATTGCTGAAAACCCACCAAATAGATATTCTCCACCACAATCAGATCTCAAGATTTTTATGTGTTTCTCAAGCTGATTTTCTACTTCAGCTTTGAATGCTTTGAACATGTCAAAAGCATCTGACTTATG